>OY821521.1:16399400-16951900 GCA_963682025.1 Cordilura impudica | reverse complement strand
TTTTTTCTCAAAACTTAATTTTCACACACTAGGTCCATTTTCTCGGAGAAGGTCACATATAATGATTATATTCACTTGAATTTTGTTTGTGGTGAAATGTCGATCGATTTTATACGAATAAGTCTCTTGAAGATAAATTACATTTTTGTGAATAATTAATTCTTTTTAAAATTAATTTTAAACTTGTTTTGTTTCAGGAATTCGATTGGTCTGAAAGCACCAAATCATTACTATTGAGTAGCTTCTTCTGGGGTTATGTTATCACCCAAGTACCAGCCGGTCAATTGGCACGTAAATTTGGCGGCAAGCTCATGTTACTCTCTGGTGTTACTATATGTTCGATCCTCAATATCCTAACACCAATTTGTGCCAGAATTGGTGATTGGAAATTAGTGTGTGCTTTAAGAGTTTTGCAAGGTTTAAGTCAAGGTTTCTTATTTCCTTCTTCACATACGATTCTCTCGAAATGGGCGCCGGTAGAAGAACGCGGTACTTTTACTACGTACAGTTATGCGGGCGCACAATTTGGTACCGCAGTTATGTTAGCTACTAGTGGTGTTATGGCTTCCTCATCCATGGGTTGGCCTAGTATCTTCTATTTTTCGGGTGGTGTTGGTTTGGTATGGTCAGCAGCTTGGTTTATATGGGGCGCCAGTTCTCCTAGTGAATATAAAAATATTTCGGTTGAGGAAAAGAAACTTATTGAGGGTTCCTTGGGTTCCGGCGAAGATAATGCAGAAAACACCCCGCAGCATACACCATGGGGAAAGATTGCCACCTCTGTTCCGTTCTTGGTTTTGGCGCTCACTCATTGCACACATAACTGGGGCTTCTGGACTTTGTTAACTGAAATTCCTACTTATATGAAAAATATTCTTGGCATGGATATCAAGAAAAATGCCCTCCTCTCGGCTTTGCCTTACTTTGCCATGTTTCTCATGTGTTTCGTATTCTCCGCCATACAATCTACGCTCAACAAACGAAAATGTATACCTCTCTCAGTGAGCCGCAAGTTGTTCAATTCCATTGGTCATTGGATTCCTATGATATCGCTGATTGGATTGGCATATGTTACAGCCGATCAAACGAATTTAGCCATTGGCCTACTCACGATAACAGTGGGTATCAATGGTGCAACCTATTTAGGCTTCCAAGTAAATCACATTGACTTGTCACCAAATTTCGCTGGCATTCTGATGGGCATCACCAATTGTGCCGCTAATATAATGAGTATAATTGCTCCTTTGCTTGTGGGCTTAATAGTAACGGATGAGGTAAGTTCTAAAAAAATCATTTGCATCTCTGCAAACTCGTACTAATTTATGTTCTTCTACTTTCGCTTACAGAAAAATCCCAACCAATGGCGCATAATATTCTTTATCTCTGCTGGTTTCTATTTCCTAGGTAACTTATGCTTTATTATTTTCGGTAAAACTGAAGTTCAATCATGGAATGATCCTGAAACGAAACCACTGACGAAAAAACGCAACTCCACTTCTGTAGAGTCTCAACAGTAGTGTAATTTATTTTAAAGGTTCAAAATAGATTTAAGCTGAATTTTGTACTACATCAGGTTTAACTAGTTACTATTCCATACTATTTGTGTTATTTCGTTTGTAATTTCTACAATATTTAGTTAAAGATTAGAAGAAACGAATTGGAAAAATTAAAAGATTCCAATAAAATTGTTTAATTTTTAGTTGATAATTTAACAATGTTACATATTGCATAAAATAATTCTGTATATTGCAACAATTATGTATATTTAGAGTAATATGAATTTAAAATAAATATCACGAAATGTGTTTACGCTTATTACCGAAAATAGAAGTATAAATTTATTAAATATTCCGAACAACAATATTTTGGTTGGAAAAAAAAAACGAAAATTTGTGTTCATCTTTAAATTTAAGTAAAAAAATAATTATATAAAAAATAAATATAATTGCTGCACAATTTTCAGCATGTTGCTGGATTGCTGAGGTTTTATTTTTATCAACCGGTTCTGTTGCTTTAAACTAGCTCTATATTTAGTTATAGATCAATTATATATATTACATTTCAATACCTAGAACTAGTCATGAATCCGTTATATAAAATTCGAGTTGAAACAAAAGTTGTAGATGATTTTTAAGAACAAAATTATTTTTCAAAATGTTCTATTCTATAATAATTAATTATATTGTACGGCAGCCATTCTGGGGGGTGAGAAATTCCAAGTCAGGGTTAAAGTATTTGGCCAGTATAGTAAAACCTTTAAAGAATTTGGTGTTCTCAGGCCAAACTTTTTTATGAACATTTATATTCTTCCTTACATTGATGTTCGTTTGCATGGTATATCAGGTATAGCTAAAGAACCCCATTGATGTTTTCTCATCTAACTTTTCAGCAAAAAGCTTCAGCAAATCATGTAGAAACCACATTTGAGAAAAATCTGTGCAACATTTTTTATATAGAGTTAAGTGAAGATAGGGAAGCAGCTATATATGGAAGCCATGACTAAGAATTGTCCAAGAGGATTTATTTTGACTAGTGTTTAATGTATATAAGAAACACATACAAACCAAACTTTACCGGGATCTGTATAATAATTTGGATCTTATGGTAATTTATATCTATCTCTTAAGGGCCATTTGCGACCTGTAGTTTGATTACAAAGTTTACATGGACACACAGACAGACGGACGGACAGACAGACGGACATCGCTAAATCGATTTAGAAACTGATTCTGGTCGGCAACCTTTTGAGTCGGAAGAGGCAAAAGTTGCAATTTACAAAATTTCAAAGATTTTAAAGAGCCACAAAATTTTTTCTGGCCAACCATAAATAGTACTCGCATAAATAAAGTTTTTCGATAAAATAAAACTAATCTATTTATTCACATGAAAAAATATTTATTTATTAACTAGCAGATTCCAGCACTCGAAATTCGAGTGCAAATTCTAGGAAATTTTATTTTTGATGTGTAAACATCTATACGCGCAGGGGGGTAAATTTCTATTTCACAATACAATCACAAAAACAGCGTAACTCATATCGGTGTGAGCTGAAGCAGATAACGCTGTGTGACTTATGATTGTATTGGTGAAAAAATTGTTTTTTGTTTTTTTGTTTTTTATGCCACTTTTTTAAAAGCGTCATCTATGTATCACTTATATACGTTTATATTGGGATATTTTTAACGTTCTACAGCAAATGGTTGTTGAATTAGCTGAAACAGTTTTTGCTATAAGTGATACATAGATGACGCTTTCTGTTTGATTTTAAAGAATGACATAAAAAATCTTTAATTACTAGATGTTTACACATCTTACCTGTGATCGGACTCACATGATTTTTTTTAATTTAATAAAGACCCTAAAGGTATGCTTCATAATTCAACTCATTATAAATTAAGAAAACAAACTCAACACATTAACACAAACACATTTACAAATTTAATAAACACACACATAGCATTGTATAATTTTATGTATGCAACTTTAAACAATTATAACTCCAAAAAAATATTCCAGACAATGAAAATCTGTAAATCTGGGTAATAGCGAAAAAGAAAAACCTTTCAAATGATAAATTTTTGTCAAAATCGGCGTAAAGCTGTGAAACTTACATCAGTCACAAGAAATCGCCTTGCATATTAATATTATAGACTAGCAGATTCCAGCGTTCGAAATTCGAGTGCAATTTCTAGGCAACTTTATTTCTCAACTTAGCCAATTCACAAACCAACATTTTTTTGGTGTATTATTATTGTGAATGAAGACAACAAACTCATTAGCAAACACACACATAGCATATGTATAATTTTATGTATGTGTTAGTAGCAACTTTAAATGGAATTTACTCAAAATAAAGGAAAAAATTTTAAAATCTGTAAATCTGGTGAACAGCAAAAAAGAAAAACCTTTCAAATAATATAAGTTTGGTCAAAATCGGGATAAAACAGTAGAGCAAAACATCGGTAACAAAAAATCGCCTTGCCTATTAATATTATAGATATATAAATAACAACAAATCAATGGAAGCGTTGTCTTTGCAAATTTTAGAAAGTTTGAGTAAATTTTGCTCATTACTTATTGTTTTAAGTTAGAAACAGGACTCTAAATTTTCCTTTGTTAGTTGGCTTCTTACTTTAGTTTTAATTATATTCATGCAAGGGAACGCTTGCTCGCATGAATATATCGATCCGAAGATAGTCAGCACTCCAAATGCCAACTACTTCATCTCACTTTAGCAATCTGCCTCAACTCGCGGCATTTTTTTTTTTAAGCTGTCCACTTTGGTTGCGTTACGTACATACATTTCTGGACCTCCAAGTCTTCCAGCTTGCTTTTGAACTCTGTACATTTTCCATCTCCGCAAAGCTTTACTTTTTAAATCGATCAATTGCATTTCTAGAGATCCAGTATCAATTCCAAATGGCTCAATGGGGATTTCGTTACTATTTGTGTTGAGAGGATTTACTATGAATACTAGAATAGTTTTGTTGATTTCGAATTGCTCAAATCTGTCAGCGAATTTATCTTTAATTCTTTTTATAACTGTGCTGAAGAAATTCGTGTCAACAACTGCACTGGTTTTATCGCGATATTGAAAATGAAGTAATTTAGAGCTCTGCATATCTTCTGCAAAAAGAATTATTTTTTCTTCAAAACAACAAATTCTTCTACCACAACATAGGCTGGGTTTCCCTTTCCTTACAGTTTTGGATTCAGCTTATTTAATTTCGCTGTGGTATCCACCATAATGTAAAATTTTTTCATTCAAACGCAAAGCGAAACGTTTCAACACCTTACCTTTTGAAAACCATCACACTTTATTGTTAAGAAGGAGGTCGGTATAATGAATCTCCATTTCGTTTAAGAATTCTTTTCTACCATCGTCGGTAGAGTGCTTTTGACAAGATGCTGTTAACAATCTTGATTACCAAATTGATGACCTCAACTGTTTCAGCCGGAAATGTTTGGTATTAAATCGGTACTTGGTGTACTGCAGTGAAATGTAAGAATTTCCTGGTTTATTTTGCTCTGAAGAATCGTTGTTGGCCCTTTATTTTTTTCTGTCATATTTCTGGCTCCATCAGTTGCTATTGAAATGATTTTATTTAAATGGATCTTATTGTCTTCAAGGCATTTTTGCAGGGCATTCGTTTTATGTTCCCCTCTATTTCTCCCGAGAGCGGTAGAAATCCTAGAAGTTCTTATTTTGGATCTTGGGAAGACATAAACATCCGACGCCGGTGTCACTCGAGAGCTTCAGACGGACTGACGACAGTGAAGACGCATGTCACGGGGAAGGGGTGCGGAGAAAAGCGTACAAGTGGCTGAAAAATATAATCGGTGCCTAATCCTCGTTAATCGATTCAGAATAATTTTTAAATTTTTTATTTTTTTTGATAAAATAAATAATATTTGCGTATGGAACTAAAGAGCCGCAGCTTCACACCAAAAGAGACGCACGTGACTCGCGAGCCGCAAGTTGCCGGCCCCGTCATCTGGGTGAAATATTTTTGGTAGTTGCAACCATCAGCACAAAGTCATTATACCGCGATTTTAAATTGTTTGTAAGTCATGAAAATTTCATAAGCATTTTGGAGCCATAAAAGTTTAGTAATGCAAATTTTATTGTGGTAAGTTAATAAAATTCTTTAAATTTGAAATCTCATGTGGACGGGAATCAAAAAGTACATTTTATATATTTATTTGCAAACAAGTAAGAGTGTTAAATTCGGCTGTGCCGAATCTTTGATACCCTCCACCTCAGTTTGAGTATTGATAATAAATGTAAACGAAGTTTTGATCCGCTTAACAGATGATTTTTGTTTATTTCAAGAGTTGGTCTATAAAGCTCTCTCACATTATTAATTCGTGCTTATTCTTTGTATATTTAATGGACAGTAATTCCGATAAATGGTCCTTGGTCAAATCGTTGGTGGTATCGGCAAGTTTTCTAATTCTTGTAAAATTGTAATACACCTCCACAATTTTGTGTGGCCTTCCTCGTGGACGTTCGATTGATGTGGTGGGTTCATCTTCTACCAGCATATCCAAGAAGGTATCCCCATTAAGCCAGTCCTCGTATTTGGAGTTGAATTTCTTAATGCCTCGGCATACTTTTTTCCATTTCGCCTTAATATTTGCATATGTCTGGCGTAGATTATTTGTTATACTTTCGCTTCTCTGCGGATTATCGTATAAGCTATCAAGTGCTTCTGAAGCAGTTTCCACGTAATCCATTGGGGTGGTTGAGTTCCTAAACAGATTAAACAATTTTGCGTTCTTCAACGCCATGTTTTTAGAGTGACAAAAATAATTTTCCATGGACTAGTACAAGGATTATGCCTATTTTTAAATATATAGTCTGATCTATTACCTGGTAGGTACTGTCTAGATTAAGAATTTATGAAAGGGCTTTGCTCCCATGTCTAAAAATATACCTGTACACACATGAGATTTAGGTCGAATGTTAAAATTACGCAAGTGTGCCTACCCGTGGCGAGCATATGTCAATATTGTAACATTATATTTGTTCCGTGATTAGATGGTTGATTATATTTCTATTTTAAGGGAGTACCTTTTAAAAGATTAGTTTATTTGTGCAATCTATAACTGTAGATCAGTGATGGGCAATTTGGCTCGCAGGAGCCTTTTGCACTTACAAGCTAGCCGTTTGCACTTGAGTGCTAGACGAAGGGGACAGTCAAGAGCCAGCATGAAGGGAAGGAATACAAGAGCAGAATGAAATTCTTTACTCTCATATTTCATATTTCTCTCTACTCTCTCTCTCTCTACTTACTCTACTCTCATATTTCTCATGCATGACAACATGCTTTGCCCACAAGTACAGTGGAATAAAAACCAAATTCTCATAATACAAAATATAAAATTTAAATAATACATATACTGGAATTTAAGAAATTTACGTATATTTTCCAATAATAGTATTATTAACATACAAATTAAAGAAATTAAAGAAGTAATTATCAAAACATTTAAGTGACAAATTTGAATAATGTTCAATCAATTTTCAATAAAAAAATGTATCTTGTATTATCATTTATTTAAATTTTTGGCATAATTGCCAATATTTTTTACAATTATCAAGGCTTTAAGTTAAATAATTAAAAATATTTTAATTAATAATATTTTCTAAACTTCAGTCATTTTATCAATCCCGACAAGGGTTATTTTCAACAAATCATAAAGATATTGATACTTCAAATTTTATTTTAGGAGCATAATCAGATGTAGTAGTAACTCTATGAAGAATTAAAACAAATTATTCAACCAATGTTAAATTTTCCACTGGTTCATTTTCTATGGTAACGATAGCGTCTAAATTTGGCTGAATAGAATTTGCCGTAGCAATACGCATTATAGAGCATAAGGTAATATCGGACATTCTATTCCTTATATTGCACTTATTAACATTCGTTTTTGAAAAAAATTGTTCGCAAATATAAGTACTGCCAATCATAGATACAATTTTTGCTGCAAAATTACGCAAAGCGGGATATTTACTGCTGTCAAGACATTTATAAAAAGCAATTGTATCACTTATTTCTAAAAATTCTAATTCTAATTTGGAAGAACATTGAAGTTCGATTAAGTCCATTTGAAGGTCAATTGGCGCACTACGAATATTTGCTCTGAAAGGAGCTAAAAAAATATCAAATTGAGTTTGAAGGGAATCCAAAACCACAAACCGCTCCTTGAATTGAGTAAGTAAATTGTGAATTTCCCTGTTATATTTTGTAAAATCTACAATTTGATTTTCAGATATTTTCCTTAAGCGTGGGAAAAAATGCAAGTTGTTTTCTGTTATCTGCTAGTACCATAATTCAAGTTTCATTTGGAAACCTTTAATCTCATCACTCATATTATAAATCAAGTTATCGTTGCCTTGTAACGTCAAATTTAAGATGTTTAAATGCTCCGTAATATCTGTAAGAAAAGTCAATTCGGCCATCCAATCAGGATCATGTAATATAGGAAAAGGCTTATTTTTCGATTCCTTTAGTAAAAAATGAAAAAAATTAGTAACATATTTATCACAAACGATTTTGTTAGTTACCAGAAAATCTTAAATAGATGTCTTCAATTCAAAAAACCTCTTCAACGTAGCTCCACGGCTCAACCAACGAATTTCTGGAATATCTGAATGGTGAGACCCAGTAAATTCCAAAAATTCCTTGAATTGTCGATGGTTCAGTCCTTGGGAGCGAATTATTTTGATACAGTTTACCACAACATCCATGACATTTTTAAAAGGTACTGCTTTGGCACATAAAGCTTCCTGGTGTATAAGGCAATGCACTGCCAGAAAATCACTATATCCGTTGGAAGCAAATTTATGTTTCAGCCTGCCTATGAAACCATTTTTTAGCCCTGTCATTGATTTCGCACCATCAGTTGCCACACTATGAACTCAACTCATTTTTTGACGCACACTCAATAACAGCATTGAAAATGTCCTCTCCTGTAGTCCTGCCCTTCATAGGTATCAAATCCAAAAGCTCTTCTGTAATTGTTAAGTCAAAATCCACACCACGAATAAAGACAGCAAGCTGCGCTGTATCGCATATATCAGTGCTTTCATCTAATGCTAATGATATAGAAATGAATTTTGAAATTTTTTGCTTTAATTGCATTTCGCTATCTTTAGCCATAACATTTACTCTTCGAGCAACGGTGCCACGTGACAAGCAAATTTTTTCATATTTTTGAACCTCTGCTGCACTTAAGGTTTCAACCGCTTCTAAAATGCATGACTTTATAAACTCGCCATCAGAAAAAGAATGACCGCTAACAATCATTTTTTGAACGATTGCATAGCTCACCCGGGTCGCACCAATACTATCAACAACAATATCCTAAAACAAAAGTAAAGAACCGATAAACTTTCCAAACACATTTTCCTAATAACATACCTTTGATGTAGTTCGGTCAGAAACGCATAATTTTTTAAACAGCTCTTTTCTTTCTTCACCAACGTACTTGTCATAGTCTTTATGGAATTGTTCATAGTGTCGTTTTATGTTGAACGCTTTGCAAATTATGTGTGTTTTGCAAATTAAACATTGCGATTCTCCTCCACTTAACTGACACAAATAATTATGACTCCACTCACTATTAAAATTTCCCGATTTGCTTTTTAAAAGGTTTTCATTAAAATTACTTTCTGATGCCATCGTAAAAACAATTTATTTTCAAAGAAAATTTGATGAGACACGTGGTAAAGTGTTTTCTTTATTATAAAGAATCAACGCTACATTTCTCGAAAACATACACTGGTTAAAAAAGGTATATTCTCATATAAAAATATGTCTGCCAAATAAAGATTACCTTTCAAATATGGAATTTCAAATACTGCAACCTTAAAGAATATATAGGAATGATTAAATTATGAAAATACTGCAAATAAAAATATTTAAAATATAGAAAAATTCTAACAAAAGTTAAACAAAATTTTTCATACAAACAAAATTTGAAAATTTACGATTTAAAAACATGTTATTGACCACAGTGCTAGGTTAGCGACGTCGAAAATGAAAAGTGTTGCCGCTTACACATAATTGTATGCTTTATATATAGAACAGTTTCAACATTTGCAAAATCTATTAAAATAAGCTTAAAAATTGTAATTTAAAAAAAGAAAATTTAGTTACATTTTTTAAAAGTAAAGTCAATGTAAAATTTGTAATTTTCAAACAAATAATTGTATATAATTATCATTTGATATTTGCAGTTATAATTTTTATTCATTAATTGAGGGAGGCGGTAACCCTATTGCAGTCTTTGCTGAAAGAAAATTTGTTGTCAATGTTAGTTTCTCCGCAACTCTTGTGCGATGAACATCATGCACGGATGGATGTAGAAATTTTTTCGTTTCCCTTTTCCCGCAAGTAGTTGTGCCCTTTGGCTTGCACTCGTTTGCACTTTGAGTATTTTAGGAGCCGAAAATTTGCCCATCACTGCTGTAGATGAATTTACCAGGGATGCACGCCATACAATTTCTAGAACAATCTCTTTTTCACTTTTTTTAGCTCTAGCAGTCGGAGGAGCATATGGGAGCTGCTGCATAGCTGGACTTTATTGAATTAGGTTAAGGAATAATCAAAGAACTTATCTTGAAAATATGACAGATAGAAAAAATTATATTTTTTTATTTTCCATCAAAGTTGAAAAATAGTGAAAAAAAAATATACAGCTGCTAATAGCGATACCTGGAGAAGAATTAAATTTTTTTCTATAATATAGTGAGTAAATACATTTATCAAACGAAACAACAACAAAAATACGACTAGTTTTTTTATATTCTACCTGAAACTAGATCAAATTGCTTAAAATTGTGTGTTTTTTCTGAAACTTTGCGTCGTTATATCGACTAAAGAGTTATTTACAGTCGATCGGTATCAGATTTCTTCTTAAATTTTCTTCTTAAAAAGCGAATATGAATATATTTTTAAAAATGGGTAAATTTTTTTAAAGAAGTGCACTTTAAAAAAAATTGCTTTTTTAAAAAAGGGTTCTTTATTTGGAAGGGTAATTTTATTTAGAAAAATTTTATTTATTTAAATTGAGGTCTAAGCCGGTAGCCTAAGCTGCTAGTGGTCTAGTTTTTAAGATTTATTGTAATTTTAATTATAATAAATATCAGAATAATAATAATAATAAAAAATAGTAATTCCTTTAAAAAAGGGTAATATAAAAAAGTGTACATTTAAAAACGGGTCTTTTTTTAAAATAGGAAACCGAAAAAAGGGGTACTTTTTTAAAAAATTGTTTTGATCAACGAAGCACAATTCTGAGCCACTGTTCGTCTTACAGCAAAACAAGCAAGATTTATTAAAACGTTTTTTCAATCACTTCAATATATTTAAGCCTAAAAGTATATTAAGGTTTTTTCCGTAAATTGAATTTTCAACAACAAGGTGTGCCAGTAATAAATAAACACATAAAAATAATTATAATTTTTTTTTAAATAAAATTTTCTTCTTAACAAGCTAACATTAATATATATTTTAAAATGGGTACTTTTTTTCTGATTATTTTTTTGTAGTTATTGCATGATTTAATCATATTCCAAACAACCAGCCAAGTTGGCTAAATTATTTGAATTTCTAAATTCTGCCGCCTTCTTTCCGTCCTTCTCCAACTAACCCAAAAAGCGTAACAAATTTTAAATATATAATTATTAAAATTTGTTATACTTGAAATTTAAAAACAACAAAATTGATAAGCAAAATTGTATATTTTTAGACTAAAATAAGACAAAAAAAAAAACAACAACAACAACAAAATTCCACAAGTCTATCAAAATTTAAATAAAGCTAAAGCCACGAATTTGTTATACCCTTTGCAAATTTGTTTAAAGAGAAATATATCGAAAATAAAAACATTTTGGATTTACCAAAAATAATACGAATTTAGTTAATGAATTTGTTTAATGATCAGTTATTTCCATGAATATTTTTATTTCTTTTGGCCTATACGATGGTCAGCTTAGTTTTAAACAAATCAAATTAAAACAAAAATTATATAATCTTCACTCTACGACTCGTTAATGTTTTTTCAACTTCATCAGGAGTGTAAAAAATTTTCTTTTTATTTATTATTAATTTGACGACATGGCGGCAAAGATCAAAGCAGTACAGAAAGAAGCAGGTAAAGCGGGTATGAGGATAAACATAGCAAAGACCAAGATAATACGTATAAACTCCTCAAACCACATAACGATCTCCACAAATGGTGAGGAATTAGAAGATGTCCCCAAATTCTGCTACTTAGGCAGTACACACAGAAAAAAGATTTATAGGAATTCCATTAGCAATAGTAAATTTTAATCAGGTAATAATCATTTTTATTGTAATTCATAAATACTTTCAAATGCAATAGATTTTTTTCGTTATCTACCATATAATAATAATTCTCAGAAAATTTATGTACCTTCAATTGAAAAATTTGTTCAATTTACCAATCAAACTTTTTATGAAAATTGTTATGCTAATTCAATCGAGAGAACTAAATTAAACCTATTGTAACATGATTCGTTCTTAAATATTGGTGATTCCAACATCTAATTTTGTTAACACAATATAATTTAAACCAAAAATGTATTTACAGATATTGTAACAAATTATCGGAAATATAATAGAAACAAATTAGTAATTAGAATTATTACATTCGGTTATAACAAAAGAAAACCAATCACTTAACTAGGTTTGGTAGATTTAACCGAACTGAAATTACATGAATCAAATTCTATTGTAGGTACCAAAAAATATAATGAAATAATAAGCCTACCGAATAATTTCATTTATTTATCATTTTTGAAGAATTAAATATAAAGAAAAGAATAATAAAAAAAATTATTTTTTTGAAAGTTTTCATTTTCTCTGTTATTAATTGTTAAAAGTAAATAAAAAATCTTGCATAAAAATGGATCCATATGTACCTAAAGCACTCGGCATGGTCCAAATAATGAAGGAAGTAGACCATATTATAGCGGTTTGTAAGAGGCAGTTTATCGTAATATTACTGCCTGCAAAGAATTTGTCAAATTCATGCGCTCGGCCAACGGTACAAATGGCATGAACTAAATCTTTATTAATCATCTTGAGGAACAATTTGTAACCACTGGTGCTCCGTAATGGGGCTGCTAAGCTCATGGCCATGGCAAGATGATGAAGTTGAAGATGCACCAATTTCGTGGGTCTATTTGCCGGTTATCTGCTTTAGAAAGCCGACGAGCATTTACCTCGGATATACCTGACGGTTCTGAGAAAACTTTGGAAAAAGATAGATATTCTGTCAAAATTGCTATGTCCATAAAATAAAGATTATCCTGATGTTGCCCAAGTGAGGAATGCTTATATATGCTCCATTATGTCCAAACAGCATGGCCAAGAGAATTTCCTTACGTATTTAGTTGCTAAAGCCTGTGCAACATTCGTGTATGCAAAATCTTGGGCAGTGGTTTATCCAAGTCTGACGTGGTGCATGGCATGGTTTTTAAAAGTTTATTTGAAGGTTATGTTTCTTTTGCTGAGGATGCTAAGATTGCTATCTTCTCCTGCCCCGTTGATGAGTTAGTAAATTTCTCGGCTGGTGAGGAGAATTTGCTGGAGAATCAAAATGGCGCTACAGTTGGCGATGGCAAAGTTTGTGATATAATTTTTATTCTGGCTAGTGCTGTCAATGGTATTGTTTTGCCAAGCTTCACCATACCCAGCCAGGAAAAATTTGGTTATTGTGATAAAGAATTGTGATAATTATTGGACGATATTGAATGATAACACTGTCAATATCTTATTAGGTTTGTCACGTGACGTCCGTTATGTGGCTGTAGCTGGTGCTACTGAAATTGAATTGGCGATACAAAGTGCTGCTTTTGCCGATACCTGACATGGTATGGAACAGTGTGCCACTGTTTTGGAAGCATTCCCTAAAGTCTTAGCTGAAATTTCCGGTGTCAATGGTACTGAAGTGGTGAACCAGATTTATTTTGCTCATAAAGAGGGTCTGGTAAAATATTGGTTTCAATATTGAAGCTGAAAAGCCCAAAACTATTGAAGTTACCACAATGAAAGCGTTCGATCTCTTCCAATCAAAATACTGGACTATGAAATATGCTGTTAGTGCTGCCAACACAATCTTAAGGGTTGATCAAATTGTTATGGCCCAATGTGCTGGCGGACCCAAACCATCACAAGCTAGTTTTAGTGTTGATGAAAGTTTAATTAGATACTTCAACATCTATAAGAAACTCTGCATTTTCATACTAAAACCATTTTCTAAGGTTTTTCATATTCCCTATAACATAATTTTTCTTCTCTAAAAAACATATACACGTGCACACGTATTATTCCTTAATTTATAACTATAAAAGAAATAAATTATATATAAAAGTATTTCAAAGTGTCGTTATAATTACTGTAAGTACGCATTGGGCTACCTCAATAAATGGATGTAACCACCAATAAAGAAAATCCAAATTCCATTGTATGAACTAAATTTAACAGTTCATGCCATCGAATTTACTTAAAACATCAGTTGCCATAAACTACGTACGGTTATTTCGATAATATTATTTAGTAATCACTGCAGAATAATGTGATAGTACATGGGACTATCAAAATTCGGTTGGCAACAAATTCAGTTGCTACAACAAATCCATTTTCTGTGTGTATATTAAATATAACGGCTGGTTCCAGTGAAGATGTACAGAATCGCATTAATCTTGGCAAGTAGCCAAATTAACATATTCAATTCTTGTATTCAATCAGTACTTCTCTATGGATGCGAAAATTGGAATGCAGCCGCACGAGATATAAACTCGATGCAGAAGTTTATAAACTGATGTTTGCGGAGAGTCCTAAGAATATTCTGGCCTCAAACAAAAGCAGACGAAAGGCTGTGGAGCGAAACACAACAAACCCCCATAAATAAAGAAATTTTCAGAAGAAAATGGCGCTGGATTGGGCATGCCTTGCGAAGGTCACTTAACGATATGACTAGAAATGCTATTGAGTGGAATCCCCAAGGTAGCCGGAGAGGGGTAGACCATCACATACGTGGTGCCGTTAAATTGAGATAGAAGCACAGTCAACAAGAGCTGGAACGAGACTAAAGCACTAGCGTTGGACAGAATTGAATGAAACAGATATGCTATGGCCCTATGCTCCTTATAGGAGCGACGAGAACTTATATAGAGTGGGTCAAATTGTATGGGGCCGAAAAATCTCCATGGGCTCATCGTGATTCTGGTACTATGAGCCATAACAAGTATTTTTGATTAAGGAACCATACCTCTAAAATCATTTTCGAACCTGCCAAAATTACGATATAGGTCACACAACATTATTTGGGGTACCCACATCGATTTCCTCATCGAAATTTTGGCAGTCTTTAAAATGATTTTATTTTATTATTTAACAAATTTAAAGATAAATAAAACTGGACATCAGGATACAAATTTAATAAAAATAAATAAATGAATAAAATACTGGTTCAAAAGAACGACTAGTATCACAGATTAACGAAAATTATTAGAAAAATGTTTGAAGAATTTAGACTTGGATGTAGCTCGCACTTGGTGAGTGCAGCTTTTGATAATATAAACTAGTAAGACTATTCCTCGTTGTTTAAATAATATTTAACTATGTCTCAACTAAGTTTCAGTAAGCTAAACGTAACATTAACTGTAATACTAGCAGATTCCAGCACCCGAAATTCGAGTGCAATTTCTAGGCAATTCACAAACCAATACTTTTATGATTTATTATTATTGTGAATGAAGATAACAAACTTATTTACAAACACATTAACAAATTTAATAAAACACACATGACATATTATAATTTTATGTATGTGTTAGTAGAAACTTTAAATTTAATTTACCCAAAATAAAGGAAAAAATTAAAAAATCTGTAACTCTGAAAAGCGGTTAAATAGAAATACCTTTCAAATAATATACATTGGATCAAAATCGGGATAAAACGGTAGAACAAAACATCGGTCACAAGAAATTGCCTGGCCTATTAATATTATAGATGTAATATTGTACAGAATGATTCATTAAAATTTACTTTCATGCAGATTTTGTTTCAAGTGAGTGGCTTTTAAGCTTTTCGGTTCTGATAAGTAGAATGTTGCAAATGGGTTGTCTAGCTTAAAATGTCCTTCACATTTTTAGTGTAGCGTATAAAAACTCGTGTTTATTCCTTAAGTTATTTTAATTTTTTTTTTCTTAAAGTCCGTATTATTTTGGAAAACGTGAGAAACGAAACATATTTATGTGAAATTTTACAAAAACAATTTCTATTAAATATGTTTTTTGTCAACTCATACTGAAACTAAGCATTTCAACCTGATAATAAGGCGTTTCTGTCGTTCTGTTGCTGTACTCGTGTATTTGCTTGGCCAAATCTTATGTCAAACAAGTTAGTCGCGTGTTAATCACGATTTTATGATAACTATTAAATTTTAAATGAGAATGACTAAGCAACATATTAATAATCTGGCACAATTTGTTTTCGAAATATTTAATACGTGGTGTTATGAAATAGAAAAACTCTATTTTTTTAATTTTGTTAAAACGTGTTAAGCATGTTGTATTTATCTGCAACAAGTTCAATACTTCATTAAATAGAGAAACATTCAAAATAATTAAAAACATTATTTTGGAAACGCTCTCTACGTAAATGATGGATAACAAATTTTAAGATTGAAAAATATATCGCAATGAAAATAATTTTTTATTGAAAAAAAAAAATCAATTTTGAGGTGGATTAGATTCTCTGAACGCCATTCATGTTTATTTTTTAGAACCTACTTCATATTCCCGAAAACTTTTGAACCCATTCAACGATTGTTCTAATTTCCGAAAACAAACTACTCATGAGTATACCTAACGAGGGAGATCGAAAAAATCTAAACATTCATAAAATGTAATAATAAGGAAACCATTTAACCTAAAGTTTTTATTTTTTCTATAATTTAATTGAAATTATATTAAAGCTTACAAAGAAAAGATAATTTTTATAGTTCTAATCACTACTTATGAACTTTTTTCGGAAACCCTTCCATTTGGTATTTTAAAGTAGTTTCCATTACTTTTTTGGAACAGGTAGTCCATCTGATTTGCGGAAAATATCCCGAAAACAATTTCCCGAAAACAATTTCCCGAAATTTCAATTTCACGAACACAATTTCCCGAAATGACAATTTCCCGAACACAATTATTTCCCGAAATTACAATTTCCCTAAATTACAATTTCCCGAAATACAATTTCCCGAACACAATTTCGCGAAACTACAATTTCCCGAAATTACTATTTTTTCAAAGAGCTTGTTGATGGCATTTCCGAAACAATACCATCAGAAATTCCGGCCGAAGCGCGAGCAATCAACTCATGACCACTTGATGTAGTGGTCCGGGCAAGATCTTTCAGCTCATTAATGATTTTTTCTTTAGCAACGCAAGCCGCTTCGGCACTGTGATTGTGAAGAGCCTCTTTTTTTATAGTATCGTTGTTATGACCCTACCGGTACAATGTTTTCCTCGATAAAGGATACAACGCCAATAAACGCTATCAACGGACTGACCGTCGTCATGATACAAGCAACCATTCAAAAGCAACTTCGCTATGCAAGATGGTAACGATTCCGTAGCAGCTACTGCATGGGCAGGATGTGATGGAGTGAGCGTTATCCGTCGGGAAGTCTGAATACCGAAGTGTTCAAAGCCACAATGAAAAAATAAGCGTATGACACTCCAATAAATAGGTTCGGATAACGAGGGAGGGTGGAAGAGAAAGGCCGCGGTGCGGGGTGGGGGAATTGTTTTTTCGAGAAGTCGTATACTCGGGAAATTGTTTTTTCAAGAAATCATATGCAGCAAGTTTTTTTATGGGGGAAATCAAGAATATATGAGAAGTTGTAAACTAAAAATAGGGAAATTGTAATTTCGGGAAATTTTTTTCGGGAAATTGTAATTTCGGGAAATTGTTTTCGGGAAATTGTTTTCGGGAAATTGTAATTTCGGGAAATCGTTTTCGGGAAATTGTTTTCGGGAAATTGTAATTTCGGGAAATCGTTTTCGGGAAATTGTTTTTTCGGGGAATTGTTTTTTCGGGCAATTGTTTTCGGGCAATTGTATTTGGGAAATTGTTTTCGGGAAATTGTTTTCGGGAAATTTGCCGCAGACGAGTCCATCTTCGTTAAAAATCTTCCACATTTTGAGGCTCGTTTTTGTGCTATTTAACTTCCCTTTACAAGACCCGAATATCTCTCCACTGGCCTTAGCTCCAGACAATTAGGGAGGATTTGCCCCCCTTGATACAAAAACCACGTTATTGTTCTTATACCACTCAAGAGCTTTCGTAACGTAGTCAGGATGCCAAATTGAGTCAAAAATATGTGAACACATTGTGTTGGCTTAGAAGGGAATGAGTCTTTTTACACCCTATACCACTATGTGGTTAGAGTATAATGACTTTATCCTGATATTTGTAACTACCAAAAATATTTTCCCTTAACCCATTTTTTATTATACCGATCGACTAATCGACTAATAATCACTTTCTGAGTCGTCCGTCCGTCTGTCCATCTGTCCGTCCGTCCGTCCATTCGTCTGTGCCATTGTAATCAGACTGCAGATCGCAAATATGAATATATTTCTATGAAATTTAGTATATAGGCTTCTATCGGCCATAGAATGAATTCTAGTGAAATTGATGAAAATCGGTTTATGTTCAGACCCAGTCCCCATACAAATGAGATCGACTTAAATTGCCATAATATCAAAATTATCATATAGATCTCGGTCAAATTGGGTTTGTGTATGTTGGTTACATCCATATACAGTAATCCAAAAATAAAGCCTATAGGACAATTGTTAGTCATAGCCCCCATATGAAGCTTATTCCCGATCTTAAGTTTTTCTCAAATTTGGTTTGTATATGTTTTTATAAAAAATAAGTGACCTTACTAAATATGGTTAGGATCGATCCATTTTTCAATCCAGTCCCCATATAAATATAGCTTGATATGAACTTTTTCATATCTGAAGGCAAAAAAAAAATTAATAACAATACCACTCAAATTTCGTTTACGCTTATTTTCTATATCTTATTAGCTGGACATAAGAGATAGGGTCTCTGAACGCATGGTATTGGGTATCGTATAGTCGGTCTAGACTGACTTTAAATTTCGCACTTGTTAACTTTTCTTCAACATTTCCTAGAGCATTAGCAACACAAAAATGTTGATCCAGAAGCTGCGAAAAATCTACCAGTACATAATTTCGTCATTCATTATGAAGCTGGAGTATTTTTTTATGAAACATTATTTCAATTTCATTGCTCTATTTTTGGTCTCTAAATTTCTTTACAGCATTCCTTTGTGGAACTTTTTGAACACTTCATAATTTCATACCTGCACTGGCTTTAACACTTCGCCCCAAATAGTCCGAACACTGAGTTAATCAGGCCGTTTTTGTACCGGATGTATTGGGAGCTCTTTTAAATATGCTTTCTATTTTCTTAGCCTTAAAAATATCATGTGGATCTTACTTTCTTTCCGAACCAGGATTCTCATCAATGATCAAATTCCTCTGATACTGTTTGGAAACAGTTTGATTCTTAGCCAACTTTATATAGGACGAAGTGGGATTTTGTTGAAGATATTTAATAATTCTAGCACGCACTTCTATTTCATAACTAATTTTAACAATAAAATGAACAGGGTTATCACAAAACAAAATAACTGATATATTTTTCAGAGATGATGAAGTATCATAAAAAATTCAAATAATGCTTGCGAAAAAAATTACGAGGAAAAACTTGTGTATAGATTTTTTCGATATCACTCCATATTGTAGGATATATCAAAAATATTAAAAAATTTTACTTAAAAAAAAAAACAACAAAAGGCTGTTACCCAGATTTACAGATTTTCATCGTGTGGAATATTATTTTGGAGTTATGATCGTTTAAAGTTGCTACTAACACATACATAAAATTATAAAATGCTATTTGTGTGTTTATTAAATTTGTTAATGTGTTTGTTGTGTTATTGTGTTGAGTTTGTTTTCTTAATTTAAAATGAGTTGAATTATGAAACATACCTTTAGGATCTTTAGTAAATGAAAAAATAAAATCTCCTTGAATATGCACTCGAATTTCGAGTGCTAGAATCTGCTGGTAACTATAAAGACTTATGGTTTGGAAACTTTAATTTTTAATCATACTGCTCATATGGCCGATTTAAGGCAGATGTAATAAAGAGCATGACCAAAAGGTACAATTACAATACTATCTATACTTTACACTTTTAATTACTAATTAATTACTAACAATCTTATAATCACTGATGAAGGGAAAATTAGAGTCTAAATACGTAGGCCGAACAATAATTTTTTTATTCCTTATCTAACTGGTAAGAAATAAAGTAAATCAATCAATCTCAATAAATCAATCTCAATACACTTTGTATAAGGTTTCTAATTTTTTAACTTTCCAAATAATAGGATCTTCAAGGCCCTCAAAACATGCATTTGTTTGATCAATGATTTGATCGACAAGCCATTTCTTAAGTTTTGGCAATAGCAAATATCCACTAGCGTCTAAATCCGTGCATTCCGTGCATTGTCTTGATAACAAAACACTTTCTTCTCGACAAAATGCGGTAATTTTTATTTCTTTTTTTTTTTAAAGCGGATTATTCCGTGAATATCTCAAAAAATTCCACTTTGACCTTTTTAGTTGATAATCCCTCCTTAGACTTTTACGGCACCTGGTTTCCTGAGTGTTGTAAGAAATCCGTGTTTCTTCACCCGTTATAAAATCCACATAAACTTACCCATATTGCGGTTGAACAATTTCAAACACGATAATTTTTTAAATCTATATCACAGAGCCGTATGATATGCCCATGGCAATCGCACACTTTCAAAAATTACTGTATCAAAAATTACAGAATTATACACTGTACCTACTCATTCTCAAAATAAAGCATTTACCTGGGTATAGTTATTATAATATTGTTTGTCATTATTTCGAGCAGGTTGCTATTGAAAATGGGGTAAATCGGGTATCATTGGGCCAAAATATGTTTGTTATAAAAATTTAGAATTAAGATTAAGATTGTCTACTTTTTAAAATATTTAGTTTACATTTGTTATAAATATGTAGTGCATTAAGTCCAGATATTGATGTAAACGTAAGACCTAGGTGGATGGTATCAAAGATTCGGCACAGCTGAATTTAAAACTCTTACTTGTTTTTTAAGAAAACATTTTTTTTTTCAATTAATTTAAAATTATATCACCCAAATATGTTGAGTACGCTATTAGTTAAAACAATTGAAATTAAAAATTCTCTACATTATCAGCATTTTCATAAACATAATCATCATAATCATTTTCAACATCTGCAATATCTTCACTAATCTCTTCTTCATCTGAAATATTGGCCAGAATTAGTCGATATATTTTTTGGGGTTTTTCTGGCATTTAAAGGATCTGAAATAAGAAGAATCCTATTAAATATACCTTCATTTGACTTCTCCCTATTGCATTTATAAAATTATTTTTATAATTTTTACTTCGAACTGAACACTTTTAGTGTTATGAAATTTTTCTTCTTATTTTACCACTTTTTACCACAGTGTACCATTTTGAATTTCGATAGCAACAATTTTTTTCTTAAACTCTAATGTGAATGACCATTCAAATTAGTTGTTGTAATACTAGGTTACACATCAGTGTTGCCATAATTTGAAATTTTAAAGATGCTAAATTGCAAACAAAAAGATGCTAAAACGTACTGGATTAAGAAAAAAAGATGCTAAATTTTTTTTTTAAATTTCATTACCTTTATATTGAAAAATTAAATACTTATTAATAAACTTTTTGATATTTAAATCGAAAAATTAATATAAAAATAAGTTTCAATTTATATTTTTTAAATTTTAAGTAAAATTATTTTGGATTTTATCTGTAATTTTTTTAAACATCAAATTGAGTTTTTTTAATTTTAAATTGAATGTTTTTAATTTTAGACGGATTTTTTTTTAATTTCAAATATAACAGAATTTACATTATCAAAAGATACGATTATATTACAATAATTGGTTTATGGAATATAATATTTCTGTGATGTCTTCATCTTCAAGTTCTTCTTGGCTCTGATATTTTTATGACGATCGACTTTTATCAACGACATCGCTCGGTGTATTGTAAGTGTAACAGTGCCCATTTTTCAATTTCAAACCTTTTATACGTATTACAGAACAACTCGGATTTTATTATGTTCAAAATTTGCTTTTAACTAAAGCAATTGGATAATTCTTTAAATGGATTTTCGCCAATAGAATTTTTGTTAACTTCAATCCATAAAGAGGTTGTATTCAGTGTTGTATCCCAATATTGTACTGTGATAAAACTCCATTGGACTTGAATTTTTTCTGTTTCAGATGATCTAAATTTAAACTCTTCTAATATATGGGTTATCGGTTCTTTTACCCGGTTTAATGTGTTTTGTATTGAAAATTTTACCATTTTTTTATTGCAATAATATTTTTAATTCATTAAAAACTGTTGTTGGTGTTTACATTCTTCTATTTCAAAATGTTTTGTTATATTTGTTGAAAGAAACGAGCAGAGTGGTAAAAAGGATAGTACACAAAATTCTCGTATTACACTTTGAGAAATTAAAACATATCAATACCATTAAAATTAAAATTCTGTATTCAAAATTAATGAAAAAATCAAAAAAAAAAGGATGCTAAAAGCAACTTTTTATTAATAAAAGGTGCTAAGTTAGCATCTAGCATCTTTTCATAAATTTTGGATGCTAAACGACAAAAAAAGTTGCTAAATCTAGCAACTAAAATGCTAAAATGGCAACACTGTTACACATTTACAACAACGACAACAACAACAATCACAGCTATCAAAATAATGACAAACTAAAAAAAGTTTTGTATTGTGTTTTCAAGAATTTATTTTTTAATATCCAACTGCAGATTTTTAACAAAAACTTGAATATTTAATTCGTTGGTAACTATTGGCAAAATGTACTTTTTTTTATTACATAAACTGAAATCCTTTATTTTATCACTATCTAAACAATTTTGTTCAATTTCGTCCAATAATTCTTAAAAAATTCAACCTCTATTTCAAAAATGTCCAATTTTTCGGATAATTAATAAAAAAATTATTAAAATATTTCTAAAGCATCTATCTAAACAAAAATCTATTAACAATATAGTCTGATATCTGAAGTTGATGTATCCATTTAAAATCAAGTTATAATTTTAGAAAAAACTAAAAAAATTACACTTGAAATATCTTATATGTTTAACTTTGAGAAAGTGTATCAAATAAGGTAAACAACTTAACACATTAATTTTGACAGCTATTGATAATGAATTTCATTTTCAGTTACCCGCTTTAAAAATGTATTACAAAATACTCACTTCAACTTTTGAATAAATCTCCAGGCAAATTAGAATAATTTTTTTTTATCAAACATAGAAAATTTGCTGGGACATATCTGTTTATGGTATTGTTTTATTAATATATAAATTGCCACTATCTCCTAAAACAATAAAACATACATATTTTTATTTAAACAAAAACAAAAATAAATAAATAACTCTAAGCAAATACAACAAAATTATAACAATTATTTTATTGCGTTATAAATTTTTCCAAATGAACAAATAAACGTGTTTGATTCCACAAATATTTTCATAGAGAATTTTGGGGAGCATTTTAATATCATTTCATGTCATTACGACTGATTTTATACCTTATACCACTATGTGGTCAGGGTATAATGACTGTGAGCTGATGTTTATAAATACCAAAATATTTGACCTAGACCCATCTTTTTTCATAAAGATGTCCGTCCGTCCGTCCGTCTGTGTGTCCTTGTAAAGCTTCTAATCAAACTACAGGTTACAAATACGAATATATTTTGATGAAATTTTGTATATAAGTATAGTGTCGGCCATAGGATGAACGCTGTTGAAATTGGTGAAATTCAGTTCATGTTCAGACCTAGTCCCCATAGAAATGACCCTTATGAGATCTATCATATACAAAAATATTGCACAGATTTTTCTCAAATTTGGTTCGTACATGTTTTTGCAAAAAATAAGTGCCCTTACCAAATATGGTCAGGAGCGGTTCATTTTTCGACCAATTACGCATACAAATATAGCATCCGATATGAACTTTGTCATATCCGAAGTCAAAAAATGTTATAAAAATGCCACCCTAATTTGGTTTATGCTTATTTTCTGTATCTAATCAGTTGGACCTAATGGTATAGTCTTTAAACGCATGGTATAGAGTATCGTATAGTCGGTCTAGACCGACTATAATTTTCTTACTTGTAATATTATGAATTTTGATTGAAAATTTAACTTTTTTTAGAACCGGGTGAAAATTAAACACAAGTGGAGCATACAACTGATATGCATGCTTATCACACCAATAATTTATAATATGATAATACAAATTTTAGGAAATAGCACTCAAAAGATGCGTATTGTCTAGCTGATAAAGGAAAAAAATTAAATTTCAAGGTTCGGTTAGATTAGCTTTTTAACTTTGACATTGTAGTGTGTAATTTTGTGTTGAAAGTATTCCCATATATGGAACAGATCTGGGTATTAGAGCGTCCAAATTTTAAAATATTGAAGACGACAGTAGTTTACTACTGTGTACATATGTAAAGGTGACTTTTGTAATAAAATGAACGAAATCTCTCATAATTCTTCCAAATCAGTTTCATCGTCTGCAAAATAATTCGCCTCCGACAGAATATACACACTTAAGCCAACGCTTTTTCAAATTCTCGAAATAGTGGTTAAAATTGATTTTCGGAATGGGCTTTAAAGCGTGCAGCGATTTGGCTTTTATGTTCTCATTCAATTTAAAATGGTATCCCCTGAGTGGTCTTTTGAGTTTATTGAATAGCCAGAAATCAGAAGGCGCTAAATCAGGCGAATACGGTGATTGTGAAACGATATGACTCCAATTTTGTGTGAAATAATCTTAGAACCAATACAGTATGAGACTGTGCACATTTTAGTGCAAACGCCACGAACTTGCGTCACATCGTCGCATTCGTTATCGATTAAGATTAATTTTAAGATTAATTTAAGATTAGTTTTAATCTGATACAGTTAACGAGTTATGGTCCATAGTAAAAGTAATAAACCAAAATATGGAATTTCGATTGATTTTACTCGATATCGAATGCGACGATTTCGCGAACGATCCATTATCCATTATCAACGATGCATACTTAGCGCTTTTCTTGACAACCCAAAAACAATTTTTTTTTAATTTGGTGGTTTTTATAATAAAGAGCTACTAACGTACTTCGAACAATAGCGGATCAATATGTCGAAAAAAGGTGAAAAAGTTCACGGTACGGTGTTAGCCAAACGAATAGTGAAATTTATTTATATCATACCCAGCAAACAGAATGTGAATTCATTCTAATAGAATCACTTTTGCATTTCGAATTAGAAGTCTGTGAAGATTTACTGTCTCTTAAGTGAAGGTTAAAATAATCAAAAATAAGTACTTTAATATTTTTATGCATTAATTTAAAAAATTTACTGCACGTCGCCCAAAAATATCCCATATTCGAAGTAAATTCTATTATAAATAAATAGAAATTAAAATTATTCTTACGTCTTTATCCATTATTTAGTAAATTATTCAATTAAATAGAATTAAATATACTTTGTTTAAACAACTTAACTAAAGTAAGTATTTTTTGCGTTTTCAAAATAATATTATCTAATATTTTTGCAGGTGAAATAAAATCATAAAATGTGCAAAAATGTTAAAAATTAATCACTCCCAAGACAAAGATAAAAAAAAATGAATAAGAAATTTTAATTAATTTTTGTAATTTAGTAATTGAAATTTGAATAAATCAAAGCAAGCCGAAAAACTAATGGCCTACAAACTGATTATAGCTTTGTTTATTTCTATCATTGAAAAAAGGAACGGATATGAATTATAATATGAATACGAACTTTGTAAGTAAATTCTTTTTGAACGCTAAATTTTCTTTTGATTTAAATTTATTTATATACAACAGCAATATTTGGCAAAGTTACCCTGACCACATAGTTGTATAGGGTATAAATAATTTCTTCAGCACTCATTTAGTATGAACTTACTGGGATCCATAAAAGAGAATTTCAGTCCTATTACAAATTTGTGTTAACTACATTGGAATTGCATCAATTTTTCACTTCTTTTTTCACCTCTATAAATATTCTTTTTTTACTGTATATGGTTCTGAGATTTCGTGATTTTAAATGATTAGTTCGGGTTCAGAAAACTGTCCATTAAAAAAAAACGGTGCCTCCTTTGCCAAAATTGGCCATATATTTCAGTCCTATTACAAATTTGTGTTAAATACATTGGAATTGCATCAATTTTTCACTTCTTTTTTTCACCTCTATAAATATTCTTTTTTTACTGTATATGGTTCTGAGATTTCGTGATTTTAAATGATTAGTTCGGGTTCAGAAAACTGTCCATTAAAAAAACGGTGCCTCCTTTGCCAAAATTGGCCATATATGCAATCGTGTGACAACTTTAATACGGATGAGTTTTTGTAGTGTTTTATAACGATCCATTAGAAACACACCTAAAACCAAACAGCAGTCCAAACAATGGGTTCCTCCAGGTGAACCGGCATCGAAGAAGGCCAGTGTAAGCTTATCGATCATCAAGATCGTGGCAATAAATTTTTGGGATGTACGTGGCCTATCCACATTGATTACATTAAAAAAAAATAGCAAAAAAATATAATATATAATAATATATATAATATATATACATATATTATATTATTATATTATATATTATATATTATATATTATATATTATATATTATATATTATATATTATATATTATATATTATATATTATATATTATATATTATATATTATATATTATATATTATATATTATATATTATATATTATATATTATATATTATATATTATATATTATATATTATATATTATATATTATATATTATATATTATATATTATATATTATATATTATATATTATATATTATATATTATATATTATATATTATATATTATATATTATATATTATATATTATATATTATATATTATATATTATATATTATATATTATATATTATATATTATATATTATATATTATATATTATATATTATATATTATATATTATATATTATATATTATATATTATATATTATATATTATATATTATATATTATATATTATATATTATATATTATATATTATATATTATATATTATATATTATATATTATATATTATATATTATATATTATATATTATATATTATATATTATATATTATATATTATATATTATATATTATATATTATATATTATATATTATATATTATATATTATATATTATATATTATATATTATATATTATATATTATATATTATATATTATATATTATATATTATATATTATATATTATATATTATATATTATATATTATATATTATATATTATATATTATATATTATATATTATATATTATATATTATATATTATATATTATATATTATATATTATATATTATATATTATATATTATATATTATATATTATATATTATATATTATATATTATATATTATATATTATATATTATATATTATATATTATATATTATATATATACATATATTGAGTACTATGATAAAGATAGCTTTGAAAATTTGGGTGAGGTCACCTATGATTAATGTTAGTAGCTATGAGTGGAGTGGATAAGTAGGCGTGGTACCTCCCATACAAAGTAATTACGCAATATCATATTTCTCGAGAGAGACAGCTTTGCAAATTAGTCGTACGTCATCAGACAATGGGCGGGATCTTACAAATGGGCGTAGCACCACCACACAAAGTATATATTAAATGTCATATATCTGGGGGTGGGGGGAAAGGAAGGGGTAGCAAAGTACAGCGGGATTACATCTAGCATAATATATAATATATATCGTATGGTCCTTGGACGGACGTCAAATACAAGACGTTATCGTTCAAATTGTCGCCACCTCTGAATTTGTCGTTAACGGGTTCTGATACACGACCATCTGAGTAATTTTTCCCACAGCTAGACGTTAACGACAGCATCCCTTATATCGTCGTTATGGGAAACTTCATCGATAAATGTCGTGCGTGGCAAATCATAAAATGTCTTAAAGGAATCATTAAAGACGATTTTTGGTAGAAATCTACCACGCTGTTTTCACTAGTTTACAAAATATCATTACTATCATTTTTATCATCATAGTTTTATTTTGAGGTGTAAAAAATTGCAGTGTTTTATGTTTTTGCGTAAAAATTTTTTGGATACATTTGAAATGTGTAAATAAAGTTAACGGATATCTCAGAAACTGATTGGAAAATAGCCACAATCTTAAATAGTGGCTGTTGGTATGGTTGTACATAGGTAATAGAAAAATCATATAAAATCGATGTTTGAAATCTTGTGGCTCATGCTATTTATTCAAATAACACATCATATAATCGGGGAATTTCTTAGAATAATTTATTTAATGTTTTCAAAAGAACAATTATTTTTGAAAACAGTTTGAGTTGTCTAAAAGCGGCAGCATAATCTGATTGATTTTCTTGACAGTTAAAAATATTTAAAAAAGCTTAATGCCAAAATGCTCCTTTATTTGAACGACTTTCCCTATGAAGAACATTTTATTGTTCTGAAAGGAACACATGTACCTGAATTATAATATAAAATCTTTTTTTTTTTAATATGGTAATCTAAAAACATATATAAAACTGTATGACCAGCCTGCTAAAATTCCAAAAAAAAATATGTATGTATGTATTTACCAATTCAGTTAATTCACTGAGTAACGGTTTCATCACTCATCTTTTAATCATTACAAATAAATTCTCCCAAAAACGTTGTGTGCAAATTTGAATGACTCAATATTATCGTAGCCATATATTTGTCTGAGAGTAATTCTTACAGAGTTTAAATAATTTTTGAACAAAACAAACACTTGTACAAATGATAACCTTATATTTGTTTTTGCTTAATTATATAAATATTGAAACAACTTTTTTTAATTTCCTTTTGGCAGAGGCACGAATTGCAAGAATTTCAATAACAACAAAAACTCTTTCGATTTCAATCTATACTCGCACAAATACATGTGCAACAAACACAAAGTTGATCTTTGATCACGTTTAATACACGTTCATATATATCAATTCACGTGATAGTCAAGTGAACAACACAATTTGGTAATGAGTGAGTTTATTTGTACGCTGTGGTGCTATTTTTAAGTTAACTACATAAGTGTGTACGTAAAGAGGGAGTGTTTCATAAGAACTCTCTCTTCCTCTTTCTTTCTCTCTCTCTCTCTCTCTCTCTCTCTCTCTCTCTCTCTCCTTGCAAAATTCAAATATTCTCTTCTCGTTTTCTGTTCGATCACACAATCGCTATGTTATGGTATTAGTTGATTATATATTTTTAATAGTCCCGCTGACGTTGATGGTTTTTATTTGAATTTTTTTTATAGGCAAAATGTGGGCCCGGTTGTCTTATATACATACATATTTCGAATTCATTTGTATAACCTACGTTCCTTAGAACTTTTGCAAATAAACTTTGTTATTGCCTTAATTGAGATATTTGCGCTTGTTACAGATATGCTGCGATTTTGACCCATACTGCATATTCATATTTTTTTTTTTTTTTATTTGTAAACAAATTAATATTTCTTTGTGCAATTTAACTCTCAATTTACACTAAAATGAAGAAATATAATTATTAAATCTTATTTTAAATATTATTAAATATTATTTTAAAGGCGTTGGCCAAATACATTACGGCTGGTTTTATATACTTCTATGATATCGAATTTTATAAAGTTTTTCTAAAAACTAAGTTGTGAAAATTATCATAAAATAGGTTTCATCAATCGTTCCTTCAGATTATGTGCTAATGATATCGCAAATTATATGGTACTAATATGCCAGTATAAAAAATGTCTAATACCTTTTCAATGATATATAAGTTGGAGTTTATTGCTTTTGAAGATATGCTAGACCCCTTCAATGAGCTGTTGAAGACATTTTCAGTTCTTAATGAGATGTAGATGGGAGTTTACCACCTTTGATTGCTATATTGCTTCTGTACATTTTGTAAAGAAATTTTCGATTTTAAAAGTACAACATTTCAATTTTTTTTCTTTTTATTTTGTATGATGAAATATGCATAACAAATTATATTAAAGTTTTTTATAATTTTAAAAAATTTAAAATTAAAAAAAAAAAAAAATTCAATCAA
The DNA here is from genome assembly GCA_963682025.1 of Cordilura impudica. Lineage (NCBI taxonomy): Eukaryota > Metazoa > Arthropoda > Insecta > Diptera > Scathophagidae > Cordilura > Cordilura impudica. Next base: position 16,922,002 of record OY821521.1, on the reverse strand, counting down.
TTCAAAAAATGTGGTCAGGAAATTCTTTTTCTTGAAAAAGTCGCCAGCCACTGTAAGTGATTTGTTGTTTTAGATTTATATAATCTGCTCATTAATCCATTTATATATGTATGTATATTGTATACATGTATGAGTATGTCTATACAAAATGTTTTTAATTTATATAATTTCTTATTAATAATATCAGTTGGTTGGTTTTGTTCCATTTTCCAAATCTTTAAACTGTACCAAAATCATCATATAAGTTGCAATTGAAGCTACAAGCTGCAATAAATTAGTTTGCGAAAATATTTGTGTTATTTCATTAACTTAATCTTTTACAATTATAATTATTAACCTGAAATAATGTTCGGTTGTCTAGTGCAAAGAATCCCCAGGCTGTTAAAATTGGTTTTTGTTGTAAATTTTTTATTAAAAACTTATCAATCTGCAAGTGTTTTTGAGTTATTTTAGATGCTTCTGTAAGTTTTTCTTCGAATTTATGACTACTTACAATTTTGTTTTTATCACTTCTGGTACATCGAAATCGCAATAGAATTTTTGTAGTTTTTTTGGACTGTAAAATTAAAAAAAGATGTTTTAACTTTTTATGTTTTATAAAATCAAACGTAATAAAATATTAGTCTATCTAGGCTGCCTGATATTTTTTCAGTTTAAGTTTTTTCTTAGCTATATTTCCCATAGTGTGAAAAATTGCCAGTTAGGGTGAAAGTACTTGGCCAGTGTAGTAAAACCTCCAAACAGTTTGGCGCTCTGAGGCCACACTTTATTTGTATGACCTTTTATATGTTTTCCTTATCTTGATATTTGTTTCCTTAGTTTTTCAGCAATACCTCAAGACTATTTATTTTATTCATCATTTTATCGAATAAAATCATCAAATATTTGTTATTTTTCCGCCCTTTTTAAATAAATTTTTGATGTGTAAACAAACATCTATACGCGCAGGAGGGTATATTTCGATTTCACAATACAATCACAAAAACTGCGTAACATGTAAGACGTAAGACAAAATCGGTGGAACTTATGATTGTATTGGTGAAAAAATTATGATATGGAATAACCCGTTGGAAAATGAAAAAATAAAAAAATAAAAAATAAAAAGTGAAAAATAAAAAATGAAAAATGAAAAGTGAAAAATAAAATATGAAAAATAAAAAAATAAAATTGAAATATGAAAAATAAAAAATAAAAAATGAAAAATGAATAATAAAATATGAAAAATAAAAACTTAAAAATGAAATAAGAAAAATGAAAAATAAAAAATTAAAAAAATCAAAAATGAAAAATAAAAAATGAAAAATGAAAAATAATAAATGAAAAATAAAAAATTAAAAATGAAAAATTAAAAATGAAAAATAAAAAATTAAAAATGAAAAATAAAACATAAAAATTTAAAAATAAAAAATTAAAAATTAAAAATAAAAAATTAAAAATGGAAAATAAAAAATGAAAAATAAAAAATCAAAAATCAAAAATCAAAAATCAAAAATGAAAAATGAAAAATAAAAAATGAAAAATGAAAAATTAAATGAAAAGTAAAAAATGGAATATGAAAAATTAAAAATGAACAATGAAAAAATAAAAAAAAAGAAATATCAGAAATAAAAAATAAAAACTGAAAAATGAAAAACGAAAAATGCAAAATTAAAAATGAAAGATTAAAAATGAAAAACGAAAAATGATAAATGAAAAATAAAAAACGAAAAATAAAAAAATTACCAGTTAAAATATATAATAATAAATATCTTTATATTAGCAGAGCCCCTGCAGTTGATAGCTATAAGTGATACATAGATGACGCTTTCTGTTTGATTTTAAAAAAGTGCCTTAACAAAATCTTTAATTAATAGATAGATGTTTACACATCTCCCTTGCTAGCAATTCAGTATGTTTGTTGTAATAATATAGATTTAAGTTTATCAATTTGTTTACTTTTTCAATCATATTTCTACATCTGTTATAAATAGTGAAAGAAGTCCAAAAATTGTAAAAGTAAACTCCAAAAAAGTTTGGCCTGAGAACACCAAACCCTTTGAAGGTTTTGTTATACTGCATTTAGCTGAACATATAAAAGTAAGAATGTTAAATACGGCTGTGTCAAATCTTTAATATCCTCCACCAGTATCTTAAACTCAATATTATAACTAATGTTGGGTACGGTTATCATTTTAATAAAGTTACCTTTAAGTTCTAATATCTTTTAAATTTATAGGTAATTGCTTTTCTTTTTTGAGCAGTATTTATTACAATATCTTAATTTACTTCTATCTGAAAAACTGTGCATTATATTTCTGCTATTGGAGTAGGCTTTCCATTGCTGGGTAATGAGTAAACGAGAAATGAAATCGGCTAAACCCTACTACAAATAAAGCCCAGATAATCGTCTATGACAAAAAAGCAAGAATTTTGCAGTATTTTTAATTTCAATGCTTTAATTTAAATACATTTTCTCTTGTCGCCGGAGGCGGCTCAAAGCCGCTCTATGGCGCACGACTTTGACCAATTGACACATGGAATATAACGAAAGATACACACTAATGAAACAAATGATGCACACGCAACACGATCAAAGAAATAAAAAAAATTTCAACTATCATACACAAGAAACAAAATTATGAAAAATAACAATAATAATTATTATAATAATATGAATGTTCTCTACATTTTCATTGATATCTTCAGACTTATTGAACCCATTTTAATGATTTTAAATAGCAACCTTCTCAGGATGCCAATTAATCATTTTCACTAAAAATTAACTACCCATCTGACCTACTGATTGCGTGATAGTGATTTCCAGAGACGGACAGATGGACATCGCTTTATCAACTCCATTTGCAATAAGGATCAAGAAAATATATATTTTTTATGGGGTCCATATTTTTTTCTAATTATTACAAATTATTCTTGACCCTTATAACAACTTTAGTCGATATACCGATGTCCGTCTGTCCATCTGTCTGTTGAAGTAACGCTCATTGACAAAAAAAACCATTTACCTGAGTATAGTTATGATAAACTTGTTTGTCATTATTTCGGGCATCATTATATCGAGATATGTCAAAAAAATATAAAGACACGCAGAAAAAATTTGATAATTTTTCTGTTTTTGTTGTAATAATTTAGTACTAAGTTTATCAAATTGTTTACTTTTTCAAATACAATTTTGTTTACAATTGTTATAAATAGTGCAATAAGTCTGGATATTAATGTAAACGTAAAACCCATGTGTAGGCTATCAAAGATTCAGCACATCCGAGTTCAATACTCCTACTTGTTTTAAATAACACTATAAAAATTTTAATTTTGTTTTAATAAAATTTTTGCTTTAGTGAATTAAAGTCATTTAAAATCTATTACCACAATTTTTTTTCTTAACATTACGACTTTACGAAAATAATTTTTTCTCATTGAAATTTCATACTCGTATTTAGAATCAACAGAAAAACTGTTTATTCGAAAAAAGTTTTTAAAACAAAACAAAAAACTAAACCCGGTTCCCGACAAAGACGGACTTTTTGAGGACTCGTAAGCTATTTTCTTAAAAATTTCAAATATTTTATAATTCTAGTAGCCGCCCGTGAGCTATTTTTTTTTTGTTTTTTTTTAAATAAACTAGTTCTTTCATTCCGCATCAAAAGATTATAAATTTAAGATAACATGATAAAATTTTTTACCTGAAAGCTAAGTCACCTTCAAATGACCAACTTTTACTCCATGTAGATAACAGATTAATAACAAATTAAATAATGTAGAAGCTTTTATTCTGGAGTGAAAAGAATGTTTGTCAGCACAAATGTTTAGGGGTTCTACGTGATGATAAGCTATCGTTTATCTGCTCTATCTATTAAAATTTATGGTCGATTGCGTAGAAATTGTTCTACGAAATTAAGATTATTTCATTCCCTTCTGATGTTGGTATTCATTTTAAGAGATTGAAATCTAAATTGTACACATTTGTACGATTTACTACTAAATTTGGGCGGCCGGATTTGTATTTCGAACCATGTTCCTCTTTTTCTTGTATGCTCATTCAAAAATTTTGCAAAAACTGTCAGATCTTTTAATTTGGATAATTTATTCTAGTTTTCTCGATTCACTTGAAATCTTACATAGAAATACCAACACTGATAAAAAAAAAGTACAAAAAGTGATAAGATTTATAAGAGGATAGAAGGGCAAAGATGAAAGCTAGAAAATTGTGAACATAGTTATGAACAATTCTAAAGGGTAGATCATATATCAAGGCAGATTTTTAACAACTTTGCAGTACAAAGGTTTTTCTACTATTATTTACATTATAAGTTATAAATTCTATTCTCTATATATATATATTTTTTTGTTTCATAAAATGTACTGTAGTTTTTAATCAAATCCAACTAAATAATAAAAATAATGTAAATAATAAACAACAAAAATTTATGATAATCGCATTGTTTTATATATTTTAAATAATTTTAATAAATATTAAAAACAAAAAATTCACTTAAATCCACAAAACAACCATGACCGCGCAAGTTTTATAATTTTCCCTAACTTAAACAGCGGTTTCAAATATTGCGGTTTTTTTGTGAAACTTTACATTCAAACAATGTCTTTCGTTCAAAATTCCTAAAGCATTTTGCCGGTTAGGCTTCATAGTTTTGGGGCTAACTAAATTTTTGGTTAGTACAGCTACTGCTACTAATGCTTTTATTTTTATTTTTAATAATTTTTTTTCGTTTTAAAATTTTAGTACATAACGAATTTTCGGCTAAAAAAAAAGAATTTTATAGAAAAAAATTATGATTCATTTCTCTTAATTAAACAATCCTCTACAAAACCGCATCATTAAATTTTTGATATTTTACACTCGAAAAATGGACTTTTTGCCACCTTGCCGTCAAATCTGCCTTTGAATAAGTATAGTATGACGTCCTCATTTCTAAAATGGTGAATCTTATGCCGTTCTCTCTTCTGACAAAAAACGTCACAATTTTATTTGCACTTTCTTTGAAAAGTGTATTTTCTTATATATTCTGAATTAAGAGCAACCTTATCTTATACATCAATCGAAAGGTCTCAAAGTCGAACCCTCGTAAATTGCAAAAAAATGCAGCCATTGACTTCTTTCAGGTCATAGTATGAGAATATATCCCCATTGTTCCCTTTTTGGAATGTTTTCATCCTATGACTTCTAAGAGTCAATACAGCACTTGGAAACCTTTCAATTGATGTATAAGATAAGGTTGCTCTTAAATAATCTACAAAGAGCGTTAACTGAGCTATCATCTTATTTCAAAAAATGGAAAATAATATTAAATGGTGATAAAACTAGAGTTCAGAAAAAAACTCGCACTGAATAACAAACTCGTACATATATGTAAACAAACATAGCTCAGACCAACAAACACATATTTTTATTTGTATCAATTATGTGTGTTTCTAAATTTTGTACGGTGCCGAACACAATCATGAATTTAAGATTTCGTTATGTGCACGAGCATTTTTCCATCACGTATTTTTTGTTTCGAACACACATAAACCACACAGGTTCGAGTGTAGCTTTATTTTAAGTTCGTGTTCTTGCATGTGTACTGCTAAAAAACAGAACATGTTCTTGAACGTGTACATCTAAAAATTAAAACATTATCCACTCGCGATCGGAAAAATCTGATACACCCTTATAAAAACGAGAACAATTGTTTCAACCAAATTTATTTAAAAAAATCTAAAATAATTCATTAGCAGTTAAAAAAAATAAAAATAAAACGATAATAATAAAAATAAATATATAAAAATTAATAAATAGTACAAATGTTAATAATAAAAACAAATAAACTTTAAATTTAAGTGGTATAGATTTAAGATAGTAATTATCGTTGGTTATAATACTGAGTTATAGACACAGGTGGAGGATATCAAAGATTCGGCACAGCCTAATTTAACACCCTTACTTGTTCTAATTGGCTATATGATTTTTTTTTTGTTAACTAAGAAATATATCAGCATAATTATTAAGCCAATTTGGACTAGGCCAAATGTTAGAATGGTTTGTACTTCATTTAATTGTATTATTATTAACTGCTGTTGCCGTATCCTTATTATACTGACAATACAATAAACCAAATTAATATATAGACTTAAACTAAAATTATATATCTCAGTAATAAGGCAAGCTGAATGTGACTAATATGCGTTGTTAAATACTTCTATATGTCAATACTTTGTATTGGAGTTTATATAAATAATGAATGATTACCTAATGAATTGGTTAAATTGTTTGCACTAATTGACAATTTTATTTAGTTATCAATACAGGTGTGATATTATTTATATGTATGTATGTGTGTAGAAATATTTTATAAAAAAAAGTATTTTTTTATAGACGTTCTAGACACGTCTATTTGTCTGAGTTTCCAACTTTAGTTTTGTTGGGTAAATCATCAGAAATATAATATTTTGCAAATAGTGCTGTAACGAAATACTTCGAACGTCACGAAATCAAAGATCCCAAAAGAGGGATCGATGGGCAAACTCAATACCAACATTTTGAAAAAAAAAAACTCCAGCTCAAACAGTTGAACTATGTGAGGTCTAGGGTAATTTGTGTGGGCGAAGCGCCCTGTGCGTCGGCTGAATGTGCGTCAACTAGCTAAAATGATAGGCATTTCAAAATTTGGAGATGAGAAAGCCGTCCGCAGGTGGATGTCACGTTTGCTCATAATAGGAAAAAACAACGTCGTGAAGATCTTTCAACAGAGCGTTTGGCGATGTTTCAGCGCAACATAGCCGAGTTTTTGCGTTGATTCGTAACCATGGAACCATGGATGAGACATGGATCCACCACTTTCGTGTTCAAAGAGGAGAATCGTGTTCAAAGATGGCATAGATAGTTCCATCTGCAGGAGAAGTTGAGATGCGCGTGGGAAAATTTTATGGATTACCTTCATAAAGGAAAAGGAATCAACAGCAAGTATTATGCTAACTTATTGCAGCAACTAAGAAGAAAAAAAGGCCGACTGCGGCAAAAAATAAAGTATTTTTCATCAAGACAAGTTCACTCATCCACTATTTCGATGTCCAAAATCCATAAATTAAAGTTCGAATTGCTTCATCACACACCTTATTCGCCAGAATTAGCTCCCTCGAAATATTTTATACTTCCAAACTTGAAAAAAAGTCGCTCGGTGATAAAACATTTGCCAACAATGAAGAGGTGGAGTCTGCGGTTGATGGCTTTATCAAGGAACTAGACAGTTTTTACCATAAACAAGGTATCAAAGCTTTCAATTATCGCTGGAAAAAGTATATCCCAATTGTCTGCGTACTCAGTTTGGTATTATTTTCGTCATTATTTTGTCCCATTCCCTTCTTTGAAGGCAATCTCCAATTGGTGCTTGTTTCAAAAGTGCCGTTTTCTAATATTTTGCTCTAGAATGTTCCAAATATGTTCTGTAGGGTTAATATCTATAGCTTTGTATTTAGGATCATTATCTTGAGTGAAGATATAATTGTTTGACAGACCTATTTATTCGATACTTTGCTGAAAATTTTTCTTGATCCATTAGCTAAATATGATTCACCGACGCCGTTCGCACCCTCCACCATGTTTAACTTTAACCTTTCGTCATACTTAAATAATTTAAACTTACAAAAGATTACATGTTTCCAATCCTCTGGACCATGATTAAGGTACGCTTTGCCAAACTCTAAACATTCTTCTTCGAAATAAGGGGTTTTTCCTTGCAGTTCGGATATTATTATGGGCCTCTTGGGGAACATTTCTTACAGTATAAACTGAAACTTGCTTACAATACTCTGAGAAAACCTTCAATACTATTTTGAGGCCGTTTGCTTGGGATTCTTTTTAATTTTTTGGACCATATCATTTTACACGTTTAGACAGTACGAATTGATGACCAGATCAGACTTTATTTGCATACTGACTTGTGTTTGAAAACCTGAAAAATATTGTTTTGACTGTACTATGAGGTCTACATTTCGGCAGATTCGTTCTTAGCCAAGTTTTTATATTATTTCCCCTCTTCACCAGTAGTTTCTTTCGATTTATGTCCATTTTCTAAATTGTATATTTTCTAGCGTTTCTTACAGACAACAAAAAATTTAAATAAATACAAATATCGGTAAATTAAATTTCTTCAATAAATCGAACTGTTATTAGCGAAAAAATTGACGAATGGTGAAACGACGTATACTTTTTCTATGTAAAAATCTTTGTATTTATTGCAAAGAAATTAATAAAACAGTAATTTGAGACTATATTAATTTTTAATTTTTAATTTTTAATTTTTTATTTTTAATTTTTAATTTTTAATTTTTAAATTTTAATTTTTAATTTTTAATTTTTAATTTTTAATTTTTAATTTTTAATTTTTAATTTTTAATTTTTAATTTTTAATTTTTAATTTTTAATTTTTAATTTGTAATTTTTAATTTTTAATTTTTAATTTTTAATTTTTAATTTTTAATATTTAATTTTTAATTTTTAATTTTTAATTTTTAATTTTTAATTTTTAATTTTTAATTTTTAATTTTTAATTTTTAATTTTTAATTTTTAATTTTTAATTTTTAATTTTTAATTTTTAATTTTTAATTTTTAATTTTTAATTTTTAATTTTTAATTTTTAATTTTTAATTTTTAATTTTTAATTTTTAATTTTTAATTTTTAAGTTTTAATTTTTAATTTTTAATTTTTAATTTTTAATTTTTAATTTTTAATTTTTAATTTTTAATTTTTAATTTTTAATTTTTAATTTTTAATTTTTAATTTTTAATTTTTAATTTTTAATTTTTAATTTTTAATTTTTAATTTTTAATTTTTAATTTTTAATTTTTAATTTTTAATTTTTAATTTTTAATTTTTAATTTTTAATTTTTAATTTTTAATTTTTAATTTTTAATTTTTAATTTTTAATTTTTAATTTTTAATTTTTAATTTTTAATTTTTAATTTTTAATTTTTAATTTTTAATTTTTAATTTTTAATTTTTAATTTTTAATTTTTAATTTTTAATTTTTAATTTTTAATTTTTAATTTTTAATTTTTAATTTTTAATTTTTAATTTTTAATTTTTAATTTTTAATTTTTAATTTTTAATTTTTAATTTTTAATTTTTAATTTTTAATTTTTAATTTTTAATTTTTATTTTTAATTTTTAATTTTTAATTTTTAATTTTTAATTTTTAATTTTTAATTTTTAATTTTTAATTTTTAATTTTTAATTTTTAATTTTTAATTTTTAATTTTTAATTTTTAATTTTTAATTTTTAATTTTTAATTTTTAATTTTTAATTTTTAATTTTTAATTTTTAATTTTTAATTTTTAATTTTTAATTTTAAATTTTATATTTTTAATTTTTAATTTTTAATTTTATCTCCATACATTTCGTAATCTTTTCACCTATATAATCGTACCTCACACCGATTTTGTATTACTCTTTTTTGTGATTGTATTATGAAATAGATTTTTACCCCCCTGAGCGTACAGATTTTTTCACAACAAAAAAAATTATTTTGAATAGCAGAAAGGCCTGCTTGCTGTGAATGATTTGTTTAAAAAAAATTTGACGAATACTTTATCTATTCACTGTACGTCATTTTTTAAAGACAATTTACCTTTAAAGTGGTCTACTTGTAGATCATACTGTGTTAAAACAGACTGATTAAAAATTAAACATTCTCAAATTTTTAATTTTCTCTCTTCTCTCTTTCATCGGCAACAATTGACATTTTCCAACTTACCTCTACAGTTATACCGCCACGGACTGATATCATAACTAACATAACAATCCATGGTAGATTCCAACAGTATGAAATAACAATTGGTATCGGAGGGATTAATGCTGGGTCTTGTGATGATCTTTCCAATATCACCGTTGCAAAATAAAATGGACCCGATGGAGCCGTTATAATAACATACGTTATTATTAGCAATATAACAAAACCATATTTGTGATTTATATCCCGATAACAAATTGCTAACAATTCATTGCTTTTTGTAACAATTTCTTTAAATTCCTTTATATTGTTGGCAGATTTTCTCAGAAAAATCTCATACAATTCGACGTTTAATTGCTTTAAAGAAAATTGTAAAATTTTGACCATACACATATAAACTAATATCACCAAACCACAAATTATTATAATCGATGATAAGAGAACTATATAAAATAGTGTGGCAAACGGTTTAAGGTCAGATTGTCCGAATATTACTTTATACGTATAGAAACACATCACGGTTATGATTATATATACGCCATAGTAAATACGTAATGACCATGATTTTGAACCCATCTTACAATTGTTATGATAACTTAGTATCATTAACAATAAGTTTACATTTCTTTTACGATTTATATAGAAATACAAGTAAATCGATGACAATAGAATACAGCCGATTATGAAATTTATTGTAAGGTGTTGATTACCCGTATCATTGTAATCAGCTATCTGAAATTCTTTGTTGTTAACTAAAAAATATATCAGCATAATTATTAAGCCAATTTGCACTAGGCTAAATGTTAGAATGGCTTGAATTTCATTTGTTTTTGTTATTATTAATTGCTGTGCGTGCGTGGCCGTAGTATGCTTGTTATACTGACAGCACAACAAACCAAAAATATGTAGAGTTTTCAAATGAAAATATAGATCCCAATAGGAAGACATGCTGAATGAGACTAAAATACGTTGTTAAATATTTTTATCTGTTAATTGCTTATTACAGTTTATGCTGATGTTTGTAACTACCAAAAAAAAAATACTTTTAATTACACTGATCGACTTGGAATCACTTTATAAATAATCTGCGTCCTGTTAACACTGCAATCTAACAAATTAAGTAATTTAGTTTGAGTATGGTCCTGATCTGTTCATATTTCGAACTAGTCGCCATATAAAAATCTTTTTATCTGTGTAGTTAAAAAAATTCATAAAAATGTCGCTCACATTTGATTTTGCTTATTTTTCATGTCCATTTATGACCATGGAATTGAATATCGTATAGTCGGTCTCGAACGATTTTAACTTTCTTATTTGTATAAAAAAGGAATTGTCAGCTAATTAATTAGTTAATCGCTAATTTTATCTAGTTATTAATACAGGTGTATGTTTATATGTAGATATGCATGTGGAAAAATTGTGTAAAGAAAGGTGTTTTATAAGTCATTCTAGACAAGTTGGTCTGTTGGTTTGGGATAATAACTGTAGTGGCCAGAAATATAATTATTTTTAAAATAGTGGTAAAACTTAAAACAAAAAACAAGTGAGAAAATTATAGTCGTCTTTACAGCTATACAACATCCTGTACCATACGTTTCCAGAGAAGGTCCAATTTTGTTGGGGCAATAACTGGATAGAGAAAATAAGCATAAACCAAATTTTACTTTTACTAATTTGTGGCATGCACTTATGAAAAATTTCATATTGGATGTTATTTTTATATGGGGACCAGGACAAAAAATGGTCCGATCATGACCATATTTAGTAAAGTTATTTACTTTTCTCAAAAACATATATAAATCAAAAAAATATATGGATTATTTGTTTTTTGATAGATTTAAGTGAAGAGAGGGAATCAGCCTTATATGGCACCTATGACTAAAAATGGTCCTTAATATATATGATAATCTGTAATACGGGCTAGGCCTGAACATGCACCGATTTTCACCAATTTTAATAGTGTTCATCCTATAGTCGATATAGACCTATATTTTATACATATTTATAATTGCGACCTGTAGTTTGATTACAAGGTTTACATGGACACACATACAGACAGACGGACGGATGGACATCGCTAAATCTACTCAGGAAGGGAGAGTCGATTTGTATAACAAAAGGTATAATAATGACATTCTGAGTAAATTTCGCTTCAGGCTTATTGAAAATTGAGAAGAACAATCCCAACATATTTTTGTCTTTACCCAGAAAAAACAACAGTTTCTTAAATTGAATTTTAATACTTCAATCATAATATGTGTACGTGTTACTTTGTAAATTTCATTAAAGAAATTTAACATCAAGCGTTTCGAACCTGGCACCACTTTCGCTATAATGTAAATTTTATTAAAGAAATTTAACATCAAGCGTTTCAAACCTGGCACCATTTTCGCTATAATGATCTACGACGAAAATTAACAGAATTGCTCTTGTTCTTAAAATTACATATTTGACTTAACTTTTATTTTTAGTGTTTTGATAAACGGAAAATATGACTTAAATTTCAATTGCAAATATCTTGGGTTGTGAAAAGTAATAAATAAAAATTATTTGGTTTAAAAAGAAGGGCTAAACCTCTTTAAACCTCTTTAACTAAAATTAAAACAAAAAACTTAAAGAGAAATATAAATCAGGAAAACACGATCTTCTGATTGCAGATCTAACATAATCGCACTCCACAAAAAAAAAAATTTTGAAGAAATTTAAATTCTCCTTACAAGAAGAGTTTCTATATGTTTCTAGCAGATTTTAAATAATCAAGCACAGAAATCAGATTCATTGTGGCTACAGTATTTATTGTTAACAGAATTGCAATAAAGTAAGTAACCGAAGTTCGGTATACATGATAGATTTATTTTTGACAAAGATAAAGAAAGAGTCGAGAAAAAAAGGAATATTACTATGGAGAATACTGTCCATCTGTCTGTTTTATCGTGCTTTTTTATATTCATGTAACGAATGCCATTGAAAGTAGTGCACTCATATTGGGTCACCCTTTAATTTAAATCTATCAATAGGCCTTTATAAAAAGTTTAATTAAGTCTTACTTCGAAATAATTACCCCCTTTACTTGAGATTTGGTAAAGGGTTTTTCAACAGGGACGCTACAAAAGTAGAAAGACAGGGACAGCAAACGACGCCATATTTCTTGCCGCTCTTTTGACAGTTCTCTTCAGTAAGGTTTGCCATTTCATGACGGATAGATATACGAGCCAACAACGAGTCAAAATTATTAAAATTTACTACCGAAATTCGGAGTCAGTGGCCTCAACGTTAAGAGCGCTACGTCCAATTTATGGTCGTCATAATCGTCCTAGCAGATCAAAAATTGAGCGTCTAGTGGAAAAATTTGAATCCGCAGGCACAGTACAGAATGTTCCCGTACCAGTGAGACAAAGAAGTGCCCGTAGTGTCGAGAATATTGCTGCCGCTGAGGCTTCAGTTGAAGAAAGCCCAAATTTGTCTCTCACACGTCGTTCTCAAGTGTTGGGCATCTCTGTGACGTCGTTGTGGTGAAAAGATCTTGGCCTACATCCTTACAAGATCAAATTGACGCAAGAACTGAAGCCGCTTGACCACCAGAAGCGTCGCACAGTGACGCCCGTAGAGCAAACGAGGTTGCAAAAATCAAAATTTTCATGTGGGCCGACAAAGTTTTGAATAAACCCATGTTATAGGAAACTTTTTAACGATTTCAAATATGCTACTCTTAATAATATCACATTTTTAGTTTAGAAGATATAACCGTTCAAAGTTGACCGACTTTCGGTTTTCAAAAAAACACACAATTTTTAGTCAATTTGTTGCGATTTCAGGTGTAATATCACGAAAAATAGGTAACGAATCGCCTTATTTTTTGTTTGTATTGATTGATGTATTTATTAAATGTATAATGATAAAAAAAAACAAGTAAGAAAATTATAGTCGGTCTAGACCGACTATACGATACCCTATACCATGCGTTTAGAAACCCTATCTCTTAGGCCCAACTAACTGGACATTGAAAATAAGCAACAACCAAATTTGAGTGGGATTTTTATTAATTTTTTTGGCTGCAGATATGAAAAAGTTCATATCGGATGCTATATCTATAAAGGGACTAGGTCCAAAAATGGACCGATCCTGATCATGTTTGGTAAAGTCTCTTGTATTTTGCAAAAATATGTACAAACAAAATTTGAGAAGAATCAGTGCAATATTTTTGTTTTTAATAGATTTAAGTGAAGATCGGGAATCAGCTCTATATGGGGTCAAAGGGATCATTTTTGGACTACTCATTAGTGGATATAATGAACGCATATAGACCCAATTTGAGTAAGATCTATATGACAATTTGGATCTTATGGCAATTTATGTCGATTTCATATGGGTAATTTGTATGGGGGCTAGGTCTGAACATGGCCCGATTCTCACCAATTTCAATAGCGTTCATCCCATAGCCAATAAAAGCTTATATACCAAATTTCGTCAAAATATATTCATATTTGCGACCTGCAGTTTGATTACAAGCTTTACATGGACACACAGACGGACGGACGGACGGACGGACGGACATTGTTAAATCAACTCAGAAAGTGGTTCTGATTCGATCGGTATAATTAAAGATGGGTCTAGGTCAAATATTTTTGGTTGTTACAAACAGCAGCACAAAGTCATTATACCCAAACCACATAGTGGTATAGGGTATAAAAATAACTGTTTGCTTTGTGTTTCTCCTGGTAAATCTCTATTTAAAAACTATCCGTTTTTTCACTATTTTTCAACTTTGACGAAAAATAAAAAAATCTATATTCTTCTATATTTGCCATATTTGCAAAACATGTTCTTTGATTATTTCTTTACATAATTCAAAAGGTTTTATCTGCCCGTACGTGCCCGTTTGGCTTCTAGAGGTAAAAAAGGTTAAAAAGACATGGTTGCAGAAATTGTATGGCGTGCATCCCTTACATGTTTTGACTGACAGTAGTTTGATCTAATAGTTTGAAAATTGCATTTCAAGTCGGTTGTCTACCTGTGAGCCTCTGCCAAAGTCTACTCCCAATATTCTGTTACAGACACAGGATGCACAAAAAACTACTCATTGAAATTCGCAGGTGCGCACCTCACTTAAAAATTACTTTGGAGTACAAATGGTCAAGAACAATATTGACTTATGGTCCCTCCAGATAGGCACAAATCTTATTTAGATACGAGCATAATATCAATATTGCATAATTCAGCCTAAATCCATATGTATGCAGGGAACATGTAAATTTTTAGGCATGGTAGCATAAGCCTATATATTGCAAAATAAGCATAATGCCTGGATTAGTCTACGACTGAAAGTTGGCGCAACAAGTACTGAAACCATGGCGTTAAACAATTTAAAATTATTTGAACTGTTTAGAAGGTCAACCACACCAAAGTTTTTCACGGAAGCTGCTTTAGAAGAACTTGATAGCTTATACGGAAATATTGAGAGAAGCGAAATTATAAAAAATAATTTTTATCTGATATATGCAAATATTAAGGCAAAATGGGTGAAATCTAATCGAACCATTCAGAACTTCAACTCCAAATACGAGGACTGGCTTAAAAAAAGTATTGAGGAGTGTTCAATTTTCACAAGAAAGAGGAAACTTGCCGATGCCACCAATGACTTGACCACGAAGCATTTATCGGACGCGCTGTCTATTAAATATACAAAGGATAGTGAAAGAGTTAGGTCGAAGATTACAAAATCTGTTGCTGATGCAAGCCCACTGCGACTAAAAAGGATTAAGGAAAGCATTCCCACGCCCACAAACGCACACATTAAAAAGAATGGTTCCGAAGAAGCCTTGGCCTTGTTTATGGACTTACAACTTTCCAAAGAAAAATATGAGATACTACGGGCATCCTTGATGCGACACGGGGCTGACGTTTTACCAGGATACAAGCATATTACGCAAGCCAAAATAAATTCACGACCACTGCATACGGAGTTTACGGAAGTCTCTGTGAAAGCCAATCTGCAGGATCTCATGGGCCATACAGCAAAACGGTTGTTGGAGAGTCTTCCTGAAAATGGGCTGAAAATTCTTCCTGAGAAACTGACATTGATCAGCAAATGGGGCTGCGATGGATCATCCGGACAAAGCGTTTATAAGCAAAGGATATCTTCCGATGACGCTACAATATCAGACGGAAATATGTTTATGGCATCTGTTGTTCCTTTGCGGCTAAAATCTGATGTTTCCCTACACTGGAAAAATCCACGTCCGTCATCAGTGCATTATTGCCGACCAATAATGTTTCAGTTTGCAAGGGAATCGGCAGAACTCATAAGGACCACGGTGAAGGACATTGAAGAACAAATAAGCAAGATTAAGCCTACAAAGCTGCAAATTGGAGAAGGAAAATATATTGAATGCAATTACGAGTTCCAAATGACCATGGTTGACGGAAAAGTCGTAAACGAACTGACAGGAACAACCTCAACATTGTCATGCCCGATTTGCAAAAAGAGTCAGAAGAACTTTGGTAATTTAAACGATTCTACAAACGAGAAGAATTACGAATATGGAATGTTACCATTGCACGCAAGGATAAGGTGTGTGGAGTTCTTGCTAAACCACAAGAGGAGGAAAACTTCGATGAAAATACATCAATAAAGGATAAGGAAAAGATCAGAAAGAAGCAAATACAGGATGCTTTTTTTAAACAAGTTGGACTAAAAGTAGACTGTCCCAAGCACGGATACGGTAACTCAAACGATGGAAACACTTCTAGGAGATTTTTTGAAAATGATGAGGCAGTAACTAGAATCACTGGAATTGACAATCAAATCGTGAAAAGATTGGGAACGATCTTGAATGTTTTAAACTGCAAAGAAAATGTCAATTCTACAAAATATGGAGAATATGCATCAAAAACTGCATCTCTTTTAGCAGAAATGTATCCACAGAATAAGTTGACCCCGACCGTCCATAAAATATTGACGCATGGCAAAGATATAATTGAGTACCAGTCTTTGCCAATTGGAGAGCTTTCTGAAGAAGCACAGGAGTCTCTTAACAAATTTTATAAAAAATATAGATTGCAGAACACATTCAAAGCATCAAGGGTAAGGCAAAATGAGGACCTCTTCAACATGTTGGCAGCATCTTCCGATCCACTTATTTATTCCCTGCGCCATGTGAAGTCACGAATAGAGTTAGAAAATAATTATAGTTTAGAAATGATTAGTCTTTTAGATATACCTTCTCTTACGAATTGTGATGAATATTTACAGAAAACTGAAAAAATAAATTTAAAAAAGAAGTAATTTTTTTTTAATTTGTTGGGTAATAATTTAAAACATAAAACCCTAAAGAAAAAAAAAAATAAAAACAATCTAAAAATGTAAAAATTATTTTTTTTAGTTACCATAAAATTGATTTTTCTACAAATTTTAACTTTGATAACCCATAAGTAGGCCCCTACAAAGCGTAGCACCCTCTTCAAACGCTCATTTCATAGGCTGAACAGTTATCTATCATATGCTGTTTAACTGTTAAATTATGTTATTCGGTTCAAAAGATATGATTTTTGCAACGAAAAAACTCAAATGGCGCCACTGTGCGTCGTATGTTCATGAATTGGGCTGAGTAACAACTTGAAAATCATTCGGATTTTCATCGAAAAATCATCTTCAGCGATGAGGTTCATTTCTGGCTGAATGGCTTCGTCAATAAACAAAATATGCGTTATTGGTCAGACAGCAATCCACACGTACTCTATGAGTCATCATTGCATCCCGAAAAAATTACGGTTTGGTGCGGTTTATGGGCTGGCGGCGTCATTGGGCCATACTTCTTCCGTGATGGTCAAGACAGGCACGTTACTGTGAATGGGAATCGCTACCGTTCAATGATAACCGAATATTTTTGGCCCCAATTGGATGATATGGACTTGGAGGACATGTGGTTCCAACAGGACGGTGCCACAAGCCACACAGCGAATGTCACAATCAATTTATTGGAAACCCAGTTTGGAGAACGTATCTCACGAAATGGTCCAGTCGATTGGCCGCCTCGGTCGTGCGATTTGATGCCGTTGGACTATTTCCTGTGGGGCTACGTCAAGTCTATGGTCTATGCCAACAAGCTAGCGACGATTGATGAACTTCGTACGAATATCGAACGTGAAATTGCAGCAGTATCGGCCGATTTATGCTTGAAAACCGTCGAAAATTGGGTTCAGGGTCTGGACTTCTGCAAGCGTGTCCGTGGTGGCCATGCAAAAGAGATTGATTTCCATACATAATGGCATCGAACGCACTTTCACAGGAATGAAGAATTTTTGTTTTATTAAAAAAAACTTTTGTAGCGCCTTTATACCCTTTATATAAGACCTAACATTTCCCAATCGAATTTTCTAACACCATCAATTCTTTTTATTTTATTTTTATTTTATATATCCCAACCATTTTCATACACTCCACACCAATGCGCAGTTTGTCATTCCATTTCCGTCTGTCCGTCTGCATGTTGAAATCACGCTCTTAACACTCTTGACTGTATTATCCTGGGAAGTTTTCAACCCCCTTTTAATCAAATTGGTACCCTCTTCCCAATCTATTTTTCCAGTAAAATTCATTTTTTTTTTTTAATTTTTATTTCGATTTTATGTTTTTGATTAAAAATCCATTAGAAATATATATAAGTACCATCCCTCACACACCCCTTTCAAAAAAAGTGCAAATATGTTAAATTTTTTTTCGGATTCTGAAAATAGAAAATAGAACAAAGTTTTTATTTACCAAAAAAAAAAAGTATGAAAGAAAACATATTTTTCATATTTAAATCGTTTCAGTATTAATATTTAACTCCACTGGCTTTGAAAATGACCTCCTGTAGTTATGGATCTAAGCTAACGACCATAAAAATTTACAAGGAGACACCAAATTTTAGAGTATTTTGATTTCTTAAAATTGAGTTTTGAATGTTTGGCCAGATTTTAAGGTCAAATACTCCACTCTGTAACGTTCAGTAAACCATTAAATGGAAATAAATAATGATTTCTTAGAAGAGGTGGGATTTTGAGTTGTTGAGTTGTATCATCTAGATCAGTTTTAAACATTGAAATCGAACTAAAGTTCCGCTTCTCTACCAGAACAAAATTCAGAACATTTATCATTGTTTCTATGTACATATGAATATATTTTTTAACTCAAACAGTGTCTTGTAGAATTTTTCCACTTATGTCATATGACTGCAGGATATCTGTTTAAACTACAATCTGATAAATATTCTGTATGATGACTTTTTCCGTCATAAAATTTCCACCGTGATTGTTGATTTAGGCTATCAGCCCTATTACGTCTTACACTATGACAATATTTATTTTTTCTAATATTTGCAAAATAAAGAAAGTAAAATATTAATGATTACGAAATGCGAAAGTGAATTGCAGTGTCGTTAATTATCAACTGTTGGTGTTTGTTCATAAGATTCACGTTTAAACAACATTTAAAAACATCAGCAATTAAATTTATGAGCTCGGTAGATGTTGTCGCAGTATTAAGCGGAAATTGTGTAAATTTCGTAGTACTTTCTAATGAAAAGTATTTCAACAAAATTTTTATGACGTTATTCGCTTTTTGAAGAAATGTTTTTCATAATTTTGTTGCCTGTTTTTTTAATAGGACTATATATTTTTAATTAATTTTTTTTTTTTAATATCACTTATAAAGATAAGAAATAGTGAGTGTTTTAATTATAAAATTTTTAGAGTAGATAAACTTATAAATTTTATATATTTACATCCAACTATAAGCGCGTGCAAAACTGCAATAGATCCAACAGAAATCTGACTGATAAGATGTTTCAATGATTTCCATCAACGGTGCCAGGCCGCCAATAAATAAATTATTTAACCCAAGTAAATGTCATTAATAATAAATGGTTATTATCTTTATAAGTATGTAAATGATATACAGTTAGAAGATGCTCTGATTTTATAGCTGCAATATTATATATTAAGCACAAATAACTACAAAAACTTAAAAAATATTTGCAAATTATAAAAAAACAACTACGAGTGTTAAACTGGGCTGCGTCAAACCTTTGATACCCTCCACCTGTGTCTTAAACTCAATAGTTTAACCAATATTGGGTACGGTTACCATTGGATTGCAGTTACCAACACGTAACCTTTAAATTCAAAAAATATTTAAATTTAAAATATTTAATTTCTTATTGCATGTTTTTTATATGATGATTTTTTTTCATAGAAAAAGTAATTTTTTTCTATTATTGGAGTAGAAAAACTGTTAAGATCCCTTCCTAAGAGACCAAAACGAAATGCTTTTGAACACAGACGGCGCACTGTGGACACATTTTGAGAAGGCGGCCAAAATATTTTTTTTTTATGGTTACCGATTTTAATGTTATGTTATTCATTTGAAAGTAAATACCAGTGAACCTCGGGAATCAAAAAATTGCGACTCTATTTCAACTATATCCCAGCGAACAGGGTCTTCGAAAATGGACTTTCACAGTATTTTGCTAAAATTAAAAATTTCTTTGTAAATTTTAATTTTTATGTGACTGTAACTTTTTCGTTTTAAAAGATTTTAAAGTAAAATAAATTTTGTATAATTTTGAGATATTAATTTTAGAAACATAAAGTCACTGAGTCGTTCAGAAATTAAAAAAAAATTAAAAAATAGGTCCAAATTTCCTGAAAATCTCCTACTTAATAGAGCATAACTGCTGCACATCAAAAGCCATCAAAAAAAATCTTGCACTCTTCTGTAGTCCAAACACTCCCCTACACACATATTTCCCATTGTTTACCCGCCAGTTTCCGCCCGTGTGCACCAGAACAATTTTTCTGAAATTTATGAATACAAAATTTTCCACTCTGTGTTAGGATACAATGAGTTTGCCCTGATGTTTGTAACTACCAAAAATATTGGAACTATACCCATCTTTTATTATACGGATGGACTCAAAATCACATTCTGAGCCAATTTAACGATGTCCGTCCGTCCGTCTGTGTGTTATGAATACAAAAGTTGGTCGTACCAGTATATTTTATGTGTGAGTTTATTTGTTTTTTATACTGGCAGAAAAAGGAAATGGTAGAGTTGATACGAGTTGTTATATACTTATAAAAAGGGTTGAGACATAATGCGCTTAATTGTTAAATTATATTAATGGGTAAAATCTTTTTTATTTTGACCGGTACATTCACATAGCTATTTTTCAAAAATATTAATAGTCGGAACTTAAGTTATATAGTTTAAATACCTGACAAAATGGGGAAAAAAATTTAAATAACAGGTAAATGATAAAAAAACTATTGCGACATACGCTTTTAATGGTTTTTTATGCTTCAAAAAGTTGTAATTAAAGATAAAAAAAATGTATTTTACATAATTGCACGAAAGAGTATTTATAATAACTAGCAGATTCCAGCCCTCGAAATTCGAGCGCAAATTCCAGGTATGCTAATCAGTTATAGCCAATTCACAAATCCACATAAAAAACAAACTCATTTTATTACAAATACATAAACAAATTTTAATAAACAAATATAATTTTATGTTTGTGTTAGTAGCAACTTTAAATGCAATTTACACAAAATAAAGGAAAAAATTTAAAAATCTGTAAATCTGCAAAACGACTAAAAAGAAATACCTTTCAAATAAGATACGTTTGGTCAAAATCGGGATAAAAAGGTAGAACAAAACATCAGTCGCAAGAAATCGCCTAGCCTATTAATATTATAGATGTTTCCACAATTATTATTCATTACAGTTTGAACAATGGCTAAGTACTGTTATAGAGATCTCGCTGATATTTATTTTCAACAAAAAGATGTAGACGATATAATTTTGCACCGACTAGACTAGACTAGACGACTATAATTTTCTTACTTGTTTGATTTGAAGTTGACCAAAAATCAATATAAGAAATTGCGGAAGCGAACCAATGGGATTTTCCCAAAGTATCGAGATTTGGTTTCTGCCAAAAAAGAATGCTTACCTTCACAATCTGCTATTAGTGTCACTTTAAGTTCAGCAGAAATAAAAGTAGAAAACTAACACTATTGAGAATTGAATTAGAAGAAGAATCTTAATAACTTCCGGAAGATGAAAATCAAGGCAATTTGGAAGAAATATTTACAAAAATTGTTTGATTCAAAGTAGTTTTTCAGTACACTAACAATAAGTTATACTTTTTTTATATAGCTAAAAATTTTTCTTGATTTAAAAATTTATGTACTTTAAAAAATTGCAATAAAAAATAATATGGAAATATTTAAAACAAAAATAAAAAATTGTTTCATTGAATCTTCTCTATCTTGAACCAATATCAGGTAACTGTTACGTTCGCTGCTTAATAAATTATATTTTAACTCGGGCTCTTTCAAAAAAAAAAGTTTACGGGGGCCAAAGTTTGGCATTTTCTGACAAATTTTAACTTACAATTAACTGAAAAAATAAGACATTATATTAAAAAAAAACCTTTTTTTAACCTTTTAACCTTTTGTACTAAAATTCAACTAAAATGAAAATGTATTTAAAACCCTCCATAACTTTTTTTTGTCGGTCGATGTTTTCGTTTTTTAATAAAAATTAAAGGTTAAAGTCCCACTTTTCAAACAAAATGCCAATCCAATCAAAAGTTATGAATTTTTTACCGCCTTCTCGGGAAATGGTTCACTGTGCGTCGATCATTTTAAGGATTTTCTTAAGCGTTTCAATTGTTCGACCACTACTGTGTCCGTATAGAGTAGATTCTAACTTCGCTTTAATATTAATTGAACTGAGACCTTTCAAATGAAAGTGCTGAATTACATAACACCGACCAATTCTTTCTATGTTTACAAATTCATTGATAGCTCCAAAAAAAATGCTAAAAAACATAGCGCCTTGAAAGTTAAAACATAGTTTTATATGGATGCCAGTTTTCATTTAAGTATTTTTTTCAAACTACTGCCGCCATCTGTACGTGAGGTCGGCTTTTTCTCGGATCGCGCTCGTACATATCAGTTTGTCATTCCGTTTGTAATGCAGCGAAGAATAAATTTGGGACCCCATAAAGTAAATATATTCTTGACCCTAAAAACAACTCGAGTCTATATAACGATATCCGTCTGTCTGTTGAAATCATGCTCATTCACAAAATAAATCATTTTTCTAGCTAAACTTTGGATAATATTGTTTCATATCATTGTGCCAAGATATGATATGCTAAAAATTTAGTGTTGTTGTTGTAATAATTTAGTACTAAGCATATCATATTGTTTACTTTTTCATATATTTTGTTTGATTTTGTTACAAATAGAGCAATAAGCCCATATATTAAAGTACACGTAAAACCCGACATAACCCAACTTAACACTCTTACTCGTTAGATTTGCAGTGTTTCTATAGGAATAATATTAGAATGTGGCAAATATTGAAGAACAACGTTGAAACGTATTTAAAAGGAAATATATTTAAAATACTTATAAAGTTCCAAATCTGAAAGTTTTTCTAAAAAACACATATTTTGAACTCGTATACGAAAAATTTTAAATTAGGAAAATTGGAAATGTTTTTAAATTGAAAAATTCGTGTTATGGACATCTATAATATTAAAAGGCTAGGCGAATTCTTGTGACCGATGTTTTGTTGTACCGTTTTATCCTCATTCTGACCAAACGTATGTTATTGGAAAGGTATTTCTTTTTTGCTGTTCACCACATTAACTGATTTAAATTTTTTTTCCTTTATTTTCAGTAAATTGCATTTAAAGTTTCTACTAACACATACATAAAGTTAGACATATGCTATGTGTGTGTTTAATAAATTTGTTAAAGTGTTTGTTAAAGGTACTACCACACGATGTGTTTTTACATATGCACTGTCAAACTTTCCTACAGCAAAATTTGTACACATCGTGTGATACATATGAAACATTGTTTATGTACAATAAATGAAGAAAGTCACATAAACATTTTTCAATTATTTTGGCGTGTAACGAATCGTATGTAAAATGATAATTTTGACAGACATACGGAATTACATATGGATAAAAAAAGTGACATTACGTATATAAAAAAAACATCGTGTGATATCACCTTAATGAGTTTGTTTTCTTCATTCACAATAATAATAAACCAAAAAAGTATTGGTTTGTGCACTGGCTGAGTTGAAAAATAAAGTATCCTAGAAATTGCACTCGAATTTCGAGCGTTGGAATCTGCTAGTTTTTATATAAGTTCAGATTTACAGTTCCTAAAAGAAAAACTGCTTATATCTAAAGTGTGGCAAAAAAATTATGAAATTCAGATTAACTGTTTTAAATAACTAGATAAGAAAATGTACTTTTTTATTACTATTTTATCTGTCACGTTTTTTAATTATTTCGGGATAACGCATAATGCCGGCCATACACTACACAGTTCAGTGCTCAAGTCTTGCACTGTACAGTGCGTTTTGAATATCAAAATCGTTCGATTTTTGCTCAGTTCAACTACGAAAAAACCCCCATACATTACACAAACAGTGCTTGAGCACTGAACTTGTGTAATGTATGGCCGGCATTGCAAACAGTGTGCCAATACCAGCAGCCAAAACTTATTAAGCAAACACAACAACAATTACAACTATCACACACAAGAAAAAAATGTAGAATAACAACAATAACAAGAACAATATAGAAAAATCAAATTTTTTTAAAGAGTTTTTTTTTACATTTTCATTGATATATCGGGAGCTATTGAACCGATTTTGATAATTTCAAATAGCAACCTGCTCTGGGTATCAATGAATCATCTTCACTTAAATTTAGCAACCCACTTGACCTATTGAGGGCATTATCATGATTTTCACAGACGGACAGACAGACATGGCTATCAACTCTGCTTGTTGTAGGGATTAGGAAAATATATATCTTATGGAGTCCAGATTTTTTTTCCTAATTATTACAAACGAAATGAAAAACATATAGTTACCCTTTGCACACTTATACACACTTATATACCATTTGATCTGGTTTCATAATGCTTAATTACAGCAAAAAAAAGCTTATTTATAGATAAGATCATACTTGATTTTCGAATCAAAATATATTCAATCAAAATTTGTTATCTGAAGTGTTAAATTAAAAAAAAAAAAAAACTATCTACAAATTTAGAACGATTGTGGCTATAAAAAAATTATTTATAAACATTAGATGGCAGATTTTTAGAAATAAAAAAACGAGCATATCACGTTTATTTGCCTTTTTAGTCTTATCAGTTGTCGAAAATGTGAAAGCCCTGGAAATATTTTTTTTTATTGTCTTACCTGTTGTTATGTACATACACAGCAAATTTTGAGATGATGTTCTTTAAGATAAAGGTTATGAAATTGTTTAAAAACCCCAAAAAAAAAAGAAAAACTAAATTATAAGTTATTGTCGGTCTAGGCCGACTATACTAATTGCTATAGGATAATTTTCGTTAAAGGGTCTTAGGTCATTAATGGATATGATAAAAAAAGTATAAATCAAATTAATTTGTGATTGCCTTCTACTTTTTGTCACCAAATAAAAGTTCATATCCAAAAGTGGTCCCACCAAGATCGTGTTTAAGTAACTTTCCAAAACCTTGTGAAATGACAGCTGAAGAGCACAAAAAAGTGTCCAAAAATGTTGAAGATTTTATATGGAGATGGACTACCAAAACCACTATGAAATCCCGAAGAGTTTCCGGAAAAGGTCCAGAAGTTCATAAGTAGTTATTAGAACTATGAAAGTTATCTTGTTATGTAAGCTTTAATACACAGTTTCAATTAAAAAAAACCAAAACTCTACGTTCAATGCTTTCCTTATTATTCAAATTAATGTATGCTACTTGGTCTTTAGATCTTTGATATTAATAGGTAAGGCGATTTCTTATGACCGATGTTTTGCTAAATAGTTTTATCCCGATTTTGACCAAACGTATATTAGTTGAAAGGTATTTCTTTTTAGTTGTGTACCAGATTTTTAAATTTTACATTTTTTTGGGAGTAAAATGCATGTAAAGTTCCTACTAACCCATACATAAAATTATACAACCCCATGTGTGTTTATTAAATTTGTTAATGCGTTTGTAAAAAAAATGAGTTTGTTGTCTTCATTCACAGTAATAATTGTATTGAACTGAAAAATAATCTTGGACATAAACCAATAAATAATAATATTTAAAAAGTGTTGAATTGTGAATTGGCTCAAATTGATTAGCATACTTTTAGGGTCTTTATTAAATGAAATAATAAAATTTGCTAGAATTTGCACTCGAATTTCGAGGGCTAGAATCTGCTAGTAGATATAAATGAATATAAGAATAAATAAAAATGGTACTATCCCCTTTTATTTTTGGATTGATACTTTATGGATATAATAAATACATATAAACCAAATTTTATCACGACTTATATAATAATATTTAAGTTTGACGGTTAGGGGACCTTTGAATGGGGTCTAAGCCTAAGCATGCACCGATTTACAACAGTTTTGTGGCTGATAACATCTTGTATTTCTCATTTCAATAAAATACTAGAATATTGGCAGTAACGATTTGAAGTTTTCGTAAAAGTTTATAAGGACACACAGACAAACGGATGGATGAACAATATTAAATCGATTCAAAAAGTGATTCTGAACTGGGTTTAGCACAAATATTTTCGATAGTTGATAGCACAAATTCATTATGCCCAGACCAAAAAGTTTAAAAGGGAATAAAAATAAATACGTTTTAAAATTACAGTGCCAAAAACTAAAGACGAAATTATTAAATAAAACTCTGAGGCCGTAAATTATTTCCTCGCTACTTTAGTTTCAATGCAAACTGACAACACTAATTGCTAATTTTGTGAATTAAAAATTAAAAAAAAAAAAAATAATCAAAAAACAAATTATTTTTTAAATATTACTTTTTTTTTTTGTTCCAAACAGAACCAGACGAAGTTTGTTTCAATCTTATAAGTCCAGCAAAAATTATATCCAGGATGTATACATGTATACAATGTATACATGACTTTATTACAATAATCAGTTTACGCCCCTTTCGGGAGGAATTTAACAACACTTTTTGGTTCAATATATCGTATGTATTTAGCTTGTCCAAACACTTACTAATGGACAGGCAAACATAGACATATAAATATGTTGAAAATTAATATTAATGTAATTCACGCCATTCAAAAACCATCATATTTTAAATTATAATTTTATTATTTAAACAATTGCTTTGACAAAATTATTTAAAATTATTTATTGATCTAAACACAAAGAAAGTGAACAACAAAAGACATTGAGTTGATCGACAACACACAAGCAAATTGATGACAATATATTTTGAACACATTCTAATAATTTATGTCAACACTGTAATATGTGCTAAGCATTTTGAGAACATAATATTTAATGTTATTAAAAGTAATATTAACATACATGTATAAATAATATAGGCAAATGATCTTTATATTATTAATAAGGCAAAGGAAAAATACAATATTTTATTAAATTTTAAGAATAAGTAAATGTGTATACAAATCATTTTGTAACTAGTTCAATGTACTCTCTAATAATAATAAAAGAAAAAAATATTTTAGCCCATATAAGATTGTTATTTTTTGAAATGATTTAAAATGTTCCTTACATTTTTTGTGCACTCGTAATTGTTGTTTATATTATTTTTTTTTTTTTCATTTTATTATAAATGTTACCTAATTTATGAAATAGAAATAAATTGAACTTCTTTAAAATTAAAGACATGAGTTCATATAAAAAAATTAAATAATATAAAATAAAATAATATCTAACTGTTCTATAGATATTACCATGGGAAATGTCCTTCTGAGATTAGCGAACTTACCCCAAGTGCCCGAGTTTCGGTTCGCTCTACCCGCTTCTCTACTAGATCACATTCGTTTGTAGTCTATTGTCCTGTTGACCACACAACGAATTACAGAGAAAATTCGTTTATCACTCGAATTAATCGTATGTGGAATAAATTCCCCGCTTAAGCCTTTCCTGACAGTTATAATCTAATAAAATTTAAGTCAAATATCCACAAATACTACTCCCATTCTCCACCTTCCCATAACCTATTTTCCTGAAATCAACACTTAGCACTGCATTTGTAGGGGCCATTCCCTGAGTGTTAATTAACAAAAAAAAATAAGTTTTTAATTTTGATTTTTGACCAATGTTTAATATATAGTTTTCATTGACCATTAGCCAGAATATCAACAAAAATTATAAAAAATTAAATAAAATAAAATAGAATTAAATTAAATAAAATTAAATAAAATAAAATAAAAAAAATAAAATGAAATGAAATAAAATAAAATAAAATAAAATAGAATAAAATAAAATGAAATGAAATGAAATGAAATGAAATGAAATGAAATGAAATGAAATGAAATGAAATGAAATGAATTGAAATGAAATGAAATGAAATGAAATGAAATGAAATGAAATGAAATGAAATGAAATGAAATGAAATGAAATGAAATGAAAAATAAAATGAAATGAAATGGAATGAAATGAAATGAAATGAAATGAAATGAAATGAAATGAAATGAAATGAAATGAAATGAAATGAAATGAATGAAATGAAATGCAATGAAATGAAATGAAATGAAAATAAAATAAAATAAAATAAAATAAAATAAAATAAAATAAAATAAAATAAATTAAAATAAAATAAAATAAAATAAAATAAAATAAAATAATATAAAATAAAATAAAAAATATAAAATAAAAATAAAATAAAACATAAATAAAAAAAATAATAAAAATAAAATAAAATAATAGATTATTATTTAAAATAAAATAAATAAGATAACATAAAATAAAATAAAATAAAAAAATAAAAATTAAAATAAATAAAATAAAATAAAATAATAATACATACTAAAAAAATAAAATATAATTAAATAAAATAATATAAAACAAAATAGCACAAAATAAATTAACATTAAATAAATTGAATTGAAATAAAGTAATATAAAAAATAAAATAAATTTAAGTAAAATAAAATAAAATAAAATAAAATAAAATAAAATAACACAAAATAAAATAACATTAAATTTAAAATAAAATAAAGTAAATTGAAATGAAAGATATAATATAGAATTAACTAAAATAAAATAAAATAAAATAAAAAAATAAAATAAAATAAAATAAAATAAAATAAAATAAAATAAAATAAAACAAAATAAAATAAAATCAAATAAGATAAGATAAAACAAAATAAAATAAAATAACATCAAATTAAAAAAAATAAAAAAAAAATTAAATAAAATAATAGAAATAAAGTAAAATAAAAAAATAAAAATTGTTGTACAGGAAATGGAATTAAATAAATAAATAAATAAATAATAAATAATAAATAAAATAAAATAAAATATAATAAAATAAAATAAAATAAAATAAAATAAAATAAAATAAAATAAAATAAAATAAATTAAAATAAAATATAATAAAATAAAATAAAATAAAATAAAATAAAATAAAATAAAATAAAATAAAATAACACAAAATAAAATAAAATTAAATAAAATAAAATAAAATAAAAAAAATAAAATAAACTAAAATAAAGTAAAATAAAATAAAATTATATAAAAAAATAAATAAAATAAAATAAAATATAACATAAAATAAAATAAAATAAAATAAAAAAAAAAATTAAATAAAAAATATAAACTAAAATCAAATTAAATATAATAAAATATAAAAAAGAATAATAGAAAAATAAAATATATTAAGCTGAAAAAAATAAATCTAACAAAATAAAATAAATTACATTTACATTCAAAAAGTTAGTTACATTTAAAAAAAAAGTAGCTAATTTTAAAATCTATATACAATTTTGTTTATTTATATATGTAGATTCATATTGAATGGAAAGAAAATAAAACAAAAGAAAAATTTATTTAAACTAAAGATTCAAGCATTTATAGGTTTAAATTGTATCTACATTTCTTTGTGTGCCAACGTGTGGGTGTAGAAGTCACAAGTCTGTGCGGAATGAAACAAACAAAAAAGTGTTAACATAGACTTTTATGTACGCTCCACTCTAAATTTTATTTTTGTAGCAATCTATAATGCACACAAAGAAATATATTCATATTAAATTAAATTTAGTTTAATTTTTCATATCATGTTATGCAATATTTCATAAAAAAAATGCAAATGATCGTAGATTGTAGGTTTGCATTAGATAACGAAGATCGAATATCACGTCACTTCAGCTATTTTCATAATCGTGGCTCGTTGTGATAGTTGAAAGACCTGGGATTAATAACTGAATTTGGATGGATCCCTTAACTCTTTAAGACAATTGTTAGCTTAGAAAGTAATTGTAAGCTTAACAGCATTATAAGAGAAGTGTAGAGGCTAATTTACAATTATTACCATAAATGCAGCATTCAATCTGATCACAGTGTAGGGTATAAAAAATATTGGCATCCTTGTAAAGGTGTCACAAATTTTCTGACCCAACAAATATAACGCATATAGATGATATATATATTAGAGACAAAAATATCTTTTAAAATATCTTATGAAAAAGAATACTTGAACAATATAAATATATATAAATTAACCTTTATACAACACTGGGGTTAATATGTGACTCAAAGTAGATTTAATGTGTGAATATTATTTTAGCTTTAGCTTATCGAAGCAAAGAAAGCTGAATTAGTTAGAAATTTGTGTAGTTCTGCAGCAGAAAACCTGATTTATAACTCAATTTTCTAAATATTTTTAAATTTATTTTAACCTTCTGGGACTATATTGACCCATACAAGATTTGTGTATATTCTAATTAATTATATTCAAAAGGAATTTAAAAATATTTTTTTTAAATGCCGTTTCAAATTTTAACCAAATTTCGGTCAAGCTAGACCTTTTTAACTTTCAGTCTACAACCAGAGAGAGAGAGAGAGTACAAATTTGTCATTATTTCCTTTTTTAGCTTTTTTGCCATTTTAACTCATTTGTGCTTCTTTGCGTTATTTGTCATTTTGGTGTTTTTTGCATTTTTCTATTTTTGTGCTATAAATTGAGTAATTCCCCATTTTTGTTTTGCTTTGTTTATATATTCTCTTTTTGGTATTATCTTCTCACATATTTTTGCAACTCTGTAATATATGTAATTCTTTTTTACTACCTCTTTTTACAACTGAGTTTACCATACTAACACAACATCTCTGTTTTCGTATGAGTTTAAAAAATAATACAATTAGGCCGTTATTACAAATGGGACAAAAAAAAAGTATTGTAGAGCAACATATCGATACAAACAAACACTAATTAGCTGCTTCTCACAAACAAAATCTTTGACAAAAAGTAATAACAAAACTATAAATGCCAATATATTCCAGAAGATCTTTGGAAATTTCTAAATCAAAATTCCAATAAAAAAAAGTAAGCCATCCCAGCTTTAAAAACGTTTTAGAGAAATATAAATTGAAAGCCCCTAATGAAACTTCTTTTCGAACAAAATACATACTTCAAATCTGTAAAGAAACTATGGAACATGGGTTTCTGTTTTTTGAGACTACAGACAGCGAACAGAGATGTAGCCAATTTTATATTGGAAATTTTAGATGATCAAGTGGTGAACAAATCATATTTCTTGAATATGAGTTTACTGGAAAACGCAAATGGTGGTTCTATTGCTGCTTCTTTATGGCCAGATGGTAAGTAAATAGGTGATTTATTTTTCTGATTTAATTTTTACTTCTTATTTAAGGCATGCTACGAGGAATTTCGTTTCTCAAGTTAATGCATACAAAAATGGTGCATTTGATATGCTTTGCTCATGGGGATGCCATATCAGCACTAGTACTGAAACAGTGTTCTTCGACCCTATCGCGTCGATTGGCAAACTTTTTCAACGCTTCGTACCTTATAGGTACCTTTTCCTCGTAATGGAAGACTGCCAATGTCCAGCCAATCCCAAAAAAGGGTGCAGCTAACAACCCTGAATATTACTGCCCAATTACAATTTGCTCTGCGCTTTCAAAGGTAATGGAGAGCATGGTGAATTACCATCTTGCGAAATACCTAGAGACAAACTTATTGCATAACGACAAACAGAATGGCTTTCGTAGAAGTCAGTCTACGGATGACCTGATGACGTTTAATTCGGAACGTTGGAGTCAGTCCATTCACCGATTCGGTGAAATTACGGTTGTTGCTTTGGGTCATGTGTGACACAGGACACACTTGTCAAAACTAATTTTAGTGTTGCTAATGTACTATACTGTGTTGTACCGTACTGTACGTGCAGTTTTAGATGGGGTATCATCCAAAGAGTTTCAATTAAACGCAATGACATTCTACGTCAAACTTCAAATACTATCTACTCTTTTGCAGACGAAGCAATATTTGTCATTCATATTCATTCGCTCAAAGATCAAGCGTTAGGGAGATTGGGGGTATGAGGCAATATATGTATGACATACTCATTCAAGACCTTTTGACAATTTCTGAGTGGGGTCGAAGGAACAGGATCGATGCTCGAACGACCCAATGTTGTTTATTCACTTATAGATGGGCCAATGTCGTCTGTATCCATGTATATATTGACGATTCAGACGCTCTTGATGTTCTGGGCATGAAAACTCAGTGTGATATCCATTGAAATAAACATATTTTTCAATTATCGAAAGAATCTTTAAAGTGCCTGGGTTTCCTAAATCGGTGTAAGAAATACTTCACCCTATCTGATCTTCTTTTCTATTTATACCACCTATATCCGACCAAAAATTGAATACAACTCCCACATATGGGCAGGGCCTTCAAACTCTATTTTGAAGCTTCTAGGCAGTGTGCAAAGGAGGGCGTTGGTGCTTATCAATGATAGTAGGGCAACCAACTCTATTGATACATTTTAGCATCGTCGGAATGTCGTTTGTTTTACACTATATTATAGATATTGCAATGGGAAGTGTTCTGGTGAGACATGTGAACTCATTCCTAGGACTCATGTTTTTCTACGCACCACTCGCTCATCTAGTAGATCACTTCCTTTTGTGGTCTATTGTCCAGTGGAGCGCACAACGCATTACCGCGAAAATTCGTTCATTAGCCGCACAAGCCGTACGTGGAACAAACTTCCACAAATTCTACTCCCTCTGTCCTCCTACATATAACATATTTTCCTGATATCAGCACAGTGCACTGTTTTAATAGGAGACATCCCCCTGAGTTTTGACGTATACAAAAAAAAAAAGTTTTTACAAATGAATCCGAGTTTGAATCTTCCATCTTCTGGAAATGAAGTCTGTCATTACGGAGTTAAATATCGAATACTCGGAATCAGTCGTATAAATAACTTTTCGGTGATTGTATTTCTTTAAATAAGCTACAAACCGTTGATTTGATACTATATTTCGTAGAAGTCCAGGATATCAATAATATTTAGATATATATAACATTCTTGAAAGAAGTGCAATTTGAAAAGAGCAATATGTTCAAAACCTCTTAAAAATTTTAAGGTTTAAATTTGCTCGATCAACGTCCGTTGCCGTTGAAAAAAAGTTTTTCGAAATACTATTATCTTTCCACAGATAGACGAAGAAATTTTGAGAATATAAAAGCACACATGATTGTCCTTTGTAACAACTTTTATAATACTAATGTTTTGGAATAAGAAAAGTTAAGAAAAAAAAAATGTTTTTTTTACCATTATTTTTGTTTTAAAAGTGATTTTTTCACCTTTTTCTTTCATAAAAAGTTTTTTTTGATTATTTTTATTATTTGTAATTTTTTCCTCGTGTAAAAGCATGTTTTAAATTTTTTTATTTCTCGTTTATTCTCAAAAAAATTTGTTGAAAATACTATTACATTTCATCTTTTTAAAGTATAACTTAATATTAAAATTAAGTATATGGAGCCGATAGCCTTGGTACCTAGAGCTCACAAATTCCTCATTAGTCCTAGAATTTATTCTTAAGATTAAAATTTTTTTTTTACTTATTATTATTTAAAGTTCATGGAATTACAAATGTCCTTACAGACTAACATATTTAGTAGGTATATAAAATACATATGACAAATAAAATAATGACGATTTAATTATTTAGATATAGAATAATTTTACGTTTTAAAGATTCTTTATTTTCGGACAAATCTATGATGTGGTAAATTCCATTAAATTGCTCACGCAACCGGAAATGGATCAATATTAGCATAGTTAAATCGAAAATAATTAATATTTAAGAGCTTAAAGTTTCTTGTAGGTCTCGATGGTATATTAATTTGAATTCTATTTAAAAAGTAATTGGAGTCAATGTAAAAAGGAAATGCTAAGCACTGTTCTACGACTTTTCAGTGTCGCTAACTTGATTAGACCAAGTTTGGATTCATAAGAGTGTAAGGCACGGGAGTTCCAACCAATTCCATGAAGACAGAATAAAAGAAATTGTTTCTGGACTGATTCGACGAAATTTATATGAATAATGTAACACGGATCCCATATTATAGAACCATATTCCAGGATGGAACGAACCAGGGATGTATAAAGCTGTTTGGTTACATATGAAACAGAAAATTCTTTACTTCATCGCTTCATAAATCCAAGAATGCCATAAGCTTTGTTTATTGCTGAAGATATATGCGGACGAAAATTTAATGTATGATCTAATAAAATGTCAAGATCTGAGAATTTATCAACCGATTCCAATTCACTTTCATTCACAAAATAAGTAGTATGTAGATTTTTACATCTGTAAAAGGACATGTACTTGCATTTTTTTATATTGAGCTCCATAAGGTTTACATTGCACCATCCACAAAAATTATTTAAATCGGATTGTAGCAAAAAATTTTGAAAGTAATTTTGAAGAGAGGAAAATAGTTTGACATCAGCAGCATATAAGAGAATTTTAGAGTGTTGAATAACAAAAGGGAGATCATTGATAAATAAAGTAAAAAGTACTGTTCCTTGTGGAACCAGAAAACACTTCGATTTTTTAGAGACAGCGTTTCTAAATTTAACCCGCTGAGATCTGTTCGTTAAATAACCCATAGAGTTCAGCTTGTATAATAATAAATCATGATTCACCTTATCAAAGGCTTTACTAAAGTCGGTGTAAATTACATCAGTTTGCAAACGATCTCTAAATCTCTAATAAATAAATAATTAAAAATATTTTTTTTGTTATTTTATTTTTATTTTGTTATTTTATTTGTTTTATAACTTAAATTTTAATCTTGGATGGTTCTATTTGGACCCCGGAGGTTTAAAATTCTTAAGTTCTTTAAGGATGAATTAAGGGTTAAATAATATAAATATAAACAAAAATAATATGGAAAAAATTGTACTTTCAAAAGCTGAAAATATATTGCCAATTTCAAAAACAAAAAAAAAAAAACACACTTTTCGTTGACAAATCAAAACGCATTTTCCTTAACAAATGAGGCAAAAAAAAATCTACAAATAAAACAACACAAATTTTTCCAAATAAGCAAACTTTTTAATGAATACACAGAATTTTTCAAAAATTTATAACAAAGTCCAAGCTGAGAGCATTCAATGTATTTGTCGACATTGTTATTAATTCGATGTTTTTGAAAAATAAAAACAATTGATAAGAATAAGCCATAAACAATCATGAACAGATTCCAAGACAAAATCCTAAAACCATAAACGAACATTTATAATGAACATTTTTAATTTTTTCTTTTAAATTTTTTTTCTTTAGCCTGTAGCAAGGATCATACAAGGATTATATGTATGATCCTTGGTTTAACTAAAATTGTATGGTTTATTAAGTTACGGCATGTGTCATTTTCATTATTATAACGATTGCCTCTCATTACAGTAAAAAAACGGTATACATTTACTTAAATCTAATACTATGAAAAAACACAAATGTCTGCTTTTCTATGTATTTATGTATGTTGAAGTAGTGTAAACTATGTGTGACAATGTTTGAGTATTTAGTTCCTGAAAGAAAAAAAAATGCCACATGCAAAATGATAATCTTTGAGTATGTATTAATTGTTTTCAATTACAACAACAACAAGTATGTTTATGACTATTTCTCTTCTAAGCATTTTGAGATTAGTCTGCGAGTGTTCGTAGAGACCACATGTTGCTGTTTGTCTACAAATTGTTTACAATATGATGTTTCTGTCAACAATAGATCTATTGAAAAGAGATACCGAAACTTCGAGATCTACAGGACAACATTTCTTTCAACATGGTAAGCCTCAAAACATTGTTAGCACAACGATGCATTCAAAATTTCATAAATACGTAATTATAAAATACTTCAATTAAGCATCGTAACAAAGAGCAAGACAGCCCGAATGCTCTCTTCTCTCTACTTGCTCTTAGGAAGTATCTTAGAAAAAAAATTTTGTTTATATCTAAATATTTTTGATGTGTACACATCTTTACGCGCAGGGGGAAAAATTTATTTCACAATACAACAGCGTAAGACATAAGGCAAAATCAGTGTGACTTATGATTGTATTGGTAAAAAAAAATTATGATATGTAATAGCCTTTTTGAAAATGAAAAATGAAAAATGAAAAATAAAAAATTAAAAATGAAAAATGAAAAAGAAAAATAAAAATGAAAAATTGAAAATAAATAATGAAAAATGAAAAATAAAAAATAAAAAACTAAAAAACTAAAAATGGAAAATAAAAAATTAAAAATAAAGAAATGAAATTTAAAATATGAAAAATTAAAAATAAAAAATGGAAAATAAAAAATTAAAAATGAAAATTAAAAAAAAAAAATTTTAAATTAAAAATGAAAAATTGAAAATGAAAAAAAAAATTTAAATCAAAAAATAAAAAACTATAAATGAAAAATATAAGATGAAAAATAAAAAATGAATAATAAAAAATGAAAAATATAAAACGAAATATTAAAAATTAATATGAAAATGAGAAAACAATAAAAAATGAAAAATAAAAAATGAAAAATAAAAAATGAAAAAGGAAAAATAAAAAATTAAAAATTAAAAATGAAAAATGAAAAGTAAAAAATAAACAAGTAAGAAAATTATAGTCGGTCTAGACCGACTATACGATACCCTATACCATGCGTTTAGAGACCCTATCTCTCAGGCCCAACTAACTGGATATAGAAAATAAGCATAAACCAAATTGGAGTGCTATATCTATATGGGGACTAGGCCCAAAAATGGACCGATCCTGACCATATTTGGTAATATATATACAAACAAAATTCGAGAAGAATCAGTGATCGGGATCGGGAAGCAGCTCTATATGGGGCCTATGACTAAGACTTGGCCAATGGGGATCATTTTTGGACTACTGATTAATGGATGTAATATATACATACAAACCCAATTTGACTAAGATTTGTTTGATAATTTGGATCTTATGGCAATATATGTTGATTTCATAGGGGTCATTTGTATGGGGCTAGGTCTGAACATGGACCGATTCTCACCAATTTCAATAGCTTTCATCCCATGGCCGATAAAAGATTAAATACCAACTGTTATCAAAATATATTCATATTTGCGACCTGCAGTTTGATTACAAGCTTTACATGGACACACACAGACGGACGGACGGACATCGTTAAATCGAATCAGATAGTGATTCTGATTCGATCGGTATAATTAAAGATGGGTGTAGGTCAAATATTTTTCGTTGTTACAAACAGCAGCACAAAGTCATTATACCAAAACCACATAGTGGTATAGGGTATAAAAATGAAAAATGAGATTTATAAACTGAAAAATAAAAAATGAAAAATAAAAAATGAAAAATGAAAAATAAAAAATGAAAGATGAAAAATAAAAAATGAAAAATAAAAAATGAAAAATAAAAAACGAAAAACTAAATATAAAAAATTAAAAATAAAAAATGAAAAGTAAAAAATGAAAAATAAAAAATATAAAAATAAAAATAAAAATTAAAAATTAAAAATCAAAAATTAAAAATTAAAAATTAAAAATTATAAATTAAAAATTAAAACTTAAAACTTAAAACTTAAAAATTAAAAATTAAAAATTAAAAATTAATAATTAATAATTAATAATTAAAAATTAAAAATTAAAACCTAAAAATAAAAACTGAGAAATAAAAAAATGAAAAATATAAAATTTTAAAAATAAAAAATGAAAAATAAAAAATAAAAAATGAAAAATCAAAAATGAAAATTAAAAAATTAAAAATTAAAAATGAAAATTAAAAAATATAAAATAAAAAATAAAAAATGAAAAATAAAAAACGAAAAATAAAAAATTTAAAATTAAAAATTAAAAAAAAAATATAAAATCAAAAAATAAAAAATTATAAATGAAAAATGTATGAAAAACAAAAAATGAATAATAAAAAATGAAAAATATAAAACGAAAAATTAAAAATGAATATGAAAATGAGAAAAAAATAAAAAATGAAAAATTAAAAATGAAAAATAAAAAATTAAAAATGAAAAAAGAAAAGTAAAAATTAAAAATAAGATATATAAAATGAAAAATAAAAAATGAAAAATAAAAAATGAAAAATGAAAAATTAAAAATTAAAAATAAAAAATGAAAAATGAAAAATAAAAAATGAAAAAAAAAAACGAAAAATTAAAAATAAAAAATTAAAAATAAAAAAATTAAAAATTAAACTTTAATAATTAAAAATTAAAACTTAAAACTTAAAACTTAAAACTTAAAAATTAAAAATTAAAAATTAAAAATTAAAAATTAAAAATAAAAAATTAAAAATTAAAAATAATTTTAATTTAAATTAAAAATTAAAAACTAAAAATAAAAACTGAAAAATAAAAAAATGAAAAATAAAAATTTTAAAAATTAAAAACGAAAAATTAACCCATTGAAATAATAAATAATGATAAATATTTTTATATTAGCAGAGCCCCTGCAGTTGATTGCTATAAGTGATAGATGACGCTTTGTGTTTGATTTTAAAAAAGTGCAATAAAAAATCTTTATTTACTAGATGTTTGCACCTCTCCCCTGTAATCGAACTCACATTATTTTTTTAATAACATTTATAAGTCTTATTCTAATAACACATATATTTTCCATTATGTTTTGAAATATTAGATTAACCATAAAGTTCCAATTAAATCTGATAATTTTATAGTCTCGCTAAACACCAGGGAATTAATCACCGCATTAGTTATTGAGTAAAATCTATCGAAATTCCATATTTTGGTTTACTATTTAAAACAAACGGACACACGTCACACCTCGTTTCACTTTTGCTCTTAACTAGGTGGGTATAATCGTTGACTGTGACAGTAAAATTATTCGCAGCGTGAATTCTACTGCCAAAATCCACTTTTTTCATTTGATTAAACATTATTCATTGTTTGATATTATTCAACAAATTGGGCAAAAGTTATAAATAATATTTAATAAATATATCTCATATGATTTGTAAATTGTTTTTTTTTTTCGATTATAATTTCTTTACAACTTGTGATTAAATTTATAGTTAATTTAAGTAATTTTTGATTGTATCGTTGTTATTCCATTTTTAATTAATATAAAACCCAAAAGAGAGCTGAAGGGGTTTGTACTCATTTAAATGCTAAATACCAAGCCTGCAAATACTTAAATATAAATTTCTCGGGAATAATAAAAACAAATATACTAAATAAATATAAATAAATTGATATTCCGATAGTCTCGCACTAACAACATTATCAGTTACACAAAACAAAAACGACTACATCTGCAGAAATATAAAAAAAACAAAAGTTATCAATTCGGCGGTGCTGAATCTCGGATACCCTTTACCAACACGTATTCTAGCATGTTCAGACGGT
The DNA here is from genome assembly GCA_963682025.1 of Cordilura impudica. NCBI lineage: Eukaryota > Metazoa > Arthropoda > Insecta > Diptera > Scathophagidae > Cordilura > Cordilura impudica. Next base: position 16,882,514 of record OY821521.1, on the reverse strand, counting down.
AAAATGAACCACTTTGTTCGTTCTCTGAATCACGATTGCGAACCTTTGGGTTCAGACGATTGTTCTTGTTTCATTTTGGCATTTATATTTTTTGTGCAAATATTTAAACACATCCTTCTACAATTTACATTTCACTATTTCATTTTTTCCATTTTTATTAAAATATATATATATAAATATAAACCTTTTTTTTATTAAATGTTTCTATTTATTTTATTGCACATTTTAATTTTTTGTTTTTTCTTTGTTTATATATTTTTGACAGCTAGATCAGATAAACTAGCGGTAATTTTTTTATCAAAATTGGATATGACAGTAAATTTTTCGTGGTTCGCAGGTTCAAAATGAACCAAGTTGGTTCGCTTTCAAATTATTGTATGGCGAAACATGTTGATTAAAGTATGGTTGGGGCGCGAACCGTGAATGAGAGAGCGAACCTCGAATTTTATTGTCCGCCTGAACATAGTTTTACTGTCAAATTTGAGAGGAATGCTATTTTGAAATAAAATGTTTTCTGATGTGGATATAGCAATCTAAGCAATGGATTTGTAATAGCGAATCGGTGAAGAAAAAGGCAAAATGGACTTATCGTTCAACAAGATCGTGGCGGGAGAATCCACCTTCACGCTGAATTTATTATATTAACAATGATTAAAAAAATTTCTAGATGAAAGACAATACATGGCTGCAAAATTCCATATATTGGACCAGAATTGCTACTTAATTCCCGAATGGCTCTTTTCGGGACTTTTAGAAATTCTATTATTTGGAAGGGATAAAAAATTTGAGAAACGTTGGACAAAGTGTAACGAGTGAGATCGAAGAAATTATAGTTATAAAGAAGACATTGAACATAGAGTTTTGATCTTTTTTGATTAATTGAAATTATATTTAAGCTTACAAAAAATATATCATTTTCATAGTTCTAATCACTACTTATTAACTTATGGATCTTTTCCGGAAACCCTTCCATTAGGGATTTTATAGTTGTTTCTAAACTTTTTGGCAGTCCATCTCCGTTTAAAACCTTCACCATTTTGGGACACGCTCTTCAACGCTCTTTTTAAAAGTGCCAATATCTCTCCACTGGCCTAACCTCCGGACTGTTTGGAGGATTTGTTTCCCTTGGTACAAAAACCACATTATTGTTCTTGTTCCACTCAAGAGCTTTTTTTAACATAGTGACAGGTTATGTGGGCACATTGTGTTTGCTTATGAAAGGAAGAAGTCTTCTCTGCAAAAAATTTTTAATATAAATTTCGATATTTTAGGAGCCCGTTGTAACAAAAGACTTGCTCTTTTGACGCAAATGCATATTGCTTGCCATACCAGGAACTTTTTTGAAAATTTCTTCTGCTTTTGGTTCATAAACTTGTCTTCAACATTTTCTCGAGTATTAGCAACATACAAATTTTGCCACGCAAGCTGCGAAAAGTCTGCCAGCAGTATTTTTTTTATGCAGGAGTATTTTTTTATGAAACATGATTTCAATTTCCGTGCTCTGTTTTTGGCCTCAAAATTTTTTGCAGCGTTTCTTTCCTGAACTGTTTGGACTTTGGATGTTTTCAAATCTGCATTGGTTTCAACTGTTCGCACCAAATAGTTCGAGCATTGAGTTAACCTGCTGCCTTTCAATATGCTTTCTATTTTCTTGGGCTTAAGAACATCCTATCTTATGGACCATTCTTTCATCCCGAACTATGTTTCCTAACATTGATTAAATCCTTCTGATAGTTTCTAATAACAATGGAAGTTGTTTGACGACAGACATTTGATTCTTTGACCGACTTTTTGTAGGACCAAGTTGGATTTTGTAGAAAATTTTAAATAATTTTAGCACGTTCTTCTATTTCATCAGTCATTTTAAACAAGCAAACAAAAAAAATAACAGGGTTGCCATTAAACATAATAACCGACATTGTTCAAAGACATGATTTACGATGTTTGCGGTTTAAGTGTTATTTCCTCCTGCACTGCGACCAAGTAGATCTATTGTGCACCCTCTTTCAGTATTGTTTTCTTTCCTGTTTTTCTTAATCCATTACAGTGTTTAGGAACTTGATGATATCCTTCTCCGCCAATGATTTGTATGTTTCCTCCCTAATTTCAGATTCGCCAAATAGTTTGTGCCTTGGATATGCAATCGCTGGACATTTTGCCAGTATATGTTCCATGGTTTCATCGTCCTCCCGGCAGTATCTGCACATTTTATTTTCAACCAAATGCATTTTGTATTGGATGTAATTGCACGCATAGTGCCCCACATGGATCTTAGATTGGATCTGTTCAATATTAGGGCATCCCTGCTCTTTCCTTCGCTTCGATGTAAGAATTTTTTCGAGTGTTGAAGTAGTGTTTGATTGTTCCAGTACTCTACTAAATCATCTTTGATCCATCTGTCGAGGTTCTCGGTTATGTATTTTCTGGCGAATCCGAATTGAGGGCTTGGACAAATGATTGGTCTTTCCGCTCCTCTTCTTGCCTGTTCATCGACTTTCTGATTTTCTGCCTAACCATTGTAACCTGGTACCCATATAAGCGTCACCTTATTATGTTCAACTAGTTTATTTAGGACCCCATGGCTTTCGAGTACTAATAAATGCTGATATATTCATTTGTCCAGTGCTTTTAGAACAGCCTGGCTATCTGGCATCAGATTTATCTTTGTCCTTGTCTGGTTTCTTTCCATTAGTGTAGAAGTAGCTCTATTGAGTGCGTATAATTCTTCTGAAAATGTTGTGGATTCATTACATACGGGTATGTGGAGTTTGCATCGCAGTCCGTAAACCCCTGCTCCTACACCCTCTGTTATTTTGGATCCGTCAGTGTACCACTTCTGGGCGTCTTCATGTAGATTCCCAATTGAATATGATCGGGATATGAACAGTGTAATTCTTTTCAAAATTTAATACAGGATATATCTGCTCACTGCATTTAGTCATATCTTTGATATTTTTGGCTTTATCAAAGATCTTCAGGTATCCTATGTGATCGCCTTCAAAAATAACTTGATAAAAAAATTCAAATAGTGCTTGCGAAACAAATTAAGAGGAAAATCCATCTTCCTCCTCAATAAGCTTGAAGAAATAGTTAAAATTTGATTTAAAAAAAGTGGGGTTTACAAATTTTTCCGAGGAAACACAAGTTGAGTCAAACTCGAGGTAAAAAATATTGTGAAGAAACAATTTTTAAGGTAGAAAATTTTAAAGCTATTTGAAAAAAAATTTGGGAAGTAATACGAGGGCGGATCAATAAATCCGTGACTTTTAGAATGAAACAGTTTTTTCTGCAAAAAAAAAAAATATTTTTCAACATAATCTCCTTTTAGCTCAATACACTTAGTCCAACGTTTCTTCAAGTTTTGTATCCCTTCAAAAAAATAGCATTTTTCGAGGTCTATAAAATAGGCATTTGTTTGATCAATAATTTTATCGTTGGAGCTAAATCTCTTTCCACCGAGCCATTTCTTTAGGTTTGGAAATAGGAAATAGTCACTGGGGGCTAAATCCGGAGAATATGGCGGATGAGGTACCAATTCGTAGTCCAATTCATGGAATTTTGCCATTGAGACTGCACACGTGGCCGACAAATTTTTCTTGGCCTTCATCGGAGCCGGTTCATCCGGAGAAACCATTGTTTAGTCTGCAGCTTTGTCTCCGGAGTATTGTAATGGAGTGATGTTTCATCCACTGTTACAAAACGCCGCAAAAACTCATTCGAATTGCGGTTAAATAAAATCCTTGAAGTTGTCACACGATTACATTTATGGTCAATTGAGAGCAAACTTGACCATAAACGGTGGTACTTGATGGGAGCAGTGTTACATTTCATATAACTACGAGGGAAGTTCGAAAAGTCACGGACTTATTGATCCGCCCTCGTATTTTAAAGGTGGAAAAAAATAACCGTAATAGCAACCATTTCAAACCAAAACCTGACAGACAGACGGACATCTCTTATTACAAGCCTATGTTTCAAAGAGTTACAAACAGAAGGACAAACTTAAACATTTCCGCCATCAACATAGTATGGAAAGTTTAAAAATGTAATAATGTTTCTTAAATAAAGACAACAACATCAAGAAAAAAATTAAAGTTATTCAAACATACAATCTTAAACTGTATGTTCGGTTATATTTACCTACATACTCTTACATATGTCAGTATATTTAAACAACCAGCTGCACTATGGGTTAGTAATTTAATTTTTTGCACAAACAATAAATTTTGGATGAATTGCAGGCATTTGCTACATCTTCTTTAAGATTTGAGATTTTTCTTCTTTTTTAAGATCTCTTATGCCCATTTTCTCAATAGGCGATTATCTTTTATCCCGACGTGAAACTGCCGATTAAAGAAATTTGGTTTTCTCAATGTCTGGTTTGCTTCTATTTTGTCGCAAAGCTAACCGGCATTCATCTGCCAATTATTTATTTATCGTACAGATAAATTATTCTCCCAACTTTCATATCTTTTTTGAGAGGCATTGCCAACTGAAAATAATTTTCCCAACTTTCATACGTATTTTGAGAGGCATTGCCAACCGAAAATAATGGTTTTGTCCGTACATTGAAAAAACCAAAATTGTTAACAGGCAGTTTATAGGTACAATAAATTTATGTCCTGGTTAAGTAACAGAGAAAACCGGCATTAGTCTGTATATTAGACAATATTTTTTTCTGAACATGAATCTAAAATAAATGTACTAATTAGCGCAAGTGTTCTGGCCTACTGTTACATAGAGCGCGCTTTTTGCCCAATCAGCCAGACATAAGACGTAAGACATAAGGCATTATCAGTAACTTATAAACAATAACAACAATTATTTTATTTAATAAAATAAACAAGTGACTAACTGACCAAAGAGAAACTACTTGTTAAGGAGAGAGCATTCGATAAACAAAAATATCAGTAACAAGAAACTCCTGCTTTTTTTTCTTTGAAGAGGACAAATTCCACAATCAAAATGATACGATGGAACAATTTTATCAACAATTGTTTATAGTATAAAAAATAATGAATTAGTAAAATTTAAAATTTGTGTTCGAGAATAATATTAAAAATATAAGAAATATTCTCTTTTATTATTGTTAAACTCGAGTTTAAAACAGAGTTTTTTTACCGGCATTTGTTCGCAATCCAAGAGCTTAATTGAGTGTCTCTATGTTGTTGTTTATCGTGGTAAACCGTTAACACTTTATGCTCTTTTCTGGTGCTACTGTTGCTATTTGTATGTATTGAATGAGCCATGATGGCCAACCAGGCCGGCTAGACAACATGTGAGAGATATTTTTTTTTAATAATTTTTTTTTTTTTACTTTTTCAATTTTTTTCGTCGAAGTTTTTTTTCGGAAACACTTTGACTAAAATTCTTAAAGATTATATTCAAAATGTGAATTCGATTATTGAATTGCTTTGCCATTTTAAAGAAAACCCTTTTGCATCTGAATTTCTGCCTAAAATATTAAATTTTATATTTTATGAACTCATTAGTTTTTTTAATTCTTTTATTATAATCTTTGCGAATTTTTTTTTTTTAATTTTATGATTAAGTTCTTAAAGTCTTCATTTTTTACTGAAAGTCTCTGAAAGACTTTACTTTTTACCTTTAAAGTTTGCTAATTACTAAAACCATAACATGCTTTTCATTTCATTTCATTATACCCTATACCACTATGTGGTTTGGGTATAATGACTTTGTGCTGCTGTTTGTAACAACCAAAAATATTTGACCTAGACCCATCTTTAATTATACCGATCGAATCAGAATCACTTTCTGAGTTGATTTAACAATGTCCATCCGTCCGTCTGTGTGTCCATGTAAACCTTGTAATCAAACTGCAGGTCGCAAATATAAATATATTTTGATGAAATTTGGTATGTAAGCTTTTATCGGCCATGGGATGAACGCTATTGAAATTGGTGAGAATCGGTCCATGTTCAGACCTAGCCCCCATACAAATTACCCCTATGAAATCGACATAAATTGCCATAAGATCCAAATTGTCATATAGATCTTACTCAAATTGGGTTACTATGCGATCATTACATCCATTAATGAGTAGTCCAAAAATGATACCTTTAGCCCCATATAGAGCTGCTTCCCGATCTTCAGTTAAATCTATTAAAAACAAAAATATTGCACTGATTCTTCTCAAATTTTGTTTGTATATATTTTTGCAAAATAAAAGAGACTTTACCAAACATGATCAGGACCGGTCCATTTTTGGACCTAGTCACCATATAGATATATCATCCGATATGAACTTTTTCATATCTGCAGCCAAAAAAGATTAATAAAAATCCCACTCAAATTTGGTTTTTGCTTATTTTCTATGTCCAGTTAGTTGGGCCTAAGAGATAGAGTTTCTAAACGCATGGTATAGGGTATCGTATAGTCGGTCTAGACCGACTATAATTTTCTTACTTGTTTTTCATTTCATTTATTCAGTCAATGAAATACAAAAGTTCTTTACAGACTATAACTTAAATTAAAAATTAATACATAAATTAAATAAATATGACTTATTTTATAAATAATTAGTTATTTAGTGTTCGGTTTGAGATCATGTATAAATTTTCTAATGAAAGAAAAGATCAATTTTAATGCATTAGGATCAGAAAAATTAGAGCAATTTCTCTTAATAAATGCAAGGACTTTACATGCTTTCGGTATGGGAAATGAAAAACATTGTAGAGTCAAAAAAAAAAAACTCCCAGATCAGTTACTATGTCAAATAGTAGTTAAATTGTGACCACCCAAACTAAAACAAGACGGCATTGAATTGCGAGATGACAATATTTTGAAAGATTTAAAAGCAGATTATTAACCAAACACCAATCATGAAGATTATTTAAATCATTTTGTAAGTTATATATATCAATAAAGGAGCAATTCTGACAGTATATTTTTTAATCATCAGCATAAAGCAAAAAGCGTGCTTTAGTAAAACATTTAGAGACATCACACTTATAGGCACTGCCTTGAGGAACGCCTGATATCCTCAACTAACACTCTGCAAAATCTATTAGATAGGTATCTAATCCCCATAAGAAAGTTAGAATACAAACACATTGCTTGCAAGTTATAATAAATAATACTATGAGATACCCTTTAGAAAAGTCAGTATAAACAACATCAACTTGACTACCGTGTTCCAATGCAGATATGTAATACTCACTGAAAACAGTTAAATTGGTCGCAGAAAAGAATCCATGCTGGTAAGGAGAAATAATAGATTTTGAAAGGAAAAATAATTTTTTATAAATAACATGTTCAAAATAACATGTTCATGAAACACATGATAATATACAGATCGGCCTATAACTAGGAGCTTCATATTTATTATCATTTTTAAAAACCCTTTAGAGACATTAAACTTCCATATCCTCCACACCACTGTGCAGAATGTATATATCAATTTACATCCACAAATTTTGGTAAATAGCAAGGTTAAGGAGTAAAAATGAATATGCCTAAAAGTTGAAAATTAAAAATTCTTTTCTATCGGTAATAGAATTAGGTAGTAACAATAATGTAATTATAAAAGATAATAGGAATAAGAAACAAGTTATACATAGAGATAGATTAAAGATATATAATAAATAGATGGCCATGTAAGTATATATTAGGGACAAATTATTTTTCGGTTATACCGAAAGATTTACTTTTAAATTAAATATTGCAATATACAATTATCACTTTATTTTTTTAATATCAAATAAACTGTAATATAACTAAATTTTAATGTAAATTGAAAGTAAAATTAAAAAAAAAAAAAATAAAACTAAAACTAGAACTGGAACTTAAATTTAAAAATAAAATTAAATGCTAAACTTAAACTGAAATAAAATCAAATTAGAAAAGAACACCTTTTAATAATTAAAATTAACAATTAAAATTAAAAATTAAATTTAAATTTAAATTTAAATTTAAATTTAAATTTAAATTTAAATTTAAATTTAAATTTAAATTTAAATTTAAAATTAAAAATAAAATTAAAATTCAAATTAATATTAAAACTTAAAATCAAAATTAGAATAACAGTTAGAATTTAAAATTTAAAGACAATGACTAAATTTGAAATATGAAAAGAACAAAAATAAGCCAATTTCTATTTTAGTTATATAACGGGTGATTTTTTTGAGGTTAGGATTTTCATGCATTAGTATTTGACAGATCACGTGGGATTTCAGACATGGTGTCAAAGAGAAAGATGCTCAGTATGCTTTGACATTTCATCATGAATAGACTTACTAACGAGCAACGCTTGCAAATCATTGAATTTTATTACCAAAATCAGTGTTCGGTTCGAAATGTGTTTCGCGCTTTACGTCCGATTTATGGTCTACATAATCGACCAAGTGAGCAAACAATTAATGCGATTGTGACCAAGTTTCGCACTCAGTTTACTTTATTGGACATTAAACCAACCACACGAATGCGTACAGTGCGTACAGAAGAGAATATTGCGTCTGTTTCTGAGAGTGTTACTGAAGACCGTGAAATGTCGATTCGTCGCCGTTCGCAGCAATTGGGTTTGTGTTATTCGACCACATGGAAGATTTTACGCAAAGATCTTGGTGTAAAACCGTATAAAATACAGCTCGTGCAAGAACTGAAGGCGAACGATCTGCCACAACGTCTAATTTTCAGTGAATGGGCCCTAGAAAAGTTGGCAGAAAATCCGCTTTTTTATCGACAAATTTTGTTCAGCGATGAGGCTCATTTCTGGTTGAATGGCTTCGTAAATAAGCAAAATTGCCGTATTTGGAGTGAAGAGCAACCAGAAGCCGTTCAAGAACTGCCCATGCATCCCGAAAAATGCACTGTTTGGTGTGGTTTGTACGCTGGTGGAATCATTGGACCGTATTTTTTCAAAGATGCTGTTGGACGCAACGTTACGGTGAATGGCGATCGCTATCGTTCGATGCTAACAAACTTTTTGTTGCCAAAAATGGAAGAACTGAACTTGGTTGACATGTGGTTTCAACAAGATGGCGCTACATGCCACACAGCTCGCGATTCTATGGCCATTTTGAGGGAAAACTTCGGAGAACAATTCATCTCAAGAAATGGACCGGTAAGTTGGCCACCAAGATCATGCGATTTGACGCCTTTAGACTATTTTTTGTGGGGCTACGTCAAGTCTAAAGTCTACAGAAATAAGCCAGCAACTATTCCAGCTTTGGAAGACAACATTTCCGAAGAAATTCGGGCTATTCCGGCCGAAATGCTCGAAAAAGTTGCCCAAAATTGGACTTTCCGAATGGACCACCTAAGACGCAGCCGCGGTCAACATTTAAATGAAATTATCTTCAAAAAGTAAATGTCATGGACCAATCTAACGTTTCAAATAAAGAACCGATGAGATTTTGCAAATTTTATGCGTTTTTTTTTTTAAAAAAGTTATCAAGCTCTTAAAAAATCACCCGTTATAAAAGAATGATCAACCAATTATTGATCATTCTTTTTTTTTCCAAAAAAGGGAGGTGTAGTGTGTTTGACTAGTCCTAGTTACCATGCCCTCTGCATGTAACTAAATACTCACATTCTGTTGAGTTATTTGTCCACACACACTATAGCTGGCTGGCTAGCCTGTAAACCGCTGAGTCAGCTAAGTCCCACGGTTAGATATAAGTAGATGTATGTGTGAATGTGTGAGTGAATGTAATATTTTTAGGTAGATTTAAGTTGAAGAATTAATAAAGAGTCAGTCTTGATAATTACGCTCTTGCGAGCAATACTAAAGTAGTCCGGTCTTTTATTGTCACTATACTTGATCCTTATAACAACTCGAGTCGATAAAGTGATGTCCGGACGTCCGTCCGTCCTTTTGTCTATTAAAATCACGTTCATTCACAAAATAAACTTGGGTATACTTAGCATAATATTGTTTGTCATCAATTCAAGCAGATTGGTATTTAAAATGGGGTAAATCGATCATCACTGTGTCAAGATGTGGCCTAATATATATAGACCCTATGCTGTTATTTTTGTGAAAAAGATACAGAAAGCTGCAGATCATAATTTGAAGAAATGTAAGCAGGGAAAAGAGCTGGCTGAAAACATCTTTGTTATTTGTTGGAAGATGAAAATATTAGTTTGCCAGGCAATTTGACATAACTGGTATTATAATCATCAATATTTCCATCAAAGGGCACCTGGAGAAGAAATAAATTCCAAATTAAGCGATCAGAACCAAAATTTATTTAGATATAATTTACTAAAATTAAAAACTCTTTTATTACATAAAAATTTTTATATTTTATTTTCTTAAAAAAGAAAAAATATTAAAATTATTTTTATATTTTTAACCCCAGAAAAATATAACAAAAAGTAAAAGTATTCATTTTTATGCTGTTGACATAACAATGGAAACCATTACTGCACAATAATTGTAAACTTTCGCTATATTTTTTGTTTCAATATTTTGTTAGGTATCCACTATTTTTTAGTACTGCTTGACAACGCATGGAGTGAACTATACTCTGAATTAACTCCCTCTTTGCGCTCTGTCTTGTTTGTGAAATTTCGTGTTCGTATTTTTAGATCTAGAATTTCCTATAGATTTTTTTATGGGATTAGGATCTGGTAATTGGGCAGGTCATTTTAAAACACTAACTGCATTAGATTGTAGCTATTCGGTTACAACTTTGGAGGCATGTTTTGAGTCATTGTTATGTTGAAACTTTCAGACCAGAGGCATATTTTCCTCCGCGTATGGATACATCACGTCATTCAGAATTTAGCTGTATCTAATTCCAGTTAGAGCATTTTTTACTTAGTGAATTGCACCTATCCCTTGGCCCGAAAAGCATTCCCATATCCTTTTATAATGCCAACGCCATAATTAACAATTTTATTTGTATATTTTGGGTCTAGTCTTTTCCCTTCCGTCGTCGTACGAACGATCTTTCATCATGGCATCTTAAATCATAATTGGACCCAGCTGAGAAGAGAACAGTATTCCAATTCCGTCTTGACCAGTTCATGTGTTCTTTAGCAAAATTTACAACCAATATCAGCCTTAACTGCATGTCGGGAAGCAGTTCGAGTACATACTTTTATTTTTAAAAGTTTCAGAATGTTAATAACCTTTTAAGGTAGAATTTTTTGACCGTTTTCATTAAATTATCCTGTCTTTGACACATTTTACGGCGCCTGCCGCTTTAATGTTGTATCGTCACCGTACCCCTTCCATGAGATATCTTGAGAATTTTAAAAACTATGGAGTTATTCATGGAATATTTGTTACAAATTTTCTATTGCTTAAGACACCAGCAGTAAAGTTATCTATTATTCTGATTTTAAACTATTACAAAACCTTCATCTTGCCATTATTTTATAATAACACTGGTCTACAAATTTAAAAAAAAAATTGACTGCAGAAACGAAGCATGTTTTTAACTAAACTGGGTGTGCTGAATTCGAATCTGGGCTATCACGTCTTGTTAAGTTTTTATCGCATGCTGGCAATACTGTAAAATAGTCAATACTGACACTACAGTTTCACAATTATTAATTTGACAGAAGCCCACACTCATTCTAAATCTGAAAAAAAAGGATATACAATAACAGAATAATTATTTTGGTTTTGCTGTCAGAAAGTTGGATAAACCGTGGACACCGACAATGTTTTGCAATAGTTGCAGAACTGTTTTATACAAGTGGTCAAATGGCAAGAAGATCTATTTCGATTTTTCAATTCCAATACTTTGGAGAGAGACTCAAGTAACCGCCATACCGATTGTTATTTCTGTTTAACAAAAGTTTCTGGATTCAATATGAAAAATAGAAAAAATATTACTTACGCGAATGTCCCATCGGTTTCCAAACCAGTGCAACGTCCACCAAATGATCCATTACGAGACATTCCCAGTGCTACGAGCAGTGAGTCCGAAACATCTTTCACCAGCAGTGGGAGTTTGTATGAAGCTGATGATGAACGCCATTTAGTGACTCAAGCTGAGCTGAATGATCTAATTCGAGATTTACATTTAACGAAACAAGACGCAGAATTACAAGCTTCACACACGCAGCAGTTGGAAACATCTGGCAGTTGGGACAAAAGTAACAATCTATAGAGATAGAAGCTTGGAATTGGCGGCATATTTAGAAAAGAAACACTCTATTCTAGACTGTACTGATGTTGATGGTTTATTTCAAAAAATTAACCAGCCGTTTGACAAAACTTAATGAATAATATTTATTGATGGCTCTAAGTACAGCTTAAATGCTCTTCTTTTGCATAATGCGAATGAAAAACCGTCCATACCAATTGCTCATGCCATTAATACAAAGGAAAATTACGAATCAATGACTGAAATTTTGACATTACTCAAATACACCGATCAAAAATGGAAGATCTGTGGTGACCTTAAGGTGTGTGAATTAAATTTCTTTAAATATATAGTATAGACCATCATAAATAACTGGAAATTAATCGGTTTCAGGTCATTGGTTTGTTGATTGGTATACAAGGAGGTCTCACAAAATATTGTTGTTTCCTTTGTCTATGTGGTAGTAGCGCTACATGTCATCATTACGCCACAACAGAGTGGCCAAAAAGAACTGAGTATTTATCAGGAAAACAAAACATTTCAAATAAATCATTTATTGATCCAAATGACGTTTTTCTTCCGCCGCTGCACATAAAATTGGGCCTTTTTAAGAACTTTGTCAAGGCTCTGGACGAAGATGATGTAACATTTAAATATTTGTTATGCCATAATCAAAGAAGGCATATTTGTTGGCCCTCACATCAGGAAGCTATTGAATGATGACAATTTTTCACTATGTTTATTGGAGAAAGCCTATGCAGCCTGCACATCTTTCAAGAGCATCGTGGACAGTTTTCTTGGATACAATAAGAGTGAAAACTACAGACAAATTGTTGCTGAATTATTTAAAAATTATCACGAATTAGGTGCATGAATGTCACTCAAAATGCATTTTCTTCATTTTGGTGCGGTGAGCGACGAACAAGGGGATCGTGCTCACCAAGATTTAATGAAAATTGAAAGAAATTATTAAGGACTTTGGGACAAAAGCATGCTGGGAGACTATTGCTGGACTCTTATACGTGAAACCGAACCAACAAAATACAAACGACGTTCAAATAACGTCATTTACTTTTGAAAATTCACTGATTTTTAAATAAATTAATGATTTTTTATGTAAAAAACGAATAAAAACATTTCTTTTGCGTCTCTTGATAGAGCCAATTACAGATTCGAATTCAGCCCACCAAATTACCCTACGAAAGATATTTGGTTGCTCCAGTCCAAAACCTTGTTGGTTAGTGTAATTAATTATAAGATTAAAACATTGAAAAATACTATGTTTAAAAAAAAAAAACAATTGAAAGAAAACATCAGATGCTATAAATATTTAAATAGTGGTTAAGATGTGATACATTTTCTTTCATACCATCTTCTATTTCGATCGTTTTTATAAAGTCTGGTACAGAAGTTTAAAAGTTTCCATTGTTTTGTCATCACTAAAAAATATTTTTTTTAATTGTACTTTTTGTAACAAATTTGTTATCTGTCGATAGAGATTACGCCTAAGAGTAATTTTGCAAAAAACAATACAAAATTTTTGCACTTAACATGATATTATTTTAAAAAAAATGGAAAATTCAGACCGTTGTACAGCTGTCTATTGTATTTTCACTTACTGTATATGTGGAAAATAATAACAAAGAAGTTATCTATAATATTAATAGGCTAGGCGATTTCTTGTGACCTATGATTTGTTCTACCGTTTTATCCCAATTTTGACCAAACGTATATTATTTTAAAGCTATTTCTTTTTAGCTGTTTTGCGGATATACAGATTCTTAAATTTTTTCCTTTGTTTTGAGTAAATTGCATTTAAAGTTGCTACTAACACATACATAAAACTATACATATGCAACGTGTGTGTTTATTAAATTTGTTAATGAGTTTGTTATCTTCATTCACAATAATAATAAACCAAAAAAGTGTTGGTTTGTGAATTGGCTAAATTGAAAAATAAAGTTGACTAGAAATTGCACTCGAATTTCAAACGCTGAAATCTGCTATTAAATATAATATTATCACTTTAATAAAAGTTTGCTTTATAGTTATTTACATAAATTCAAAATAGCTTTAAAAAAATTACTCTTACTAAAATACAGTATTTTAGCTAAATTATTTTTGTAATAAGTCTTAAAAAATAGTTATTTCACATTTTCTTATAATTAAATAACTTTAATTACAGGAAACAATTAACTTTCTCTTCAAAGTCTCTTTCAAGATTGGCTTTAAAATTGAATGGAAGAAAATTTTCATACATTTAACGAATGCAAAATGTTTTGGCCCACATCTAAAGCAGAATATGACACCTCTGTTTCAGAGCAAACGTTAGTTACTGATACCAATTCACGCGATAATTTCGTGTGTTAAAATACAAAAAAAAAAACGCACCAAAGTCTTGACTAAAAACACATTTAAAAAAAAGAACAAAAACAACATCACACTCACTAATTTACTGAGCGAAACATTAGCAGCAGCAACACCAACGGCAACAATAACAAAGTAAGAGTGAGTGTGAGTGAGTGTGAGTGTGTGTGTGTGTGTGTGTGTTGTGTTTGTCAAAAGAGTTTATGCGCCACTAGCTAGTGAATGGACAGGGAAACCCGTCACTCGGGAGACGTAAACGGATCACAGATCACATTTATAAAAGCATTGTAGTGGCCTTTCGAACAAATCAGTCGGTCTTAGAACGTTTCTGCAACAAGAACGAAGCGTCATTGTAACGCACAGAACGTGGACAAAATAGAAAATATAGAGTGTGTGCGAGTGTGTGTGTGTGTGTGAGCGGTTCATAGTTTCCACCAAAGATATATAAAAAACCAATTTCAATAGTCGAGTTTTCTTTCTACCGTTGTTGTTTTATTTGTTATATTCAGTAGATTAGTCAGCCTACCCAGAGATACACCGAAATAAATTCATAAAATTGTAATACTGGAATAAAACATTTTTTTTTTTTTTTTGTTGTAACAGCAATTTTTCGCTTGTTAATGTTGACGTGCGTGATTATCGGAATTTACGAAACGAAAAAATTCAACACAATTTTTTTTTTATAAATAAACAACCAGAATAAGTTTAAAAATACACTATATTGAAGAAGAAAAAAAAGAAAAACAAGAAACGAAAAAAACAAAACTAAATGTTGGAATTATAACAAAAATTTTTATTAAAAAAATTTCACAAACTTATGTTTTTTGTTGTTGTCGGTTTTTGAAACAACATTAACGTATTATTCAAAAATTAGTCACAAATTAGTATATATTTTTTTGTTTTTTCAAAAAAAAATATTCAAACTGGCGCAACCAAAATCCAATATGGTTAGAAATCGTAGATTTGATGAGGGTAAGTAAATTTCCAAAATATTTTATTACGAAACTTTTTTTTTTTTTGCTTAAGTTATTAACACGTGTTTTTCTTTAATTTCTTTCAAACATATCGATTTTTAACACTTCTCTTTACATTTCGCTGGTGAGCAGAGGTTTTATGTGTTTCATAAAAATTTTATTTCCAAATATCACAATCAACATGTGGTTAAGGCCTGCTTGCATTGTACAGACGAGTTACATTCGTTCGGTATATGTACTTTGTATAAGATTTTAGTATTTTGTTCGTTATAGTTTACTAAAAAACAAAAAATATTTCAGATATTTGGTATTTAATATAGTACTAGTGAGGAATTGTCATATGATTTCCGCAGAAATATTTTATAGAAAGTCGCACAGTTTCGTTTTGTTCATGGAATCATAAAAAGTCATAAGAGTTAGTTAAATGAAGATCGAGATTGACACTAGATTTCTATAACTGATAATAAAAAAAAATTATTGATTTAATGGGCCACAGAAGCTGTCGGATTTAAGGTTCTTTATTATTATTATTATTTATACCAGATACCACTATGCGGTCAGGGTATAATGACTTTAAGCTGATGTTTGTAACTACCAAAAATAATAAAACAGTTGGCCTATACCCATCTTTTATTATACCGATCGACTCAGAATCACCTTCTGAGTCGATTTAACGATGTCAGTCCGTCCGTCCATGTGTCCATGTAAACCTTGTTATCGAACTACAGGTCGCAAATATGAATATTTTTGGACGAATTTAGTATATAACCTCCTATCGGCCACATGATGAACGCTATTCAAATTCGTGAAAATCGGTTCATGTTCACACCTAGTCCCCATACAAATGACCCCCATGAGATCAACTTAAATTGCCATAATATCCAAACTATCATATAGATTTCGGCCAAATTCGGTTTGTGTATGTTTATTTCATCCATTTATCAATAGTCCAAAAATAAACCCTATAGGACGATTCTTAGTCATAGCCCCCATATGAAGCTGATTCCCCATCTTCACTTCAAAACAAAAATATTGCCCAAATTTTTCTCAAATTTGATTTATATAAGTTTTTGTAAAATAAAATAAAAATTTTTCGACCTAGTCCTCATATATATAGCATCCGCTATGAACTTTTTTATATCTACAGGCAAAAAAGTAATTACAACTAGCAGATTCCAGCGCTTAAAATTCGAGTGCAAATTCTAGGAAATTTTATTTTTTCATTTAATAAAGACTCTAAAGGTATGCTCCACAATTCAACTCATTTTAAATGAAGAAAACAGACTTAACACATTAACACAAGCACATTAACAAATTTAATAAGCACACACATAGCATTGTATAATTTTATGTATGTGTTAGTAGCAACTTTAAACGACCATAACTCCAAAAAAATGTTCCAGATGATGAAAATTTGTAAATCTGGAAAACAACTAAAAAGAAATACCTTGCAAATGATAAATTTTTTGTCGAAATCGGGGTAAAACTGTGAAACTTACATCGGTCACAAGAAATCGCATTGCCTATTAAAATTATAGATGACACACAAATTTGGTTTATGCTTATTTTCTATATCTAATTAGTTCGATCTAAGAGATAGGATCTCTAAACGCATGGCATAGGGCATCATATAGTCGGTCTAGATCGACTATAATTTTCTTACTTGTTTATTAGATTTTCGATATCTCTCAAAAATACTTTTGAAGGAAATTAATTATACTTGTCACAAAAACCTCTTTTAACTAAAACCATAATACTTAAATTTAATTAGTTAAATTTTTTGCCAACTCTTATTTAAATATAAAATATCGAAAACAAAATTATGATATTAAAATAGAAACGATAAAAATGCTCTGTTTGCTAATTATATTAAAATATAATTGTTCTTCTCTTTAAAAAAAAAATATAAGAAACACCTGCTATAGGGCTGATATTATAGGATAGAATAGTAGAAACTTCCATTTTTGTATACAGTAAAGTTTTATGGCAGTTAATACGGGGATAATTTAAAACTGAGTTTTAAAAATCTTAATTTTTCGAATATCGAATAGCAAACTAACTGTTAAAGTAGATTGAGTTTAAAATTTAATGGAAGAAAATTTTCAATTATACCACAATTTTTACAATCGAGTGTAATAAGTTTTGGTCCACATCTAAATTGAAAATGTGCCTCCCCTGTATATTCTTTCTTTTTTAAAATCTTAATTTTTTTACCAAAGTTCGGTTAATTTTTTTAAACAATTTATTAATGTTTATTTACAATATTTTTTTGATTAAATATTTTGTTGCAAGGTTTTTTTTAATGCTCTCGTAGACTTTACTCTTGATTTATATGAAAATCGTGGACCCAAAGATTCTCCAAAGTTCAGGAAAGCAATATGGCGTTGATCATTTTAGATGACTTTATATTAATGGACAAATGTCATAAAAGTTCTGAAATAAATTACACTGTGCGACAAATGGTAGGGGTCAGTGATCGGGATGGGATGAAACCACCCGGGAAAGTTATATCGGTCAAAAAAAAAGTTATACGTGTTTCGGCGTTTCGCTGGGTCAATTACAATTCCTTTAATCGGTTCATATAATGTTTCGCTACTTAAGCAACAGTTTCGCAATTTCACTTAATTGTGAATAAAAGCGAAACGCGTCCATTGATTTTCATGATCCATGTCTCATTTTGTGCACAGGTTATTTGACTTTACACCAAAGTTATAAGACTTGACACTTTTTCCCGTTTCGGATTTTGCATGATTTTTAGAAATACAAAATTTTAATTTTTTTGGGAAAAATTTATTTTTTTTTCTCATAAATTTATTAATAACTGCGAAACTGTTGATTTGTTGAGAAATTGGATAGAAGTAGATTAAAGTTATTGTAATTCTAAATTTTTCTAAGTTTGTTTTAGCACTAGGGTTCTCGAGTTATGTCAAACAAAAGAGCCCAAAACGTGACAAGATCCCCTATACGATACTTACTAATTCAAATCGATATATCTCGATTCCTAGACGTGACCCAGCGAAACGCCGGGACACGTATAACTTTTTTTTGACCGATATAACTTTCCCCGGTGGTTTCATCCCATCCTGATTTTGGCTGTCGCACAGTGTTATTTTTATTTTTAAGTGATTGTCTTAAGTTCCTAGGTATTTTACACGCTCCTGTGTTTTTGTGTCCTTTAATAATGCCATTATTATTAAAAAATAATTTGATCATATTTTTTCTATTTTATAACTTTGATTTAAATCACAGTATTAGTTCTTGGTATTTTTTGTGCAAAAATACAGTTAGAAAATAAATGGTGTTTTTTTTTAAAATACAGTTAGAAAATAAATGGTGTTTTTTTTGCAGGGCGGAATTGATGAACTGTTGAAAACAATACTCCATAAAACGTGCGTTTCCAAAAAAAAATAAAAATAAATAAATTTGTCCTCCAGCTTTTTTTTTTTAAGTTTATAGTGTGAAGTATTTTTTGTGATTTTTTCAGATTTTTCGGAAGAGGTTTAGAGGTCGCTAAAGTCGAATTTTACCCAAAAATCGGGTTTTCCGGACATTTGTTGAGTTTTACTTATTACTTAGTCCATAGCCACGAGTTTTTTTACAAAGTCAATATTTTAAAAGAAAAATGTTCAAACTTTACTTTTCTGTGTACCCTCAATGACATTTTTTTTCGTAAATTTTGCATAAATTTTGAAAGAAATGGTTTGTAAATTTTCAAATTTCTATCAAAGTTGAAAAAAAACTAATGACGCAGTTTAAAAGGTGGATAAATTCTGAGTCATCTTGAGAAAAAAATTATTGAATTTGCTCTTACCGTTTCATTTCGTGATATTAAAAATTCTAAGGTGTTTGCCAGTTCTGCATCGGATTTGTGTTAATGTTAGTTTTTATTTTTTCTTTTTAAATATTAAATATTAAATGAGAGTCAATACGGTTGATGTTAAAATTTTTTAAACCCCACCAAAACTCTAGGTTGCTTACTTCTCATACTGAGAAGTAAAAAAAATTATTGAATTTGCTCTTACCGTTCCAAAGCAATTTCCTTTTTACTCTTTGTACCCATTTTGTGAAATTAAAAATATTCAAGGGTGTGAAGTTAGCGACGAAAGTTAACTACGTTTTTCAAAAATGTTAAAAACTTAACAGAGGCTGTTAAATTAACAGAATTTTTGTGAAGATAACTACGAAAGTTAAATACGTTCTACAAAATGTTAAGTATATAGAGAATGTTGAACTAATATGTTTGTATGTTTTTTTGAAGATAACTACGGAAATTAAATACGTTTTACAAATAAGTTGAGGGATTTAGCCATATAGTGGCATTTATAGATTAGGACTAGTAAATTATAAAAAAAAAAATAAAAATAAATTGAATTTTACGAAAAGATCAAAGTACGAAATATCATTTAAAAAAAAACATATGAAATTTTTTTATACTACTATATGAGAAAATTAAATGGCAAAATTGGACCAAATGGTTCGATCAGGGGCTTAGCCCTATATGAGGGATCATAGACGAACACTAGTGGAGTAAAAAAAGATCACAAATACGAAAATCGCTCGTTACGTTTTTGAGAAATATCGATTTTAAAAAAATATGATTTTTTTTCCCCTAGTACTATATGGAAAAACTAAATGCCATAATTGGACAAAATGGTTCGATCAGGGGCTTAGCCCTATATGAGGGATCATAGACGAACACTAGTGGAGTAAAAAAAGATCACAAATACGAAAATCGCTCGTTACGTTTTTGAGAAATATCGATTTTAAAAAAATATGATTTTTTTTCCCCTAGTACTATATGGAAAAACTAAATGACATAATTGGACAAAATGGTTCGATCAGGGGCTTAGCCCTATACGAGGGATCATAGACGAACACTAGTGGAGTAAAAAAAGATCACAAATACGAAAATCGCTCGTTACGTTTTTGAGAAATATCGATTTTAAAAAAATATGATTTTTTTTCCCCTAGTACTATATGGAAAAACTAAATGACATAATTGGACAAAATGGTTCGATCAGGGGCTTAGCCCTATATGAGGGATCATAGACGAACACTAGTGGAGTAAAAAAAGATCACAAATACGAAAATCGCTCGTTACGTTTTTGAGAAATATCGATTTTAAAAAAATATGATTTTTTTTCCCCTAGTACTATATGGAAAAACTAAATGACATAATTGGACAAAATGGTTCGATCAGGGGCTTAGCCCTATACGAGGGATCATAGACGAACACTAGTGGAGTAAAAAAAGATCACAAATACGAAAATCGCTCGTTACGTTTTTGAGAAATATCGATTTTAAAAAAATATGATTTTTTTTCCCCTAGTACTATATGGAAAAACTAAATGACATAATTGGACAAAATGGTTCGATCAGGGGCTTAGCCCTATATGAGGGATCATAGACGAACACTAGTAGAGTAAAAAGAGATCAAAAATACGAAAATCGCTCGTTACGTTTTTGAGAAATATCGATTTTAAAAAAATATGATTTTTTTTCCCCTAGTACTATATGGAAAAACTAAATGACATAATTGGACAAAATGGTTCGATCAGGGGCTTAGCACTATATGAGGGATCATAGACGAACACTAGTGGAGTAAAAAAAGATCACAAATACGAAAATCGCTCGTTACGTTTTTGAGAAATATCGATTTTAAAAAAATATGATTTTTTTTCCCCTAGTACTATATGGAAAAACTAAATGACATAATTGGACAAAATGGTTCGATCAGGGGCTTAGCCCTATATGAGGGATCATAGACGAACACTAGTGGAGTAAAAAAAGATCACAAATACGAAAATCGCTCGTTACGTTTTTGAGAAATATCGATTTTAAAAAAATATGATTTTTTTTCCCCTAGTACTATATGGAAAAACTAAATGACATAATTGGACAAAATGGTTCGATCAGGGGCTTAGCCCTATACGAGGGATCATAGACGAACACTAGTGGAGTAAAAAAAGATCACAAATACGAAAATCGCTCGTTACGTTTTTGAGAAATATCGATTTTAAAAAAATATGATTTTTTTTCCCCTAGTACTATATGGAAAAACTAAATGACATAATTGGACAAAATGGTTCGATCAGGGGCTTAGCCCTATATGAGGGATCATAGACGAACACTAGTAGAGTAAAAAGAGATCAAAAATACGAAAATCGCTCGTTACGTTTTTGAGAAATATCGATTTTAAAAAAATATGATTTTTTTTCCCCTAGTACTATATGGAAAAACTAAATGACATAATTGGACAAAATGGTTCGATCAGGGGCTTAGCACTATATGAGGGATCATAGACGAACACTAGTGGAGTAAAAAAAGATCACAAATACGAAAATCGCTCGTTACGTTTTTGAGAAATATCGATTTTAAAAAAATATGATTTTTTTTCCCCTAGTACTATATGGAAAAACTAAATGACATAATTGGACAAAATGGTTCGATCAGGGGCTTAGCACTATATGAGGGATCATAGAAGAACACTAGTAGAGTAAAAAAGATCAAAAATACGAAAATCGCTCGTTACGTTTTTGAGAAATATCGATTTTAAAAAAATATGATTTTTTTTCCCCTAGTACTATATGGAAAAACTAAATGACATAATTGGACAAAATGGTTCGATCAGGGGCTTAGCCCTATATGAGGGATCATAGACGAACACTAGTGGAGTAAAAAAAGATCACAAATACGAAAATCGCTCGTTACGTTTTTGAGAAATATCGATTTTAAAAAAATATGATTTTTTTTCCCCTAGTACTATATGGAAAAACTAAATGACATAATTGGACAAAATGGTTCGATCAGGGGCTTAGCCCTATATGAGGGATCATAGAAGAACACTAGTAGAGTAAAAAAGATCAAAAATACGAAAATCGCTCGTTACGTTTTTGAGAGATATCGATTTTAAAAAAATATGATTTTTTTTCCCCTAGTACTATATGGAAAAACTAAATGACATAATTGGACAAAATGGTTCGATCAGGGGCTTAGCCCTATATGAGGGATCATAGACGAACACTAGTGGAGTAAAAAAAGATCACAAATACGAAAATCGCTCGTTACGTTTTTGAGAAATATCGATTTTAAAAAAATATGATTTTTTTTCCCCTAGTACTATATGGAAAAACTAAATGACATAATTGGACAAAATGGTTCGATCAGGGGCTTAGCCCTATATGAGGGATCATAGACGAACACTAGTAGAGTAAAAAGAGATCAAAAATACGAAAATCGCTCGTTACGTTTTTGAGAAATATCGATTTTAAAAAAATATGATTTTTTTTCCCCTAGTACTATATGGAAAAACTAAATGACATAATTGGACAAAATGGTTCGATCAGGGGCTTAGCACTATATGAGGGATCATAGACGAACACTAGTGGAGTAAAAAAAGATCACAAATACGAAAATCGCTCGTTACGTTTTTGAGAAATATCGATTTTAAAAAAATATGATTTTTTTTCCCCTAGTACTATATGGAAAAACTAAATGACATAATTGGACAAAATGGTTCGATCAGGGGCTTAGCCCTATATGAGGGATCATAGACGAACACTAGTGGAGTAAAAAAAGATCACAAATACGAAAATCGCTCGTTACGTTTTTGAGAAATATCGTTTTTAAAAAAATATGATTTTTTTTCCCCTAGTACTATATGGAAAAACTAAATGACATAATTGGACAAAATGGTTCGATCAGGGGCTTAGCCCTATATGAGGGATCATAGACGAACACTAGTAGAGTAAAAAGAGATCAAAAATACGAAAATCGCTCGTTACGTTTTTGAGAAATATCGATTTTAAAAAAATATGATTTTTTTTCCCCTAGTACTATATGGAAAAACTAAATGACATAATTGGACAAAATGGTTCGATCAGGGGCTTAGCCCTATACGAGGGATCATAGACGAACACTAGTGGAGTAAAAAAAGATCACAAATACGAAAATCGCTCGTTACGTTTTTGAGAAATATCGATTTTAAAAAAATATGATTTTTTTTCCCCTAGTACTATATGGAAAAACTAAATGACATAATTGGACAAAATGGTTCGATCAGGGGCTTAGCCCTATATGAGGGATCATAGACGAACACTAGTGGAGTAAAAAAAGATCACAAATACGAAAATCGCTCGTTACGTTTTTGAGAAATATCGTTTTTAAAAAAATATGATTTTTTTTCCCCTAGTACTATATGGAAAAACTAAATGACATAATTGGACAAAATGGTTCGATCAGGGGCTTAGCCCTATATGAGGGATCATAGACGAACACTAGTAGAGTAAAAAGAGATCAAAAATACGAAAATCGCTCGTTACGTTTTTGAGAAATATCGATTTTAAAAAAATATGATTTTTTTTCCCCTAGTACTATATGGAAAAACTAAATGACATAATTGGACAAAATGGTTCGATCAGGGGCTTAGCCCTATACGAGGGATCATAGACGAACACTAGTGGAGTAAAAAAAGATCACAAATACGAAAATCGCTCGTTACGTTTTTGAGAAATATCGATTTTAAAAAAATATGATTTTTTTTCCCCTAGTACTATATGGAAAAACTAAATGACATAATTGGACAAAATGGTTCGATCAGGGGCTTAGCCCTATACGAGGGATCATAGACGAACACTAGTGGAGTAAAAAAAGATCACAAATACGAAAATCGCTCGTTACGTTTTTGAGAAATATCGATTTTAAAAAAATATGATTTTTTTTCCCCTAGTACTATATGGAAAAACTAAATGACATAATTGGACAAAATGGTTCGATCAGGGGCTTAGCCCTATATGAGGGATCATAGACGAACACTAGTGGAGTAAAAAAAGATCACAAATACGAAAATCGCTCGTTACGTTTTTGAGAAATATCGTTTTTAAAAAAATATGATTTTTTTTCCCCTAGTACTATATGGAAAAACTAAATGACATAATTGGACAAAATGGTTCGATCAGGGGCTTAGCCCTATATGAGGGATCATAGACGAACACTAGTAGAGTAAAAAGAGATCAAAAATACGAAAATCGCTCGTTACGTTTTTGAGAAATATCGATTTTAAAAAAATATGATTTTTTTTCCCCTAGTACTATATGGAAAAACTAAATGACATAATTGGACAAAATGGTTCGATCAGGGGCTTAGCCCTATACGAGGGATCATAGACGAACACTAGTGGAGTAAAAAAAGATCACAAATACGAAAATCGCTCGTTACGTTTTTGAGAAATATCGATTTTAAAAAAATATGATTTTTTTTCCCCTAGTACTATATGGAAAAACTAAATGACATAATTGGACAAAATGGTTCGATCAGGGGCTTAGCCCTATATGAGGGATCATAGACGAACACTAGTGGAGTAAAAAAAGATCACAAATACGAAAGTCGCTCGTTACGTTTTTGAGAAATATCGATTTTAAAAAAATATGATTTTTTTTCCCCTAGTACTATATGGAAAAACTAAATGACATAATTGGACAAAATGGTTCGATCAGGGGCTTAGCCCTATATGAGGGATCATAGACGAACACTAGTGGAGTAAAAAAAGATCACAAATACGAAAATCGCTCGTTACGTTTTTGAGAAATATCGATTTTAAAAAAATATGATTTTTTTTCCCCTAGTACTATATGGAAAAACTAAATGACATAATTGGACAAAATGGTTCGATCAGGGGTTTAGCCCTATATGAGGGATCATAAACGAACACTAGTGGAGTAAAAAAAGATCACAAATACGAAAATCGCTCGTTACGTTTTTGAGAAATATCGATTTTAAAAAAATATGATTTTTTTTCCCCTAGTACTATATGGAAAAACTAAATGACATAATTGGACAAAATGGTTCGATCAGGGGCTTAGCCCTATACGAGGGATCATAGACGAACACTAGTGGAGTAAAAAAAGATCACAAATACGAAAATCGCTCGTTACGTTTTTGAGAAATATCGATTTTAAAAAAATATGATTTTTTTTCCCCTAGTACTATATGGAAAAACTAAATGACATAATTGGACAAAATGGTTCGATCAGGGGCTTAGCCCTATACGAGGGATCATAGACGAACACTAGTGGAGTAAAAAAAGATCACAAATACGAAAATCGCTCGTTACGTTTTTGAGAAATATCGATTTTAAAAAAATATGATTTTTTTTCCCCTAGTACTATATGGAAAAACTAAATGACATAATTGGACAAAATGGTTCGATCAGGGGCTTAGCCCTATATGAGGGATCATAGACGAACACTAGTAGAGTAAAAAGAGATCAAAAATACGAAAATCGCTCGTTACGTTTTTGAGAAATATCGATTTTAAAAAAATATGATTTTTTTTCCCCTAGTACTATATGGAAAAACTAAATGACATAATTGGACAAAATGGTTCGATCAGGGGCTTAGCCCTATACGAGGGATCATAGACGAACACTAGTGGAGTAAAAAAAGATCACAAATACGAAAATCGCTCGTTACGTTTTTGAGAAATATCGATTTTAAAAAAATATGATTTTTTTTCCCCTAGTACTATATGGAAAAACTAAATGACATAATTGGACAAAATGGTTCGATCAGGGGCTTAGCCCTATACGAGGGATCATAGACGAACACTAGTGGAGTAAAAAAAGATCACAAATACGAAAATCGCTCGTTACGTTTTTGAGAAATATCGATTTTAAAAAAATATGATTTTTTTTCCCCTAGTACTATATGGAAAAACTAAATGACATAATTGGACAAAATGGTTCGATCAGGGGCTTAGCCCTATATGAGGGATCATAGACGAACACTAGTGGAGTAAAAAAAGATCACAAATACGAAAATCGCTCGTTACGTTTTTGAGAAATATCGATTTTAAAAAAATATGATTTTTTTTCCCCTAGTACTATATGGAAAAACTAAATGACATAATTGGACAAAATGGTTCGATCAGGGGCTTAGCCCTATATGAGGGATCATAGACGAACACTAGTGGAGTAAAAAAAGATCACAAATACGAAAATCGCTCGTTACGTTTTTGAGAAATATCGATTTTTAAAAAATATGATTTTTTTTCCCCTAGTACTATATGGAAAAACTAAATGACATAATTGGACAAAATGGTTCGATCAGGGGCTTAGCCCTATATGAGGGATCATAGGCGAACACTAGTGGAGTAAAAAAAGATCACAAATACGAAAATCGCTCGTTACGTTTTTGAGAAATATCGATTTTAAAAAAATATGATTTTTTTTCCCCTAGTACTATATGGAAAAACTAAATGACATAATTGGACAAAATGGTTCGATCAGGGGCTTAGCCCTATATGAGGGATCATAGACGAACACTAGTGGAGTAAAAAAAGATCACAAATACGAAAATCGCTCGTTACGTTTTTGAGAAATATCGATTTTAAAAAAATATGATTTTTTTTCCCCTAGTACTATATGGAAAAACTAAATGACATAATTGGACAAAATGGTTCGATCAGGGGCTTAGCCCTATATGAGGGATCATAGACGAACACTAGTGGAGTAAAAAAAGATCACAAATACGAAAATCGCTCGTTACGTTTTTGAGAAATATCGATTTTAAAAAAATATGATTTTTTTTCCCCTAGTACTATATGGAAAAACTAAATGACATAATTGGACAAAATGGTTCGATCAGGGGCTTAGCCCTATATGAGGGATCATAGAAGAACACTAGTAGAGTAAAAAAGATCAAAAATACGAAAATCGCTCGTTACGTTTTTGAGAAATATCGATTTTAAAAAAATATGATTTTTTTTCCCCTAGTACTATATGGAAAAACTAAATGACATAATTGGACAAAATGGTTCGATCAGGGGCTTAGCCCTATACGAGGGATCATAGACAAACACTAGTGGAGTAAAAAAAGATCACAAATACGAAAATCGCTCGTTACGTTTTTGAGAAATATCGATTTTAAAAAAATATGATTTTTTTTCCCCTAGTACTATATGGAAAAACTAAATGACATAATTGGACAAAATGGTTCGATCAGGGGCTTAGCCCTATATGAGGGATCATAGACGAACACTAGTGGAGTAAAAAAAGATCACAAATACGAAAATCGCTCGTTACGTTTTTGAGAAATATCGATTTTAAAAAAATATGATTTTTTTTCCCCTAGTACTATATGGAAAAACTAAATGACATAATTGGACAAAATGGTTCGATCAGGGGCTTAGCCCTATATGAGGGATCATAGACGAACACTAGTGGAGTAAAAAAAGATCACAAATACGAAAATCGCTCGTTACGTTTTTGAGAAATATCGATTTTAAAAAAATATGATTTTTTTTCCCCTAGTACTATATGGAAAAACTAAATGACATAATTGGACAAAATGGTTCGATCAGGGGCTTAGCCCTATATGAGGGATCATAGACGAACACTAGTGGAGTAAAAAAAGATCACAAATACGAAAATCGCTCGTTACGTTTTTGAGAAATATCGATTTTAAAAAAATATGATTTTTTTTCCCCTAGTACTATATGGAAAAACTAAATGACATAATTGGACAAAATGGTTCGATCAGGGGCTTAGCCCTATATGAGGGATCATAGAAGAACACTAGTAGAGTAAAAAAGATCAAAAATACGAAAATCGCTCGTTACGTTTTTGAGAAATATCGATTTTAAAAAAATATGATTTTTTTTCCCCTAGTACTATATGGAAAAACTAAATGACATAATTGGACAAAATGGTTCGATCAGGGGCTTAGCCCTATACGAGGGATCATAGACAAACACTAGTGGAGTAAAAAAAGATCACAAATACGAA
Organism: Cordilura impudica; assembly: GCA_963682025.1. NCBI lineage: Eukaryota > Metazoa > Arthropoda > Insecta > Diptera > Scathophagidae > Cordilura > Cordilura impudica. The sequence goes on along the minus strand of OY821521.1, from coordinate 16,854,330 downwards.
AATCGCTCGTTACGTTTTTGAGAAATATCGATTTTAAAAAAATATGATTTTTTTTCCCCTAGTACTATATGGAAAAACTAAATGACATAATTGGACAAAATGGTTCGATCAGGGGCTTAGCCCTATATGAGGGATCATAGACGAACACTAGTGGAGTAAAAAAAGATCACAAATACGAAAATCGCTCGTTACGTTTTTGAGAAATATCGATTTTAAAAAAATATGATTTTTTTTCCCCTAGTACTATATGGAAAAACTAAATGACATAATTGGACAAAATGGTTCGATCAGGGGCTTAGCCCTATATGAGGGATCATAGACGAACACTAGTGGAGTAAAAAAAGATCACAAATACGAAAATCGCTCGTTACGTTTTTGAGAAATATCGATTTTAAAAAAATATGATTTTTTTTCCCCTAGTACTATATGGAAAAACTAAATGACATAATTGGACAAAATGGTTCGATCAGGGGCTTAGCCCTATATGAGGGATCATAGACGAACACTAGTGGAGTAAAAAAAGATCACAAATACGAAAATCGCTCGTTACGTTTTTGAGAAATATCGATTTTAAAAAAATATGATTTTTTTTCCCCTAGTACTATATGGAAAAACTAAATGACATAATTGGACAAAATGGTTCGATCAGGGGGCTTAGCCCTATATGAGGGATCATAGACGAACACTAGTGGAGTAAAAAAAGATCACAAATACGAAAATCGCTCGTTACGTTTTTGAGAAATATCGATTTTAAAAAAATATGATTTTTTTTCCCCTAGTACTATATGGAAAAACTAAATGACATAATTGGACAAAATGGTTCGATCAGGGGCTTAGCCCTATATGAGGGATCATAGACGAACACTAGTGGAGTAAAAAAAGATCACAAATACGAAAATCGCTCGTTACGTTTTTGAGAAATATCGATTTTAAAAAAATATGATTTTTTTTCCCCTAGTACTATATGGAAAAACTAAATGACATAATTGGACAAAATGGTTCGATCAGGGGCTTAGCCCTATACGAGGGATCATAGACGAACACTAGTGGAGTAAAAAAAGATCACAAATACGAAAATCGCTCGTTACGTTTTTGAGAAATATCGATTTTAAAAAAATATGATTTTTTTTCCCCTAGTACTATATGGAAAAACTAAATGACATAATTGGACAAAATGGTTCGATCAGGGGCTTAGCCCTATACGAGGGATCATAGACGAACACTATTGGAGTAAAAAAAGATCACAAATACGAAAATCGCTCGTTACGTTTTTGAGAAATATCGATTTTAAAAAAATATGATTTTTTTTCCCCTAGTACTATATGGAAAAACTAAATGACATAATTGGACAAAATGGTTCGATCAGGGGCTTAGCCCTATACGAGGGATCATAGACGAACACTAGTGGAGTAAAAAAAGATCACAAATACGAAAATCGCTCGTTACGTTTTTGAGAAATATCGATTTTAAAAAAATATGATTTTTTTTCCCCTAGTACTATATGGAAAAACTAAATGACATAATTGGACAAAATGGTTCGATCAGGGGCTTAGCCCTATATGAGGGATCATAGACGAACACTAGTAGAGTAAAAAAAGATCACAAATACGAAAATCGCTCGTTACGTTTTTGAGAAATATCGATTTTAAAAAAATATGATTTTTTTTCCCCTAGTACTATATGGAAAAACTAAATGACATAATTGGACAAAATGGTTCGATCAGGGGCTTAGCCCTATATGAGGGATCATAGACGAACACTAGTAGAGTAAAAAAAGATCACAAATACGAAAATCGCTCATTACGTTTTTGAGAAATATCGATTTTAAAAAAATATGATTTTTTTTCCCCTAGTACTATATGGAAAAACTAAATGACATAATTGGACAAAATGGTTCGATCAGGGGCTTAGCCCTATATGAGGGATCATAGACGAACACTAGTGGAGTAAAAAAAGATCACAAATACGAAAATCGCTCGTTACGTTTTTGAGAAATATCGATTTTAAAAAAATATGATTTTTTTTCCCCTAGTACTATATGGAAAAACTAAATGACATAATTGGACAAAATGGTTCGATCAGGGGCTTAGCCCTATATGAGGGATCATAGACGAACACTAGTGGAGTAAAAAAAGATCACAAATACGAAAATCGCTCGTTACGTTTTTGAGAAATATCGATTTTAAAAAAATATGATTTTTTTTCCCCTAGTACTATATGGAAAAACTAAATGACATAATTGGACAAAATGGTTCGATCAGGGGCTTAGCCCTATATGAGGGATCATAGACGAACACTAGTGGAGTAAAAAAGATCACAAATACGAAAATCGCTCGTTACGTTTTTGAGAAATATCGATTTTAAAAAAATATGATTTTTTTTCCCCTAGTACTATATGGAAAAACTAAATGACATAATTGGACAAAATGGTTCAAGGAGGGGTTTAGCCCTTAAACGATGATAAGTTAATTTTTTTTTTTTTTTTTTTTGTATCTGAGTGGCAGTGTAATGTACATGCAGAGTAATGTACATGGAACAACCTTCCGCTAAGTCAACAACTAAACAGCAATGCTAAAAGTTTCAAAACTCTTTTATTTTACGTTTGTAAGTAAAATTTTGTTTTATTTACGAATTATGTTATGCTAATAATTAATAATATTAAAAAATGGAAAATGAAAAATAAAAAATTAAAAACTAAAAATTAAAACTTAAAACGAAAAATGAAAAATGAAAAATGAATAATGAAATAATGTAATATTGTTTATGAATAGTGTTTTCTAATAATGGTTTACATTTACATTTATATTTATATTTATATTGTAATAAAAATTATAAACTAAAAATCAAAAATAAAAAAATTTAAATAAAAAATTAAAAATTAAAAATTAAGAATTAAAAATTAAAAATAAAAAGTTAAATTTTTTTTTTGCATCAGGTTTAAAATAATATGAACAAAAATATAAGATAATAATAAAAATGAGGATCAAAAAATAATAATATTAATATGTTAACGTATTTACATTAATGCAGAGCAAATATTTGTATTATAAAGATATAATAAAAATGTTTTCCTGTAAATAATTGTGTTTATAAAATATCAAAATGAGATGAGATTAATTTTCTTAATATTACTTATATTAAATATCAACTGTATAGTTTCTGGTTTCAATTTTGTTAAAAAAAATAATTGCCTTTTTTCAATTGAGGTCTAAAAACAATGTTGGTGTTATAACTAATATAAAAAAATTAAAATCTAATAGAATATGTTTTAAAAATTATTTGTTAAAATTGTAAACTGATTTAAGTGTTTTCTAAATATTAATACAAAGTTAAATAAATCTAAATAACAACGCTACATCAAAATAAAAAATAATATTTAACAAGTAACAAAAAAGATTCTGTGTATATCAATCCAAAACAAATATTTTAATTACAAAGTTATAATAAACAAATAATTCATATATAACATGCTGGTACAAAAATTATATTATATAAAATAATATGCTATAAAAATAAATTAAAAATAAGATAAATTTTTTTATTTTTTAATATATGTGCATAGTGTTGCAAAAATAGATAAATCTTTAAGTTATACTTAAATGACTTATTTTTTGTTTAATACTATTTCAAAAACATGAATGGAGTGAGTTTTATGTAAAATAACTATTATTAAATTATTAAAAGCACATGATATGAGATCGTTTCTATAAAATTTGCAAATGCTAATTACATTACTATAATCTAAGAAAAATAAAATTAAAGTATGAGGGAAAAAATTTTTAAAAAAATAATATCACATATGATATTTTTTATCTTTTATAATATAAAGTCTGACAAACCGAAAGTCCATTTGTTTTATCCGTTTATAGGAGAAATTGGTATTTTTATTGGCAAAAATAAAAGAACTAAGTAAATGTAGTGATATTCAGTGGTATGATACTAACTATAAAACTTTACAGTGTTTTCTAAAAAAGATATTTTTAAAAACTTATAACAATTATTTAATATATTAACTTCACAACCTAAAAACAAAATTATATTAATTTTAAGAATTGCTGTTTTAAAATTATAATAAACAATAATAAAAAGTAAATATTTCATAACCTCATTTCATGAATACTATTTCCTTTTTATTTTTTCAAACAACAATTTTAAAAACTAAACCACTTTTCTTTAAAGTTGTGGTTAAGTAATTTTTTATATATTGTTAATATATTAAATAATTGCACAGCAATTATCTTACTATAGTTAAAAAAAAAAGATATTTTTATATAAATTCTGGTGTAGCTTGTGGAAAAATTAACAACATATTTACCCAACAATATTTAAATAAGTTACTTAATAAGCATTCAAAAGTGCATCGCTTTGTTGATAATAGGCGTATATGTAATGTATTAAATTTAGTTGAGCCTTTAAAATAAATGATCCAGTGATGGTTGATTTACACCAAAAATAATAAAACAAAGGGAAGAAAAAATGACCACCATTTAAACCAAAACTCGACAAAGGTTAAAATCAAATTTTTTTATATTGTTTATGAAAATAATGAAAAAAGCTTATAACACGCAAAACAAAAGAACTAAAATGGAGTTAAGAAAAACGATTATAATAAGGCAAATTATTGCGTTACATATGGACAAGAACATTTATAAATTCCGCTAAGCATCTTATCACAATGATATTCAATAAGACATAATTTTTGAAATGAATGTTATTTTAATCAAAAAAATTGAACTATGTAACTTTAAAATAAAATGCCTACAATTACATAAGTAAGTCAAATAACAGGCAACTTATAAATATGTCTTTTTTTATAAAAGCAAGAAATATTTCCACGTAAGAAATAAGCATGGATGCAGTTTAAAATTGTGTACGGTTTATTAAATCGAACAATAGCTAAATAGTTATGAATATTAACAAAGGCAAATACAATGTTAGCCACAGTTTTCGGAAAACATTACTAAAAACCAAAATTGCTAAGTAGTCTGAAAAGTTAATGGCCCCGTTATATGTTCTACATATAACTTTATAAACTCACTTCTTTTCTCGAAAAAAAATAAGTGGCCCAATATTCTGATAATATACCTGTACCTTGTTTAGATGAACCAATTATAAAATAAATGACTAAAGAACTGCATTATAACAATCCTCCAATTACAAAGAATATTTTTTTTAGATTCAATACTTCAAAAATATATAACTAACCATAACAAAAAAAATTCATAGATATTACTAGAACCATTTTTCATAGCGGTTTATTTTGAAATTATATGCAATATTTTACTTTAAGGCAGCACAACGTTTCAGCGTACCATAGGCATACATTTGATTTCTAACAAATACATACAGCTAAAAAAAAAAAAGAAGAAAATCGGTGTCACAAACTAAGTAATAATTTATATAAACTATTAAAAGAGCGCACTTACGGAACATAATTAAAGAAAAGTATTTAAAAAATTATACTCAATGTGGGCCATGACGAAAAGATTTCAAAATTATTCAGCAATGAACTTCTACATCAAATAATAACAAAAAACAAATTAATCAAATAGAATATAATTCAAATACATATGCAATTTGAAACTAATTCAAACAACTTCACCTAACTTAATTATTCAAAAGCATTCACAGTTCTAAAGGAATATTATTAAAATAAATAACAATTTTTAATAAAATGAGTTTAAAACTGAAAAATATGAGGTAAAATACCATAAAGAATGTGAGAAGTATCTTATAAAAAAATGTTTTTAAAGAATATCATTAATTTTAATAATAAAAATGAAAGTAAATGTACACATATAATACACTTATACTTTATACTTACTTCACAACAATATTGATAAAAAATGTACGCCAAATCTATCCCGTTGGCATACATAATAAATGCAACAAATTTAAAATAAATTCATGAAATACAAATTATTAGAGTTAACCTAAACATGGATCATTGCATTAAATAATAAAGCTTCTTTTAATCAAATCGTTTAACCAAATACATATCATGATTAATGAAAATATTAAATGTTGTTTACTTACATATTCCAAACACAAAAACGTTGAAAATGCAGTTGTCTCTGATCTCATAGTATACAGTTAAAGAAATTTTGTACGCAGTTGGTTTTTTTAAAAAGTATTTTTTAAACCGTTTTAAAATTTTGTTTCAATAAAATTTTGTTAAGTTTACAGTAAATTAATTAAATAACGTAACTTAGAAAAAATAAGAAAATTAGAAAATAAGCATAAACAATATTTGAGTGGCATTGTTACTATTTTGCTTGCAGATATGCAAAATTTCATATCGGATACTAGGGTCGAATCGTCGCATTCGTTACCGAAATTTTTCGATCGAAATAATTCTTTTATTTTCCAAAATAAAATACTAAGAGTAATTTTATTCTAACGCAGCTAACGAATTATGGCCCCTATGTAATAGTAAAAGAGAAATAATAAACCAATATATGGAATTTCGATTGAATTTACTCCATATCGAATGCGATAACTTGCCCCCTGTATTTATATGGCGACTAGATCGAAAAATGAACCGATACTGACCATATTCGGTAGTCACTTTTTGCAAAAATATATACAAAAAAGATATGAGAAAATCCTGAGCAATATCTTTGTTTTTTCATAGATTCAAGTCAAGATCAAGAAGTAGCTTTATATGGGGTCCATGACTAAGGGTTGTCTTACAGGGTTTATTTTTGGACTACTGATCAATGGGTTATAATATACACAACAAACCAAATCTATATAGTAGTTTGGATCTTATGGCAATTTCAGTCAATCTCATAGGGATCATTTCTATGGGGACTAGGTCTGAACAATTTTTATAGCTTTCGTGCTATTGCCGCTTAAAGCGTATATATCAAATTTTAAAGTGTGCGAAGTTAGCCCCCCATTTTTGGAAATACAATTTTTTGAAGATTGTTCTGAATTGTTCTAGGACTATTCTACAATGTTCAAAAACGACGAGTTTCTAAAATACAATTTGTACCGGTAAATCGAAAAAAAAACGAATTTTAAACTTTGCTCCCCGCCCCCAATTTGGGAAAAAAAAAATTTGTCGGTTGTTCTAGGTCGTTATAAAATAGATATGTATGTCGCAAACCGTAACGTACGCAAAGAGAACGAAAAGCATTTTTTCCGCGATATCAACGTTATTAAACGATATCAATATTTTTATGCAACACGAAAGTTAACGTACAGATACATGGACTCACAGATGGACGGATGTATAGCCTGACGGACATCGCTAAATCAACTCAGAAAGTTATTCTGAGTCCATCGGTATATTAACTCAGTATAATAACTCATTATACCGATGGACTAATTATTTTACATATTTATTTAGAAAAAATACGGTGAGACATACATACGTTTGTATGCACTTTAGCGATTAGTGATTTAGCGAAACTTGAAAATTGAAGCTTATTTTAGTAATCGTAGTTCCTAATGAAGTTAAAAATATAGATTTGACAATGAATATATGAAGATTAAATATTATTTTCTACTATAAATGAGCTTATTATTTAATAAGTGTTGGGGGGAAGTTTAATATATGTGAGTTTTGATTTAAAATTCATATACATCGCCATTTATTCCATCATTCGAAGATATAAAAATATGCTATAATGTGCGCTAGTTTTCATAATAAATTTTAAGTGTCCTTAATTGACATTAAAGTACGTACAAGGGAATGTCTCATTGAATTCAAAATCAGGGTCTAAGAGATATGGTCTCTAAACGCATGGCAGAGGGTATCGTATAGTCAGTCTAGACCGACTATAATTTTCCTACTTGTTTTATATTAAATTTAAAAAAATATATATTTTTTTAAGTTGTCTTATTATATTTTTGCTGTGAACAAATCAAATAATTTAGTCAAACAATAATTCAAATTCGTTAAAAAATAAATAAATAAATAAAAAAAATTAAAAAAAAAATAATACAAAAAATAATAATAAAAAATTTTTAAAATAATTAAACAAAAATACAAAAAAATAAATAAAAAATAATTCAAATGGGTTTTTGTAAAAAAAAATTCCTGCCAAACTTTGTACATATGTATGTACATTAGGGTTGTCCTTAATAAAAAAAAGTATTCAAACTCTCGGTCGCACCCCCTAGAAATATGCGAATAGCAACAAAAAAAAACTGAAAAATACAGTCTTGGGCCAATCAAAAAACAACGCGATTGAAAATTGAGCCACTTCTAAATGTTATTTGACTGGCCCAAGACTTTGTATTTCTCAGTTTTTTTGCTATTCGCATATTTCTAGGGGGTGCGACCGAGAGTTTGAACACTTTTTCCTCCATATAATGAAGGGCCACCCTAAAGTACATATGTCTATTTTAAGATATACTCTTAAAGTCATAATATGTAAATGATATAAAAAATAGGTATGTAGATTTTTTTTTCTATAAAATAGGTAAAGAAAACCAACTGCGTACAAGCGAATGTCTTGGAATATGTGTAAATTAAAAATTATTTATTCACACATAAGTAACATATGAAATTTCTTCCACTGTTGCTTAAATTTTCTATATCAATTTTATAATGTAGAAGCAAGCATACCTTTTCCACAGATCTTTGACAGGAATTGCATTTAAGTTTAGAGACATTTGCACCACCTTCACAGTGCAAACATTCTTCTTCCATATCTTTGGAGTATGCAAGCAATTTATTCTTCATAATTTTTCGATACTCAAGGATATCTATGTTATCAATCAAACTTCTTTTTTTTAAAAGTGCTTCTATGAATTGGCAGCAATATACTCCACAGTTCGTGCTATCTTTAGAAGATTGCATAGTATGCTGTAAATCTTCGCTTTTCCATGCATCTACATTTAAACCGAACATAAGAAGCAGTTCCATTAATTTATTGCGAATAATGCATTTGTTATATTTTGTTTCGCCCATGGGATCGATATAATAATACAATTTCTCACCAACATTTATGTAAACGAAAGTATAATGTGATCGATGTAATATAGGTATTATCACTATACCTTCATTATTAAAATTAAAAATACTTTTTAAATTGATATTGTTATTCTTGTAAAATATACTTTCACCTTCTTCAGCCGTACAAACCTCCGCATTTGTAATTTTTAACTCATATAATAAAATATGTATAAAAATTTCTACAATATTATTATACAACTGCTGATGATCCAGCGTTTCAAATTCTCGCAAATAAAGTGAAGTTGTAAGAAATGGTTTCCTAACTTTGTATATGGCAGTGTATATATGTTCATATTCTCCTATCAAATACTTTATGTTTTTATGTTGACGTTGAAGTTTTTTGCTATTATAATGGTCAGAATTTTTCAAAACTTTTTCACCATGAACCATTTTGACATTAAAGTTTTCCTTTTCTTTTTTTGGAGTTTTCCTCCAATATTCTTCCACAAGAGTTTGTTTTGTCTTTTTAGGTTTAATAACTTTATTCGTAGTGGAAAGATGCTTATTTTCTACTTCTTTTATCTTTGCATGTATATATTGTTTCGAAATTCGTACATACTCTGTTGCGCGCACATTACGCTTTCCTTTCAATAATATATTTTTTACAATTGAAAAATATCCTTCAACAGGGCTATTAGAGATTCTTGTATCAGCACTATCTACAAATTTCCCCATAATGTTTGACCATAGTGCAACATACGGCATATATCTATTAAGCACTAATTCCAAAAATAATTCGTTTCTGTAACAATTGGCAGGTTCATCAATAGTGCAGTTGTCAATTTTATTTTTAATTTTCAGATATATTTGGAATGCTTTCAGATAAAAAGGACTTTTTGTGTAATTTGATTTAGAATTTAGTGGTGGGAAATGAGTATCTTTTTGTGTAGATTTTTCCTCTATTTCCTCTGTGACAAGCAAAGAATTTATTCTTTTTAAAGCAAATTTAAAGTCATTATCTTTTGTTGGACTTAAAAGTATAATACACAATGACTTAAACCATACCCAGATTTCGTCTAAATTGGAAATATTTATAGCTTTTATTAGTAAACATTTAAACAATTTTAACTGTTCTTCATTTTTGGCCTTCGATTCAACTTCTTTTACAATAATTCTAATGAAATGGCAGCAGCAAATTTGCACAATTACGAAATTCAACTTTTTATTTTTTTTGTTTAAAAATACATAACATTTTGCCAAATAGTTATTAATTGATGCAACGTCGTCGTTGAAAATCTTTAATGATGAATTAATTAATGCCCAGCTCCAATCAGTAACAATCCGTCTGCATAATGGCCATGTAAAGTTTTTTTTAATGCAGAATACTTTTAACTCCATAAAAAACCTTTTTATGTCTTCTTCGTAATGGCTACATGTTAATGCTTCTGCTATTGGTAATAATATGCCTTTTCCATTTATATCACGAACATGTAATATGATACTGTACAAAAAAACCCTTTTAGAACCTTTATCGAATTTGGAAACAACTCCACCAGTTGAATCAATAAATAAACTATATCTGCTTAATTTAAGCAGATCCCTACAAAGTTGAGACAACTGCTCACTAGAGAATAAATAAATCTCTAGTGGATTTGATACTCTTTGAATGAAAGATATCCATTTTTTTTCCCTTTGCATTGAAAGTAAATCAATAATTGGGTCTTTGTCACGGTCAAATCTTCTTAAGGACTCTGACCTTATTTTTCGAGCAACTCCGTCGGTTATCACATCACCCATATTACCCACATCTCGAAGTGCTTTAGACATCTTCACAAGTTTTTTTATTTTGTAGGTGGATGCAAAGTCGTGTTTCATTTGCTCCTTAGCGCATTTTCGCCGCCACGCACGAACTTGCTGAATTTTTCGTATATTTTCAGGGTGTTGTGGCAACTTATGGCTTGAAAAAATTTTCACTAATATGGGGTCACAATCTAGCCTAACAACAAATTTGTATTTAGCGCAGCCCTCTTTAAAATACACACATTTGGCGTAGAGGCGTAAAACAGCGAACGATCTATTAAACCCTTTGCCACAAAAATTTATGGGACAAACATTATTTTTTTCCTTAAAATTTTCTCTAACCATGTCTTCCAGTATTTTAATATAATTATTTTCATTTATAATTTTACCGTCTTTTAAAAAATTTTCCTCCAAAAAAATTTTCTCCTGTTTTTTAAATGTAAAATTACCTAATTGGTGGTTATAACTTCCTTTGCTAGATGAAGTATTAATCAGTTTTTTTCGGGACGTTAGGATATTAGGGACAGGCTGTGCTGGTATTGCTACTTTGTCTCTGATGATGTTATACTCTTCAACAACATCATTTTCTTCCGTTATGTCAATTTCAGACAATTTTGTGGAATGCAAAACAAAATTGCTATTAAAGATACTTGATATACTATTTGACTGCTCCTTGTTGTCGAAGATACATTTATTTTTTTTGCATCTAAAAACTCAGAAATAATTGAATGTTCTTTATAAATTTTAGATTCATCTATATATTCGAAAACATAATTAATAAGTTGCTCTGAGTCTTTAGATTCTGAAATAAATTGTATCACTAAATCATCAATTTTGCTATCATTCTGAAAATTATCTGCGGAAATATTATTAGTCGGAAGAGAACTTTTTTTAGCTTGAAAAACTATGTTCTCATCACAATCATTCTCTAAGATTCGTTTTAGTTCTGCCGAATCAATTGAGTCTGACACATAGGAAAATATATTTGGTGCAATTACTGTTTCATTACCAATAACCTCATATGTGGAACAAATTTGATCTTTTTGTAAATTTATTTCATTCTCCATAACATCATGAGTTGAACAAATTTTGTCTGTTTGATTGATTAGGAAAATCTTGGATACTTCGATGTATATTTTTCCAACCTCGTTCTGATTACACCATCTTTTGAATTCGTCTAAAACATAGTTAAGATTGATTTTCCCAAAATCCTAAGAAAAATAAATAAAGTTAGATAAGATTTTATCTTTTGTTTCAAAATGTAAAGAAACCAGGGGGTGAATAAAAACCGTAACTAAATTTATCGTACCTCCAAGTATACTATTTCTATTTTAAGTGTTTGTATACATTGAACTTACTGTATACTTAGAGTACTTCGAAGTGCATGTAAAAATGTATAAATGGCAAAAAATCTATAAGGACCTAACATGCAAAAGTACACTAAATACACTATAAGTTCAGTATATTTTAGTTATGCGTATTTTCGTATTTGTGATCTTTTTTTACTCTACTAGTGTTCGTCTATGATCCCTCATATAGGGCTAAGCCCCTGATCGAACCATTTTGTCCAATTATGTCATTTAGTTTTTCCATATAGTACTAGGGGAAAAAAAATCATATTTTTTTAAAATCGATATTTCTCAAAAACGTAACGAGCGATTTTCGTATTTGTGATCTTTTTTTACTCTACTAGTGTTCGTCTATGATCCCTCATATAGTGCTAAGCCCCTGATCGAACCATTTTGTCCAATTATGTCATTTAGTTTTTCCATATAGTACTAGGGGGAAAAAAATCATATTTTTTTAAAATCGATATTTCTCAAAAACGTAACGAGCGATTTTCGTATTTGTGATCTTTTTTTACTCTACTAGTGTTCGTCTATGATCCCTCATATAGGGCTAAGCCCCTGATCGAACCATTTTGTCCAATTATGTCATTTAGTTTTTCCATATAGTACTAGGGGAAAAAAAATCATATTTTTTTAAAATCGATATTTCTCAAAAACGTAACGAGCGATTTTCGTATTTGTGATCTTTTTTTACTCTACTAGTGTTCGTCTATGATCCCTCATATAGTGCTAAGCCCCTGATCGAACCATTTTGTCCAATTATGTCATTTAGTTTTTCCATATAGTACTAGGGGGAAAAAAATCATATTTTTTTAAAATCGATATTTCTCAAAAACGTAACGAGCGATTTTCGTATTTGTGATCTTTTTTTACTCTACTAGTGTTCGTCTATGATCCCTCATATAGGGCTAAGCCCCTGATCGAACCATTTTGTCCAATTATGTCATTTAGTTTTTCCATATAGTACTAGGGGAAAAAAAATCATATTTTTTTAAAATCGATATTTCTCAAAAACGTAACGAGCGATTTTCGTATTTGTGATCTTTTTTTACTCTACTAGTGTTCGTCTATGATCCCTCATATAGTGCTAAGCCCCTGATCGAACCATTTTGTCCAATTATGTCATTTAGTTTTTCCATATAGTACTAGGGGAAAAAAAATCATATTTTTTTAAAATCGATATTTCTCAAAAACGTAACGAGCGATTTTCGTATTTGTGATCTTTTTTTACTCTACTAGTGTTCGTCTATGATCCCTCATATAGTGCTAAGCCCCTGATCGAACCATTTTGTCCAATTATGTCATTTAGTTTTTCCATATAGTACTAGGGGGAAAAAAATCATATTTTTTTAAAATCGATATTTCTCAAAAACGTAACGAGCGATTTTCGTATTTGTGATCTTTTTTTACTCTACTAGTGTTCGTCTATGATCCCTCATATAGTGCTAAGCCCCTGATCGAACCATTTTGTCCAATTATGTCATTTAGTTTTTCCATATAGTACTAGGGGAAAAAAAATCATATTTTTTTAAAATCGATATTTCTCAAAAACGTAACGAGCGATTTTCGTATTTGTGATCTTTTTTTACTCTACTAGTGTTCGTCTATGATCCCTCATATAGTGCTAAGCCCCTGATCGAACCATTTTGTCCAATTATGTCATTTAGTTTTTCCATATAGTACTAGGGGAAAAAAAATCATATTTTTTTAAAATCGATATTTCTCAAAAACGTAACGAGCGATTTTCGTATTTGTGATCTTTTTTTACTCTACTAGTGTTCGTCTATGATCCCTCATATAGTGCTAAGCCCCTGATCGAACCATTTTGTCCAATTATGTCATTTAGTTTTTCCATATAGTACTAGGGGGAAAAAAATCATATTTTTTTAAAATCGATATTTCTCAAAAACGTAACGAGCGATTTTCGTATTTGTGATCTTTTTTTACTCTACTAGTGTTCGTCTATGATCCCTCATATAGTGCTAAGCCCCTGATCGAACCATTTTGTCCAATTATGTCATTTAGTTTTTCCATATAGTACTAGGGGGAAAAAATCATATTTTTTTAAAATCGATATTTCTCAAAAACGTAACGAGCGATTTTCGTATTTGTGATCTTTTTTTACTCTACTAGTGTTCGTCTATGATCCCTCATATAGGGCTAAGCCCCTGATCGAACCATTTTGTCCAATTATGTCATTTAGTTTTTCCATATAGTACTAGGGGAAAAAAAATCATATTTTTTTAAAATCGATATTTCTCAAAAACGTAACGAGCGATTTTCGTATTTGTGATCTTTTTTTACTCTACTAGTGTTCGTCTATGATCCCTCATATAGTGCTAAGCCCCTGATCGAACCATTTTGTCCAATTATGTCATTTAGTTTTTCCATATAGTACTAGGGGAAAAAAAATCATATTTTTTTAAAATCGATATTTCTCAAAAACGTAACGAGCGATTGTCGTATTTTTGATCTTTTTTTACTCTACTAGTGTTCGTCTATGATCCCTCATATAGTGCTAAGCCCCTGATCGAACCATTTTGTCCAATTATGTCATTTAGTTTTTCCATATAGTACTAGGGGAAAAAAAATCATATTTTTTTAAAATCGATATTTCTCAAAAACGTAACGAGCGATTTTCGTATTTGTGATCTTTTTTTACTCTACTAGTGTTCGTCTATGATCCCTCATATAGGGCTAAGCCCCTGATCGAACCATTTTGTCCAATTATGTCATTTAGTTTTTCCATATAGTACTAGGGGAAAAAAAATCATATTTTTTTAAAATCGATATTTCTCAAAAACGTAACGAGCGATTTTCGTATTTGTGATCTTTTTTTACTCTACTAGTGTTCGTCTATGATCCCTCATATAGTGCTAAGCCCCTGATCGAACCATTTTGTCCAATTATGTCATTTAGTTTTTCCATATAGTACTAGGGGGAAAAAAATCATATTTTTTTAAAATCGATATTTCTCAAAAACGTAACGAGCGATTTTCGTATTTGTGATCTTTTTTTACTCTACTAGTGTTCGTCTATGATCCCTCATATAGGGCTAAGCCCCTGATCGAACCATTTTGTCCAATTATGTCATTTAGTTTTTCCATATAGTACTAGGGGAAAAAAAATCATATTTTTTTAAAATCGATATTTCTCAAAAACGTAACGAGCGATTTTCGTATTTGTGATCTTTTTTTACTCTACTAGTGTTCGTCTATGATCCCTCATATAGTGCTAAGCCCCTGATCGAACCATTTTGTCCAATTATGTCATTTAGTTTTTCCATATAGTACTAGGGGGAAAAAAATCATATTTTTTTAAAATCGATATTTCTCAAAAACGTAACGAGCGATTTTCGTATTTGTGATCTTTTTTTACTCTACTAGTGTTCGTCTATGATCCCTCATATAGGGCTAAGCCCCTGATCGAACCATTTTGTCCAATTATGTCATTTAGTTTTTCCATATAGTACTAGGGGAAAAAAAATCATATTTTTTTAAAATCGATATTTCTCAAAAACGTAACGAGCGATTTTCGTATTTGTGATCTTTTTTTACTCTACTAGTGTTCGTCTATGATCCCTCATATAGTGCTAAGCCCCTGATCGAACCATTTTGTCCAATTATGTCATTTAGTTTTTCCATATAGTACTAGGGGAAAAAAAATCATATTTTTTTAAAATCGATATTTCTCAAAAACGTAACGAGCGATTTTCGTATTTGTGATCTTTTTTTACTCTACTAGTGTTCGTCTATGATCCCTCATATAGTGCTAAGCCCCTGATCGAACCATTTTGTCCAATTATGTCATTTAGTTTTTCCATATAGTACTAGGGGGAAAAAAATCATATTTTTTTAAAATCGATATTTCTCAAAAACGTAACGAGCGATTTTCGTATTTGTGATCTTTTTTTACTCTACTAGTGTTCGTCTATGATCCCTCATATAGGGCTAAGCCCCTGATCGAACCATTTTGTCCAATTATGTCATTTAGTTTTTCCATATAGTACTAGGGGAAAAAAAATCATATTTTTTTAAAATCGATATTTCTCAAAAACGTAACGAGCGATTTTCGTATTTGTGATCTTTTTTTACTCTACTAGTGTTCGTCTATGATCCCTCATATAGCGCTAAGCCCCTGATCGAACCATTTTGTCCAATTATGTCATTTAGTTTTTCCATATAGTACTAGGGGAAAAAAAATCATATTTTTTTAAAATCGATATTTCTCAAAAACGTAACGAGCGATTTTCGTATTTGTGATCTTTTTTTACTCTACTAGTGTTCGTCTATGATCCCTCATATAGGGCTAAGCCCCTGATCGAACCATTTTGTCCAATTATGTCATTTAGTTTTTCCATATAGTACTAGGGGAAAAAAAATCATATTTTTTTAAAATCGATATTTCTCAAAAACGTAACGAGCGATTTTCGTATTTGTGATCTTTTTTTACTCTACTAGTGTTCGTCTATGATCCCTCATATAGTGCTAAGCCCCTGATCGAACCATTTTGTCCAATTATGTCATTTAGTTTTTCCATATAGTACTAGGGGGAAAAAAATCATATTTTTTTAAAATCGATATTTCTCAAAAACGTAACAAGCGATTTTCGTATTTGTGATCTTTTTCTACTCTACTAGTGTTCGTCTATGATCCCTCATATAGGGCTAAGCCCCTGATCGAACCATTTTGTCCAATTATGTCATTTAGTTTTTCCATATAGTACTAGGGGAAAAAAAATCATATTTTTTTAAAATCGATATTTCTCAAAAACGTAACGAGCGATTTTCGTATTTGTGATCTTTTTTTACTCTACTAGTGTTCGTCTATGATCCCTCATATAGTGCTAAGCCCCTGATCGAACCATTTTGTCCAATTATGTCATTTAGTTTTTCCATATAGTACTAGGGGAAAAAAAATCATATTTTTTTAAAATCGATATTTCTCAAAAACGTAACGAGCGATTTTCGTATTTGTGATCTTTTTTTACTCTACTAGTGTTCGTCTATGATCCCTCATATAGTGCTAAGCCCCTGATCGAACCATTTTGTCCAATTATGTCATTTAGTTTTTCCATATAGTACTAGGGGGAAAAAAATCATATTTTTTTAAAATCGATATTTCTCAAAAACGTAACGAGCGATTTTCGTATTTGTGATCTTTTTTTACTCTACTAGTGTTCGTCTATGATCCCTCATATAGGGCTAAGCCCCTGATCGAACCATTTTGTCCAATTATGTCATTTAGTTTTTCCATATAGTACTAGGGGAAAAAAATCATATTTTTTTAAAATCGATATTTCTCAAAAACGTAACGAGCGATTTTCGTATTTGTGATCTTTTTTTACTCTACTAGTGTTCGTCTATGATCCCTCATATAGCGCTAAGCCCCTGATCGAACCATTTTGTCCAATTATGTCATTTAGTTTTTCCATATAGTACTAGGGGAAAAAAAATCATATTTTTTTAAAATCGATATTTCTCAAAAACGTAACGAGCGATTTTCGTATTTGTGATCTTTTTTTACTCTACTAGTGTTCGTCTATGATCCCTCATATAGTGCTAAGCCCCTGATCGAACCATTTTGTCCAATTATGTCATTTAGTTTTTCCATATAGTACTAGGGGAAAAAAAATCATATTTTTTTAAAATCGATATTTCTCAAAAACGTAACGAGCGATTGTCGTATTTGTGATCTTTTTTTACTCTACTAGTGTTCGTCTATGATCCCTCATATAGTGCTAAGCCCCTGATCGAACCATTTTGTCCAATTATGTCATTTAGTTTTTCCATATAGTACTAGGGGAAAAAAAATCATATTTTTTTAAAATCGATATTTCTCAAAAACGTAACGAGCGATTTTCGTATTTGTGATCTTTTTTTACTCTACTAGTGTTCGTCTATGATCCCTCATATAGGGCTAAGCCCCTGATCGAACCATTTTGTCCAATTATGTCATTTAGTTTTTCCATATAGTACTAGGGGAAAAAAAATCATATTTTTTTAAAATCGATATTTCTCAAAAACGTAACGAGCGATTTTCGTATTTGTGATCTTTTTTTACTCTACTAGTGTTCGTCTATGATCCCTCATATAGTGCTAAGCCCCTGATCGAACCATTTTGTCCAATTATGTCATTTAGTTTTTCCATATAGTACTAGGGGAAAAAAAATCATATTTTTTTAAAATCGATATTTCTCAAAAACGTAACGAGCGATTTTCGTATTTGTGATCTTTTTTTACTCTACTAGTGTTCGTCTATGATCCCTCATATAGTGCTAAGCCCCTGATCGAACCATTTTGTCCAATTATGTCATTTAGTTTTTCCATATAGTACTAGGGGAAAAAAATCATATTTTTTTAAAATCGATATTTCTCAAAAACGTAACGAGCGATTTTCGTATTTGTGATCTTTTTTTACTCTACTAGTGTTCGTCTATGATCCCTCATATAGTGCTAAGCCCCTGATCGAACCATTTTGTCCAATTATGTCATTTAGTTTTTCCATATAGTACTAGGGGGAAAAAAATCATATTTTTTTAAAATCGATATTTCTCAAAAACGTAACGAGCGATTTTCGTATTTGTGATCTTTTTTTACTCTACTAGTGTTCGTCTATGATCCCTCATATAGGGCTAAGCCCCTGATCGAACCATTTTGTCCAATTATGTCATTTAGTTTTTCCATATAGTACTAGGGGAAAAAAAATCATATTTTTTTAAAATCGATATTTCTCAAAAACGTAACGAGCGATTTTCGTATTTGTGATCTTTTTTTACTCTACTAGTGTTCGTCTATGATCCCTCATATAGTGCTAAGCCCCTGATCGAACCATTTTGTCCAATTATGTCATTTAGTTTTTCCATATAGTACTAGGGGGAAAAAAATCATATTTTTTTAAAATCGATATTTCTCAAAAACGTAACGAGCGATTTTCGTATTTGTGATCTTTTTTTACTCTACTAGTGTTCGTCTATGATCCCTCATATAGGGCTAAGCCCCTGATCGAACCATTTTGTCCAATTATGTCATTTAGTTTTTCCATATAGTACTAGGGGAAAAAAATCATATTTT
Source organism: Cordilura impudica (assembly GCA_963682025.1). NCBI lineage: Eukaryota > Metazoa > Arthropoda > Insecta > Diptera > Scathophagidae > Cordilura > Cordilura impudica. Next base: position 16,835,201 of record OY821521.1, on the reverse strand, counting down.
TTTAAAATCGATATTTCTCAAAAACGTAACGAGCGATTTTCGTATTTGTGATCTTTTTTTACTCTACTAGTGTTCGTCTATGATCCCTCATATAGGGCTAAGCCCCTGATCGAACCATTTTGTCCAATTATGTCATTTAGTTTTTCCATATAGTACTAGGGGAAAAAAATCATATTTTTTTAAAATCGATATTTCTCAAAAACGTAACGAGCGATTTTCGTATTTGTGATCTTTTTTTACTCTACTAGTGTTCGTCTATGATCCCTCATATAGTGCTAAGCCCCTGATCGAACCATTTTGTCCAATTATGTCATTTAGTTTTTCCATATAGTACTAGGGGAAAAAAAATCATATTTTTTTAAAATCGATATTTCTCAAAAACGTAACGAGCGATTTTCGTATTTGTGATCTTTTTTTACTCTACTAGTGTTCGTCTATGATCCCTCATATAGTGCTAAGCCCCTGATCGAACCATTTTGTCCAATTATGTCATTTAGTTTTTCCATATAGTACTAGGGGAAAAAAAATCATATTTTTTTAAAATCGATATTTCTCAAAAACGTAACGAGCGATTTTCGTATTTGTGATCTTTTTTTACTCTACTGGTGTTCGTCTATGATCCCTCATATAGTGCTAAGCCCCTGATCGAACCATTTTGTCCAATTATGTCATTTAGTTTTTCCATATAGTACTAGGGGGAAAAAAATCATATTTTTTTAAAATCGATATTTCTCAAAAACGTAACGAGCGATTTTCGTATTTGTGATCTTTTTTTACTCTACTAGTGTTCGTCTATGATCCCTCATATAGTGCTAAGCCCCTGATCGAACCATTTTGTCCAATTATGTCATTTAGTTTTTCCATATAGTACTAGGGGAAAAAAAATCATATTTTTTTAAAATCGATATTTCTCAAAAACGTAACGAGCGATTTTCGTATTTGTGATCTTTTTTTACTCTACTAGTGTTCGTCTATGATCCCTCATATAGTGCTAAGCCCCTGATCGAACCATTTTGTCCAATTATGTCATTTAGTTTTTCCATATAGTACTAGGGGAAAAAAAATCATATTTTTTTAAAATCGATATTTCTCAAAAACGTAACGAGCGATTTTCGTATTTGTGATCTTTTTTTACTCTACTGGTGTTCGTCTATGATCCCTCATATAGTGCTAAGCCCCTGATCGAACCATTTTGTCCAATTATGTCATTTAGTTTTTCCATATAGTACTAGGGGAAAAAAAATCATATTTTTTTAAAATCGATATTTCTCAAAAACGTAACGAGCGATTTTCGTATTTGTGATCTTTTTTTACTCTACTAGTGTTCGTCTATGATCCCTCATATAGTGCTAAGCCCCTGATCGAACCATTTTGTCCAATTATGTCATTTAGTTTTTCCATATAGTACTAGGGGAAAAAAAATCATATTTTTTTAAAATCGATATTTCTCAAAAACGTAACGAGCGATTTTCGTATTTGTGATCTTTTTTTACTCTACTAGTGTTCGTCTATGATCCCTCATATAGAGCTAAGCCCCTGATCAAACCATTTTGTCCAATTATGTCATTTAGTTTTTCCATATAGTACTAGGGGAAAAAAAATCATATTTTTTTAAAATCGATATTTCTCAAAAACGTAACGAGCGATTTTCGTATTTGTGATCTTTTTTTACTCTACTAGTGTTCGTCTATGATCCCTCATATAGTGCTAAGCCCCTGATCGAACCATTTTGTCCAATTATGTCATTTAGTTTTTCCATATAGTACTAGGGGAAAAAAAATCATATTTTTTTAAAATCGATATTTCTCAAAAACGTAACGAGCGATTTTCGTATTTGTGATCTTTTTTTACTCTACTAGTGTTCGTCTATGATCCCTCATATAGGGCTAAGCCCCTGATCGAACCATTTTGTCCAATTATGTCATTTAGTTTTTCCATATAGTACTAGGGGAAAAAAAATCATATTTTTTTAAAATCGATATTTCTCAAAAACGTAACGAGCGATTTTCGTATTTGTGATCTTTTTTTACTCTACTAGTGTTCGTCTATGATCCCTCATATAGCGCTAAGCCCCTGATCGAACCATTTTGTCCAATTATGTCATTTAGTTTTTCCATATAGTACTAGGGGAAAAAAAATCATATTTTTTTAAAATCGATATTTCTCAAAAACGTAACGAGCGATTTTCGTATTTGTGATCTTTTTTTACTCTACTAGTGTTCGTCTATGATCCCTCATATAGTGCTAAGCCCCTGATCAAACCATTTTGTCCAATTATGTCATTTAGTTTTTCCATATAGTACTAGGGGAAAAAAAATCATATTTTTTTAAAATCGATATTTCTCAAAAACGTAACGAGCGATTGTCGTATTTGTGATCTTTTTTTACTCTACTAGTGTTCGTCTATGATCCCTCATATAGTGCTAAGCCCCTGATCGAACCATTTTGTCCAATTATGTCATTTAGTTTTTCCATATAGTACTAGGGGAAAAAAAATCATATTTTTTTAAAATCGATATTTCTCAAAAACGTAACGAGCGATTTTCGTATTTGTGATATTTTTTTACTCTACTAGTGTTCGTCTATGATCCCTCATATAGGGCTAAGCCCCTGATCGAACCATTTTGTCCAATTATGTCATTTAGTTTTTCCATATAGTACTAGGGGAAAAAAAATCATATTTTTTTAAAATCGATATTTCTCAAAAACGTAACGAGCGATTTTCGTATTTGTGATCTTTTTTTACTCTACTAGTGTTCGTCTATGATCCCTCATATAGTGCTAAGCCCCTGATCGAACCATTTTGTCCAATTATGTCATTTAGTTTTTCCATATAGTACTAGGGGAAAAAAAATCATATTTTTTTAAAATCGATATTTCTCAAAAACGTAACGAGCGATTTTCGTATTTGTGATCTTTTTTTACTCTACTAGTGTTCGTCTATGATCCCTCATATAGTGCTAAGCCCCTGATCGAACCATTTTGTCCAATTATGTCATTTAGTTTTTCCATATAGTACTAGGGGAAAAAAAATCATATTTTTTTAAAATCGATATTTCTCAAAAACGTAACGAGCGATTTTCGTATTTGTGATCTTTTTTTACTCTACTAGTGTTCGTCTATGATCCCTCATATAGTGCTAAGCCCCTGATCGAACCATTTTGTCCAATTATGTCATTTAGTTTTTCCATATAGTACTAGGGGAAAAAAAATCATATTTTTTTAAAATCGATATTTCTCAAAAACGTAACGAGCGATTTTCGTATTTTTGATCTCTTTTTACTCTACTAGTGTTCGTCTATGATCCCTCATATAGGGCTAAGCCCCTGATCGAACCATTTGGTCCAATTTTGCCATTTAATTTTCTCATATAGTAGTATAAAAAAATTTCATATGTTTTTTTTTAAATGATATTTCGTACTTTGATCTTTTCGTAAAATTCAATTTATTTTTATTTTTTTTTTTATAATTTACTAGTCCTAATCTATAAATGCCACTATATGGCTAAATCCCTCAACTTATTTGTAAAACGTATTTAATTTCCGTAGTTATCTTCAAAAAAACATACAAACATATTAGTTCAACATTCTCTATATACTTAACATTTTGTAGAACGTATTTAACTTTCGTAGTTATCTTCACAAAAATTCTGTTAATTTAACAGCCTCTGTTAAGTTTTTAACATTTTTGAAAAACGTAGTTAACTTTCGTCGCTAACTTCACACCCTTAAAATATTCTAATGTGCTTGCCAGTTATGCATCGGATTTGTTTCAACTAGCAGATTCCAGCGCTCGAAATTCGAGTGCAATTTCTAGACAACTTTATTTTTCAACTTAGCCAGCTCACAAACCAACACTTTTATGGTTTATTATTATTGTGAATGAAGATAACCAACTCATTAACAAATTTAATAAAACACACATAGCATATGTATAATTTTATGTATGCGTTAGTAGCAACTTTAAATGCAATTTACTCAAAATAAAGGGAAAAATTTTAAAATCTGTAAATCTGGTGAACAGCTCAAAAGAAATACATTTCAAATAATATACGTTTGGTCAAAATCGGGATAAAACGGTAGAACAAAACATCGGTAACAAATATCGCCTAGCCTATTAATATTATAAAGGGTCCGCCACATAAGTTTTTTTTTTGAGAATGCTATAAAAAAAAACTGAATATTATCTCAAATTTCTTTCTTTATTTGAAAGTACAATCCTTCCGGTTAATAATGGAAAATAATTTCATTCAAATGGCTGCCTCGGCTGGCCATGCAGTAGCCTACACGATCGGTCCAATTTTTAAGCACATTATCGATTGTGTGCAGCTGTATTTCATCAATGGCTTCACGAATATTGTCCTTTAAAGCGTCAATTGTCTCTGGCTTGTTGGCGTAACACTTATCTTTGAGAGCACCCCACAAATAATAGTCCAACGGTGTCAAATCGCAGCTCCGAGGTGGCCAAACGACATCAGCTCTGCGGCTGATAATGCGATCTTCAAAAACAGGGCGCAAAACATCGAGTGTAGCTTCGGCTGTGTGGCACGTAGCGCCGTCCTGTTGAAACCAAATGTTGCCAATATCCTCCTCTTCAATTTTTGTGAACAAAAATTCATTCAACATGGCCCGATAACGATCGCCATTGACTGTAACGGCCACTCCTTGCTCATTTTCGAAGAAAAATGGCCCAATTATGCCTCTGGACCAAAATCCGCACCAAACAGTGACTCGTTTTGGGTGTATCGGCTTTTCAATGTATGCTGCGGGTTTTCTGTTCCCCAAATGCGACAATTTTGCTTGTTTACATACCCGCCAAGATCAAAATGAGCTTCATCTGAAAAGATGATTTTTTTTGGCACAATCGGCATCTTCTGTAATTCGATCGCAGGCCCACTTAGCGAAGCGAAAACGCATTGGATGGTCAGTTGGCTTCAACTCCTGAACCAATTGGACTTTGTATGGCGTCACAACCAAGGTCTTTATGCAAAATTCGTCTCAATGATGACTCCGAAATGTTCAATTCTTGAGAACAACGGTGAATTGATGTTGATGGCGCTTCACGCACACTTTCTGCCACAGCAGCAATATTCTCGGGTGTACGCACTATTTTTGTCTTTTCACGCTTTGGTTTATCGATGAGGATGACAGTTTCTTTCACTTTTTTCACAAGATAACGAACATACGGAGCTGACGGTGCTTCTCTTCTTCGAAAATCTGTACGCAATTTTCGCACACATTCTGCAACATTACCATGATTTTCAAAGTAATGTCGCAATATTTCCCAGCGTTGTTCAAGCGTATACACAACCATATTCGTTCAGCGGAAGGATAAAACTAATTATCTGTCAAATCAGACATGAGCTAAGTGTTACCATTCACGAAATAAGCACTAGTTGAAAAAAAACACGTTAGATGGCGGACCCTTTAGATGTTAGTTTTTATTTTTTCTTTTCAATTATTATATATGGTGGTTTTTTTTGTTTTGTTGCAATTAGAATCAATACGGTTGATGCTGAAATTTTTTGAAAACCCTATGCAGCTTACTTCTCATACCAAAAATAAATTTTAAAAAAAAATTTTTGCGTTGCAATTATTTATTAGAGCTTGTACGAGCTTTCATTAGATCTTTGAACATTTTTCTTTTAAAATATTGACTTTGTAACAAAGAAAATCCTGATTATGGGCCAAGTAATAAGTAAAACTCAACAAATGACCGGAAAACCCGATTTTCGGGTAAAATTCGACTTTAGCGACCTCTACCGAAAAATCTGAAAAAAGTCACAAAAATAAGCTTTCAAAAAATGCTGCGGGACCCATGAAAATCGAAAAACAAAATTTTTTGGGAACACCCAAGTGAGTATTTATAATATTAATATGCTAGGCGATTTCTTGTGACCACTGTTTTGCTCTACCGTTTTATCCCGATTTTGACCGAACGTATATTATTTGAAAGGTATTTCTTTTTAGCTGTTCACCAGACTTACAGATTTTTAAATTTTTTCCTCTATTTTGAGTAAATTGCATTTAAAGTTGCTATCGCACCTGTACCTCTAAAGTGAATCAACTCAAAATAGATACAGAAGTTTTTTATGGCGAAACATACGCACATTCTGAATTGCAGGCAAATCGCACTGAAAATAAGAATTTTGTTCATAACTTGACCCCAACGCCAGCTAGAGGGTTAATATTAAAAAAAAAACACAGAAGAGCTCGAACCGAACCTATGGTGCAAATCTTACCTCACAGCTCTTATGGTTCCGGCGATCGTTCGTTACAAACAAATGCACCAACGTTTTTTTATATCGCACCTCTAAAGTGAGTCAACTCAAAATTTTTCAATTATCACTTTTTGCAAGGAAACGATACACAGTGGTCATATCTATCCACTGTAAAAATCTTTCATCGATTTTTCTAGTCTTTCGCAAAAAATACAGTTGTAACCCTCCTTGTGTTATAAGAGTAGTACTAAAAAGACATATTTTGAGTTCCACCCAAAAGAATTGTTATTTTTGCTGATCACTGAAAAAATCCCAAAAACAACTACTGTTGTATACTTATTATTCGCAATTCTGTACAATTAAACAACTGTTTTTAAATTTTATAGTAAATATTAAAAAAAACCGTTTTTTGCCTCTACTGAAAATTTGTAAATTTTGAGTTGACTCACTTTAGAGGTGCAGGTGCGATATGCTATGTGTGTTTTACTAAATTTGTTAATGTGTTTGTTAATGAGTTCGTTATCTTCATTCACAATAATAATAAACCATAAAAGTGTTGGTTTGTGAATTGGCTAAGTTGAAAAATAAAGCTGCCTAGAAATTGCACTCGAATTTCGAGCGCTGGAATCTGCTAGAAGGGTTTGATAGCACTATATCAGCGTTTTAAAAAAATCGCTAAAGAAATCTGAAAAATTCACAAAAATACTTCACCCTATAAGCTTTCAAAAAATGCTGGGGAACCCATGAAAATCGAAAAACAAAATTTTTTGGGATACCCTAGGGTTTGATAGCACTATATCAGCGTTTAAAAAAAAAAATCGCTAAAGGAATTATCGACTTATGGCGATTTGAGCGATTTGAAAAATAAAGCTGCCTAGAAATTGCACTCGAATTTCCAGCGCTGGAATCTGCTAGTAGAGTTTGATAGCACTATATCACCGTTTTAAAAAAATCGCTAAAGGAATCTGAAAAATTCACAAAAATACTTTACTCTATAAGCTTTCAAAAAATGCTGGGGGACCCATGAAAATCGAAAAACAAAATTTTTTGGGATACCCTAGTGAGTATAGGGTTTGATAGCACTATATCACCATTTTAAAAAAATCGCTAAAAAGAATTTTCGAATTATGGCGATTTGAGCGATTTTTTGCGAAGACTTCATGGAACTTTTTTGGCGACTTTTTTGTTTTTTTTTTTTCTTTGTGCTATTTTTTTTTTATTTTTCGAATATTTTTTTGACGATTACTTTTTTATTTTTTATCTTTTTTTTTTTGTTTCCATTTTGGATAACAAAAAATAGTTCGGATTTGAAAGTACTCAATAAACCCTATTGAAAGAAAAAAAATCCTTGGAGCACTTTTCGAGTAACTGTCATTTTTTTTTTATTTTTATACTGTGCTAAATGTATATATGTGTGCTTTCAAGGTATATTCCTCTCGATTTTTGAGCAATGTTGGTTTTCTTGAGGAAAATATTCCTCTCCAATATCAAAATTTTCTCTGAAGTTTTCAAAAACTTCAATCTTGTTGTAATATCTTGTTTTGGAGAGAAAAGTTGAATATCGAACTCTTTAAAAAAACAGTTACCTTCAACATTAAAAAAAATAAAAGTCCATGCAATTTTTGTCATGTACTTGTAATTTGTTCTAAATCCAATTCCAGTTTCGGACCGTACAGTGAACACGCATCTGAATCTCTGCATTCAGATTTCAAGACAACATGGCTCAGATTTAAAAGAACATCTGGTATTTTTCGTTCTGCATAAATGTTGAAAAGAGCTGTTTATGAATACAATTCGTATATATTTAATATAATTAAATTTATAATTTATTTTTTATTTTAATTTATTATTAATTTACATATTAAATGAATTTGAAAAATAATTAAAAAAATTATTTAAAAAAAAAACAATTAAAAATTAACATAAAAGTAACAAAAATTACAAAAAATAATAAAAATGGCCATTACTCTAAAATCGCTCCAACGATTTATTTCTTTTTTTTTCTTTCAATATTTAAGGCCATTTACACGATACCACTCAGTCATTTGATTTTTCGAAATAAAAATCCGATGAAATTCTTCGGACTGTCATTTACACCACACACTTAAGTTTTATGAAAACAGCTGTTTAGAATAACAAGCAAATTTATTTTGAAATTTATATTTTATTTCCACTTTCTTTGTTTTTGTTTACCTTCTTTTTTTAATATTACCAAAAAACAGCACTGGTCCGATGAAAATGACAAGTTTTTAGAAATGTTTCTAAAACCATGGGACGTCGAAAATAAAATCCTACAGACTGTCAATTTCATAACATAAGCTTTTAACATAATACGACTTTTTCATAATACTCGATTATTTGACAGATCGTATTACAAAGTGTGATAGTGTGCTATCAAGCCCAACTTTTTTTTGTTATCGAAAAAAAATAATGCAACAAAAAAAACCAAAAAATAAAAAAAAAATTTCCAAAAAAGTCTTTTTTCAGCTAATTTTTTTAAAGGACATAGTGCTATCAAGTCCAATACTCACTTCTTTGTAGTGTGTTTTTCGGCAATTCCGCCAATGTGCGGTATCCACGGTAACAATAAAATTTTGCACCTATAGATTTCAAGTCTCTTTTCATTTTCTTTTTTAATTAAAAATTTTTTCAACAAATTTCATTTATTTTTATTTTAAACAGTTTCTTTAATTATTGTTATTTTTTTAAATTTGTGTACCGGAAGTAAAATTACATTAGCAGCACAAACAGTCCGTACAGAATACAACAAACACATAAGCTAGATACTCGTAAGAAAAAACAAATAGCCAATTAAATTGTGTCTCAGTATACTAAATTTTATATGAACATTTTAAGATGAAGAAAGAAATTTTTGTTATTACAAAATCAAGTTTTCTAAAAAAAAAATCAATAAAATAAAATACTAAAACCATTTAAGGCTTTATAGACAAATTATTTACATTTCAAACAATAAATTTAATTGGCGCATAAGGAACTAATAAAATTGGCTAATAAATTTTTAATAGAAAATTTTTTTAAAATGAACTATTACACTCACAAGAAAATGTTCAATAAATGATTTAGAGACCATTTTTGCCTTGATTCTTTTTAAAACTTTAATACAAAAAATCTAGAGCCGAGTATTTGAAGTTGCCAAATTTACAAATCAATTTATCAAACGTGACAAACTGACAGGTTTTCCATCATTTTTCTTTCTATATTTTATGACATTTTAAGAAGAGAGAAAACAAAACAAAAATTTATAAAAATTTATATATTTTTTTATTATCATAAAATAGGCCAAAAAATATATCAGTTTGTAAAAGAACAAAGTAATACTCTTACATATGTTGATAATAATTTTTATTTAACGACCTTGTTAATATTATAAAATTGCCACACTAAACAATTTTCCTCATTTACAAAATGCACGTACTACCAAAAGTTTTCAATGAATTTTTCTTATTTCTTTTTTTCAATTCTTATCATACGAGTATAAACAATTGTATTTAGCCTTTAACTAACGGGTGATTTTTTAAGAGCTTGATAACTTTTTTTTAAAAAAAAACGCATAAAATTTGCAAAATCTCATCGGTTCTTTATTTGAAACGTTAGATTGGTCCATGACATTTACTTTTTGAAGATAATTTCATTTAAATGTTGACCGCGGCTGCGTCTTAGGTGGTCCATTCGGAAAGTCCAATTTTGGGCAACTTTTTCGAGCATTTCGGCCGGAATAGCCCGAATTTCTTCGGAAATGTTGTCTTCCAAAGCTGGAATAGTTGCTGGCTTATTTCTGTAGACTTTAGACTTGACGTAGCCCCACAAAAAATAGTCTAAAGGCGTCAAATCGCATGATCTTGGTGGCCAACTTACCGGTCCATTTCTTGAGATGAATTGTTCTCCGAAGTTTTCCCTCAAAATGGCCATAGAATCGCGAGCTGTGTGGCATGTAGCGCCATCTTGTTGAAACCACATGTCAACCAAGTTCAGTTCTTCCATTTTTGGCAACAAAAAGTTTGTTAGCATCGAACGATAGCGATCGCCATTCACCGTAACGTTGCGTCCAACAGCATCTTTGAAAAAATACGGTCCAATGATTCCACCAGCGTACAAACCACACCAAACAGTGCATTTTTCGGGATGCATGGGCAGTTCTTGAACGGCTTCTGGTTGCTCTTCACTCCAAATACGGCAATTTTGCTTATTTACGAAGCCATTCAACCAGAAATGAGCCTCATCGCTGAACAAAATTTGTCGATAAAAAAGCGGATTTTCTGCCAACTTTTCTAGGGCCCATTCACTGAAAATTAGACGTTGTGGCAGATCGTTCGGCTTCAGTTCTTGCACGAGCTGTATTTTATACGGTTTTACACCAAGATCTTTGCGTAAAATCTTCCATGTGGTCGAATAACACAAACCCAATTGCTGCGAACGGCGACGAATCGACATTTCACGGTCTTCAGTAACACTCTCAGAAACAGACGCAATATTCTCTTCTGTACGCACTGTACGCATTCGTGTGGTTGGTTTAATGTCCAATAAAGTAAACTGAGTGCGAAACTTGGTCACAATCGCATTAATTGTTTGCTCACTTGGTCGATTATGTAGACCATAAATCGGACGTAAAGCGCGAAACACATTTCGAACCGAACACTGATTTTGGTAATAAAATTCAATGATTTGCAAGCGTTGCTCGTTAGTAAGTCTATTCATGATGAAATGTCAAAGCATACTGAGCATCTTTCTCTTTGACACCATGTCTGAAATCCCACGTGATCTGTCAAATACTAATGCATGAAAATCCTAACCTCAAAAAAATCACCCGTTATAAATTTGGCAAAGAAATATATATAACGTGAGTACGACTACTAAAATATTTAAGTTTAAAACTTCACTCAGTAAATAAAGAGAGTGAATTTTTTTAGAACAAAATCAAGCACGTGAATTTATCATGTTCACCACTCACCATTCAGTAATACATTTTTGTTTTTTTTTTTTTTAGTTTTGATATTTTTGTTACATATAAAATTAATATGAGTGTGGTAATTTATGATAAACTTACTTATATGGCTGTTAAAATTCAATAAATTTGAGAAATAAAACTCTGTAGTCCTATTATGACCACAAAAACATAATATTAATAGTGCTAATAAAAATTTAAAGACAGATTTATTTTTCATTATTATAAAGTATAAAAAAAATTATTGGTTTCATTAAAGAAGAAGATCAACAGAAACAGTCTAACGTTTTAGTATACAAGGTACTCCAAACAAGCCCAAAGTGGTAATAAATGTAGAAAATGCCAGATTTTCGAATTCTTGAAAATTTTTTGTGAAATTACTAATGACATTTAAATAAAATAATGAAGTTATAGTCGGTCTAAACCGACTATACGATACCCTACATGGGTCTTCAGTCCAACTAATTGGATATAGAAAATATGCATACACCAAATTTGATTGGTATCTATAATTTTAATAGGCTAGGCGATTTCTTGTGACTGATGTTTTGTTCTACTGTTTTATCCCGATTTTGACCAAACGTATATTATTTGAAAGGTATTTCTTTTCAGCTGTTCTCTAGATTTACAGATTTTAAATTTTGCCCTTTATTTTGAATAAATTGCATTTAAAGTTGATAGTTTGTTTTTTTTGTTGGTTTGTGAATTGGCTATAATTGATTAGCATACTTTTAGGGTCTTTATTTAATGAAAAAATAAAATTTCCTAGAATTTGCGCTCGAATTTCGAGGGCTAGCATCTGCTAATTGTTATTAATTTTTTGCATGCAGATATGAAGGAGTTCATATCGGATGCAATATTTATATGGAAACTAGATCGAAAAATGGACCAATCCTGACTGTATTTGGTAATGTCACTTATCTTTTGCAAAAACATATACAAACCATATTTGAGAAAATCTGTGCATTGTGTTTCGTTTTAAATAGATTGAAGTGAAGATTGGGAAGCAGCTTTAGAAGGGGCTTTTGACTACGAATTGTCTTACAGGGCTTATTTTTGGACTACTTATTAATTGATTTAGCAAACACACACAAACCAAATTTGTTCGAGTTCTCTATGATAATTTGGATCTTATGGCAATTTAAGTCGACCTCAGAGGTCTGAACATGCAACGATTTTCAACAATTTCAATTGCTTTCGTCCTGTGGCCGAAAAATGCTTATATATCAAATTTCATCAAACTATATTCATATTTGCGACCTGTAGATTGATTACCAGGTTTACATGGAGAGATGGACAACGCTAAATCGACTCAGTGGTATATGGTATAAAAATAGCAGTGAGAAAATTGTCCGAAAATTTTAAAAATGTTTCGTTTTTTACATATAACGAGCGCTGTCCCAAAACAACCCGACCAGACAAAGAAAACACAACAAATTTAAGAAAATAATCAACATAATCTCCTTTTAGCACGATACACTTTTCCCAGAGATATCCAAAAGCTTAGATACACTGTTTATAGTAAGAACTATCTAGCTCCTTAAAATAACCATCAACAGCAGACTTCAAGTCTGCAAATCTATTAACACCAACCCATCAAGTTTGGAAATAGAAAATAATCCGAGGGAGCTAATCTGGTGAATAAGGTGGGTAATTGATGACTGATACATTGTCATTTACACTTTCATTTAGATCAAATGTGGCCTTTTCTGCCCCCCAACATTTTAAAGTCGTAAACCAAGAAGCAGACTCTCCCAGGCAGATTTAATTGGAAGTATTGAATAAAATAACGGTGAACAATTTTTTCCATGGAGATCGTTTACTTGCCTTGAAAATGAAAACACCGGTTTTTTAATGTTATCACTTTTCAACAAAGTAATTTTTTTCAAACTACTGCAGCCATCTATACGTCTGGTCGGGTTGTTCTGGCACCGCCAGAAATTAAAATTTTTTTATAAAAACGTTATTTCAAAAAGGTTTGGTGCAAAAATTATCTAATTTTTTTGACGGATTTTCCAAATAAAATACAGCAACACTTAAGTATTGGCCTTGAATGTTGGATATCATTTAGTAATTTTTTATTTTAGCGATTTGGCGATTTTTGATTTTGGCGATTTTTGATTTTGGCTACTTTTGGTTTTTAAGATTTATGTTTTTGGCTTTTTTTCGATTTTTGTTTTTCGCGATTTTCGGTATTTGCGATTTTTTTTATTGGCGATTTTTTAATTTGGCGAATCCGCACATATTTTCCACGAATACTCACTTTGTTAATTAATATACCTGTCAAAAGTTTCAAGACTGTCGCTTACATAGTAATTCATTTTTTTATTAGTGAGTGCCACGCCCACCAAACCCATTCCGCCCATTTTTTAACTAACTACTCACATTAATATCTAATGACCCACGCCCACCAATCCCATTCCGCCCATTTTTTAACTAACTACTCACATTAATATATAATGACCCACGCCCACCAATCCCATTCCGCCCATTTTTTAACTAACTACTCACATTAATATCTAATGACCCATCTTATAAGCTACAAACAAACATATATATCTTGGATGGGTCGCCCGCCCGAAGGCGGGTCCACTCAGAAGCCATATGGCCCATTGTGATATCCTTTAGAAGGTGCTGGAAAGGTAGAGATAGGAAAAGCGATTAAAAATTACAGATATATAGTGTAAGGGGTATGGAAAATGGAAAAGAAAAGAAAAGAACAAGTGATAGAGACCCCTTTCGTCCGTTATGCGTCCCTCCTGAACCAGCCAGATTCTCTCAAGAAGTCCGCAAGGTCGCCGAGTGGAATATCTACTATTCAGCCCAGGTGATCGAAGAATCTTTGCCCTAGATAACTAAGGCACCGCTCCTTCAGTCCTGGACTTTCACATAGCAAATGTTGCACTGACTCCTCCTCGTCCACATCCATACAGCTCCTACAGAAGTCATCTCTCGGGGCACCTAAGCGTTCAGCCATCCGCTCTATTACACAGTGTCCACTGAGTACTCCTACAAGTAGGCTGATTGTCCCTTTACCAAAACCAAGGAGTGATTTCGTTCTCCTTGGATTAGGCCAGGGCCATAGGATTTGGGATATTATGCAAGAGGTTAGTCCAGTCAGTCCACCTTGTCCTTAATGATCAGCTGCCTTTTGAATAAGATTATACAGCTCTGACGAGGGATTCTGTCCATCAGTCCTGGAACCCATATCAGCCTCACGGTATGCTGCCGGATCCGGTCGAGTGACCTGATACATTCCCTCACACACTTCGATCTAACTGTCCTCGATTTTAGAGCTTTGAGAGCAGCAAGACTGTCCACGAAGTTGTAAAGTTGCTCGGAGTAGACCCCTGAACTTGTACTCTCTTCCATCTTCGAACCGTCGGTATACACTGAGATCGTAGCCCTGTCTATGACAGAGTTTGCGGCCCACTCTTTCCTAGTCGGTATTTGGATTGTAAAATTATCCCCAAAGTTCATCACCGGTGACATATAATCGGTTTGCCGATCGCGGTGCGTTTCCACGCTGCGTTAATAGGCTTGCGTTTCTCGTTTGTAGGTGAACGGGGTAGAGAAGCAGACGGGGTAGAAAATAAGTCTCAATTTCTGTTTTGAGGATTTATTTGACATTTCTTTCTACACTCTATTTTTCTCTTGACAATTTGTTTCATTCGTTGCTAGCTTCAACAAAGTGATGAGTGATTTTATAAACCGCCATTGAAAAAATATACGTTTAAAGTGATTTTATTAAGCGCCATTTAAATTTTAGAAAAAGACATTATAAAAGGTGGACAAAAGAATTTTAATTTTCCATAATTTTTTTACGTAAATAAAAAAACAGAAAATGGTTCCTATGTTGTTTATTTGTTGCGAATGAACAAATGAAAAAGATTGACAGAATAAACGTAAAAAAAAAAATTAGGAGTAGTTGCAACCAAAAAGGCAAAATGTAAATACACGGTGATTTTCGTAGCACCTTCAAAAGAGAATTGAAGAAGAAGCCAGCCTAAAAAGCCCCCGTCTAAATATCCTCTTATTTTTTTATTTTTTAAATACTTTTTTTTTCCATATTTTCTTTTTTTTATATAAAATTTTTAAACATAATCAGCCCAATTCTGAACACAAATTCCGCATGAAATTTCTCACTCCTACCTTTTCTCTTATTATGAATAAAAATTTGTTCGGAAAAAAATCGAGGGGAGTTTACATAAAAATGTAAGAAGTATTTTGATAAAAAAAAAATTAATAGTTTATTGTTCTTGTAGGTAGAAGGCCACAAATAAAGCCCAACTTCAACTTTTGTTAGCTTTAATGAAAACCAATTTAGGCATTCATTGTTCCATAGAATCAGCCCGCAATTGCCTTCTAGCAATCCTTTAGCTATTTCGTTGTTGTTATTCTACAACACCAATTTCCTCAACAAGTGCTCGCATCACAGCTATGCTATTCATTTTTATACCCTATACCACTATGTGGTTTGGGTATAATGACTTTGTGCTGCTGTTTGTAACAACCAAAAATATTTGACCTAGACCCATCTTTAATTATACCGATCGAATCAGAATCACTTTCTGAGTTGATTTAACAATGTCCGTCCGTCCGTCCGTCCGTCCGTCTGTGTGTCCATGTAAAGCTTGTAATCAAACTGCAGGTCGCAAATATGAATATATTTCGATTAAATTTGGTATATAAGCTTTTATCGGCCATGGGATGAACGCTATTGAAATTGGTGAGAATCGGTCCATGTTCAGACCTAGCCCCCATACAAATTACTCCTATGAAATCGACATAAATTGCCATAAGATCCAAATTGTCATATAGATCTTACTCAAATTGGGTTTGTATGCGTTCATTACATCCATTAATGAGTAGTCCAAAAATGATCCCTTTGGCCCCATATAGACTGCTTCCCGATCTTCACTTAAATCTATTAAAAACAAAAATATTGCACTGATTCTTCTCAAATTTTGTTTGTATATATTTTTGCAAAATACAAGAGACTTTACCAAACATGATCAGGATCGGTCCATTTTTGGACCTAGTCCCTTTATAGATATACCATCCGATATGAACTTTTTCATATCTGCAGCCAAAAAAAATTAATAAAAATCCCACTCAAATTTGGTTTTTGCTTATTTTCTATGTCCAGTTAGTTGGGCCTAAGAGATAGGATTTCTAAACGCATGGTATAGGGTATCGTATAGTCGGTGTAGACCGACTATAATTTTCCTACTTGTTTTTATTTAATTTTTCTTTAAAATAAATTTTATATTCGTTTGCACACACAAAAAAAAAATCTATAATATTAATAGGCTAGGCGATTGCTTGTGACCGATGTTTTGTTCTACCGTTTTATCCCGATTTTGATCAAACGTACATTATTTGAAAGGTATTTCTTTTTAGCTGTTTTGCAGATTTACAGATTTTTAATTTTTTCCTTTATTTTGAGTAATTGCATTACTAACACATACATAAAATTTTACATATGCTATGTGTGTGTTTATTAAATTTGTTAATGTGTTTGTTAATGAGTTCGTTATCTTCATCCACAATAATAATAAACCAAAAAAGTGTTGGTTTGTGAATTGGCTAAGTTGAAAAATAAAGCTGCCTAGAAATTGCACTCGAATTTCGAGCGCTGGAATCTTTAAGTAATAATTAATTCTTTTTAAGGATCATTGTTTTTTATAATAGAAATTGGCCAACAAGAAAACCAATTAACTTTAAATTTAATTGGTATTCGGATTTAATCTTTCAGTATCGGCAACAGTTTCAAAGTGGTAGCCGTATCCAATATTGGGTGGAGGGTATCAAAAATTCGGCACAGTCGAATTTAACACTCTTACTTGTTTTTTTTTTTTTAATTTTGTAACAATAACAAAGAAAAGTCAGAATCTTTGTTTTGAAAAAAAGGCCTATACTGAAATTAGTATGTTATATTTTTCTTATTACATCTTTATATCAAAAAATATAAATAATCACAGACTGATTTTATTTTTAAAAATTTTAAATAAAATATATTTTATTTCTTTTTATATTAGCAAAAAAAAAAAAAACATTTAAACAAGGTCAATAGATAAGCAAGACTTAGTTCAATTTTTTCTTATGCATTTTAGAAATTTTCTTAATTACTTCAATATTATTAATTACCATAAAAATTATTAAACAAATTTAATGAATCATTTGTTAAAAATCTATAGAGTTTCATATAAAAAAATTTCAATTGTGGTTAAAAAAAAATTCATAAAAACGAAAACAAATTTGCCATTGAAAGTTATTTGTCGGTTTCTGTTAATGTTTTGTTGTTATACATTTCAACATTAATTCCAAGCCCCATAATAAATAATAAATCAAGCCCAAGTAAAGGCTAAAAATAAACTGTAAACATGAAGACAAATGCCACAATACCATTAAAGTCGGGGTATCTGCTGCAGACTGCAGTTAACATTATTACAAGGTAGTTTATTAACCTGTTACAACAAATCATATATAAAAAAAAAGCAGAATAACAATAAAAAATAAATATTTCTAAGAACAATCAATGATTATTAACCCATTTCCTTTGTTCGAGTTTTCGATTAGCAAATTTGAATTTTTATAACGGAGAAACTACAAAGGATTTCTTAAACCAATTTTCAATCAAAGGCTAAATGTTGTGTACGGCTATCTGAAAAAATAAATAATTTTTTCTTTATTTTAGGAACACTACAATACGTTTTTGGCCTTAAAAAATTTCCTTTTTTGTAACATTTAAAAAAAAAGTTATTTAAAAAAAATATATGTATTAAGGAATATAAAAATTAATTTTTTTTTTAAACAAATGAACTGATGATTTTTCAGGCAATATGGTGAAGTTTTGTTTTTGTCTGACACACCAACTCTATATTATATATTTATATATGAATATATTTTTAAAAGCAATAATATTTATAGATATTCTTCTGGAATTTACTTAGCTATTGTCAATTTTTCGGAAAATGCAAAATCGGAAAATTTGAAAAATTTAAGAATAAAAAACACTAACAATAAAAGTTTCATCAGAAATGGGTTAACAAAATTGTCGATTATATTTTAATGAATTCAAAACACTTAAGACTGTCAAGAAATTTTAAAGAAAAATTAATAAATATACACAATTTAATTGATATTAATTGATTTGTATAGTCAGATATTTCTTTTCATATGGTTGAAAAGAAATTGGCCATAAAATGCACAATCTGAGAAATGTTTTAAAAACATACATAATTTTTAGATTTTTTTTTGTTCTTACAATCTGTGCTCAAAAATACAGATAGGTTAATGAACTTTTGTTTTCTGGAAATTTATCTTTTTAGTATGAAAGTATAAAAAAATTGCTGAACATGAAAGCCTGCAATACAAACAAGCACGTGATTAAAAGGGGTAAAATTTCAAACAAAAACTTTGAAATTCTTTTGTTATCATATTATCACTATTATAACCAAAGTGGTTGAAGTTCTACAAATTATATATTAAATTAAATAATACTTAACTTAATGAAAATTTTAAAATTTCTACGAATCTTGAACCATTTTTAATAAAAATTTAAATCTTTCATTATTTTTAATTTAGTTTAAATTTCGATTTTGTTAAAAACTTTTAAGACCATTTAAAAATTTACCTAACCTTAAGGGATTTTTTGGAAATTCGAATGTTTACCCCTAAAGGGGAAAAATGATATAAAAGCATATTAAGAAATGAATATATGAACATGAAATTTGATATGAAAATTCTATCCGAAAAACAAACATCGGTCAAACGTAATTTCCTCTGAAATTCGAAAAGAAAAGATTGCAGAAGCAGAACCATTTGTATTTTTGTGATTTAACAATCGAGAAATACTATTTTTTTATATTTTATATATAGACTCCATTAGAGAGTTAAAAAAGTGTCTTTGTTTAAAAAATACCTTTTCTTAATAAAGTACTTTTTCCCAAAAAGTACTTTTTTGTTTTAAAGAATCATTTCCTATAAGACTACCTTTTTTAAAAAGTATATTTTCTTTAAAAAAAAGTGTATTTTCTTTACAAAGTTCCTTTTCTAAAAAAATCGTTTTTTAAATACCTTTTCTTTAAATACCTTTCCTCTTAAATAAGTATATTTTCTTAAAATAATACCTTTTATTAAAAAGTATCTTTTCTTAAAAAAAAACATTTTCTTAAAAAAGTTCCCTTATTATATAAAACACTTTTTCTTTTTCTTTTCAAAGTAACTTTTTCTTTTTAAAGTAACTTTTCATATAATAGTACTTGTTCCTAAAAAAGTACCTTTTCTTAAAAAAGTACCTTATCTTCAAAAAGTACCTTTTCTTAAAAATTTACCTATTCTTAAAAAAGTACCTCCTTTTAAAACATTACTTTTTTTAAAAAAATTTTTTTTCTTAAAAAAGTACTTTTTTTTAAAAAAAGTACTTTTTCTTAAAAGTACTTTTTCTTAAAAAAAAAAGTAAAAAGTAAAAAAGTACTTTTTCTTAAAAAAAGTAAAAAAGTACTTTTTCTTAAAAAAAGTAAAAAAGTACTTTTTCTTAAAAAAGTTTTTTCTTAAAAGAGTACCTTTTCTTAAAAAGTACCTTTTCTTAAAAAATACCTTTTCTTAAAAAGTATCTCTTTTTAAAAAATTACTTTTTCTTAAAAATTACCTTTTTTAAAAAAGGACCTATATTAAAAAAGTATCTCTTTCTTAGAAAAGCACTTTTTCTGTAAAAAAGTATATTTTGTTAAAAAAAATACATTTTTTTTTAAATGCCTTTTCTTAAATATGTACTCTTTCTTAAAAAAAGCACTTTTTCTTAAAAAAGTGCATTTTCTTTATAAAGTAGCTTCTCATATAACAGTACATTTTCCTAAAAAATAACTCTTCTTTTTTACAATTTCTATTTCTATTTCTTAAAAAAGTTCTCTTTCTTAAAAAAGTAGTTTTTCTTAAAAAAGTAGTTTTTCTTAAAAAAGAAATTTTTTCTTAAAAAAGTAGTTTTTCTTAAAAAAGTACCTTTTCTTAAAAAAGTTCTCTTTCTTCAAAAAGTACTTTTTCTTAAAAATTTATCTTTTCTTAAAAGAGTACCTTTTATTAAAAAAGTATCTTTATTTAAAAAGTATATTTTCTTAAAAGAGTACCTCTTCTTAAAAAAGTAGTTTTTTTTTCTTTATAAAGTACCTTCTCATATAATAGTACATTTTCCTAAAAAAAATACTGTTCTTAAAAAAGTAGCTTTTTTAAGAAAGTACCTCTTCTTAAATTATACCTTTTTTTAAAAAGTATGTTTTCTTAAAAAAGCCTTTTCTTAAAAAAGTTCCTTTTCTATATAAATCAGTTTTTCTTTTTAAAGTAACTTTTCATATAATAGTACTTGTTCCTAAAAAGTACCTTTTCTTAAAAAAGTACCTTTCTTAAAAAAACATCTTTTTTAAAAAATTAATTTTTCTTAAAAAAGTTTTTTCTTAAAAAAGAACTTTTTCATAAAAAAGTACCTTTTCTTAAAAGAATACCTTTTACTAAAAAAAAATACTTTTTCCAATAAAGTGCATTTCTGTTTTAAAGAACCATTTCCTATAAGACTAACTTTTTTTGAAAAAATATATTTTCTTTAAAAAAAGTGTCTTTTCTTAATAAAGTACCTTTTTTTAATTAAGTATCATTTCTTAAAGTATTACCTTTTGTTAAAAAGTATATTTTCTTAAAAAAGTTCCCTTTCTATATAAAGTACTTTTTCTTTTTAAAGTACCTCTTCATATAATAGTACATGTTCCTAAAAAAGTACCTTTTGTTAAAAAGTATATTTTCTTAAAAAATAATTTTCTTAAAAAATAACTTTTTCTGAAATAAGTATCTTTTCTTAAAATATTACCTTTTATTAAAAAGAAAGTATCTTTTCTTAAAAAAGTTCCCTTTCTATATAAAGTACTTTTTCTTTCTAAAGTACCTTTTCATATAATAGTACTTGTTCCTAAAAAAGTGAATTTTCTTAAAAAAGTACATTTTCTTAAAAAAGTACTTTTCCTTAAAAAGTACCTTTTCTTAAAAAAATTTTCTTTTTACAACATTACTTTTTCTTAAAAAAGTACCTTTTCTTAAAAAAGTACCTTTTCTTATAAAAGTACCTTTTCTTACAAAAGTACCTTTTCTTAAAAAAGTACCTTTTCTTAACGAAGTACCCTTTCTTAAAAAGTATTTCTTTTTAAAACATTACTTTTTCTTAAAAAATTCCTCTTTCTTAAAATAGTACCTTTTCTTAAAAAATTACTTTTCACTTTTTTACTTTTACGCTTTCTTAAAAAAGTACATTTTCTTAAAAAAGTAAATTTTCCTAAAAAAAGTACCTTTTCTTAAAAAAGTCCTTCCTTTAAAAAAATACTTTTTCCCAAAAAGTACATTTTTGTTTTAAAGAACCATTTCCTTCCTATGATGCAGGGTTGGCATGATTTAATCATTTTGATTTAAATCATGATTTAAATCATGATTTAATCAAATGATTTTTTCGATAAAAATCAGTGATTTAATCAAATATATTTATTTTTTTTTTTCACAAAAATATATTTTTTTTACAGAAATTAACAAAAAACAAACAAATATATACATGTTAAAGACAGGAATCGTTGACATCTGAGAAATCAATATCATTATTATAATGCTTAAACAAAAACACCAGCTTTCCAGCTTTTTGAATTCCCAGTCGGTTTCTTAATTTACTATGAACAATGCCAAATGTAGAAAACACTCTTTCGACAGCAGCTGAAGAAGCTATCGCCCCAAACAATTGCTTAACAATTGGAAAAATCGTAGAGTATTCTACTTCGGTAAATATGTTCTTCTGTGAAATCCACCACTCTAATGGTGTTACATTTTTTAACACTGCTGGTACGAACATCATACTTTGGAATGGTTTTGATTTTGACTTAAGTTTTACTATCAATGGTAGCAAAACTGAACCATCATAGTGATTTTGTGCTTCCTCCAACGCACTTTCTTCTTCTATATCTGTAAGTGTGAATTCTGTTTGGGCTGGGTCTAATAAAAATGCCAAAAAGTGACTGGGAGTCATTGCTTGTTGATACCTCTTTTGAAACTTCGACATTTGGCTGACATTTATATCAGCATCATCAAATTTAGCTTCAAGTTTCTTCCAAGCCGTTACCGCTGTAGACAGATTTGCATTATTCCTTTGTAAAGTATCCAGTGCTACAGATATTGGCTTCAAAATTAAGAGAAAATCTTCCACTGATCGCTTTATGACCATGTTTTCAACTTTTGTCCTAATATCAGAATCGATAACGTCCCTATTTTCTTCACACACTTTCAGTAGCTTCTGCCACTCTGACAAAAAAACTTCGAAACAGTCAGATACAGTATTCCAACGAACATCTTTTGGCAGCACTAATGCTCTACCTCCTTCTGCTTTGTACAATGCGCTAGCTGCATGATTGTTTCGGAAGTATTTAACTATTTGCACTACGTGTTCCTTGATAATGCCAATTTCGAAATCTTTGGAAAGTAAGTTCAACAAGTGTGCTGAACAGCCGTATGTGATTATGTCGCTTTTTTTTAAATCGTTCCGCATTTTAGCCATATTGTAAGCGTTGTCGGTGACCAAACTTGCCACATTGCAATTGTACTGAGACTTCAATTTTTTTATTAAAACTTCACAAATTTCAGTAAGATATTCACTAGTGTGCGGTTTTCCTGTTGTATCCACCGATTCAAAGAGGATCACTTCACTTTGCTCAGTAGTAATAGCAGCACAAATTACCGGTTCATTATGAACGTTTGACCAACCGTCAACAGACATATTGACAAAACTATCAAATAGCTTAGAGAAGCACTGTTCTCTTTCTTCATGGTATATTTCATCCAATAATTTGCCTGAGATATCCTTCCGAGATGGGGGGATATAACCTGGACGCAATAATGAAAGAGCTTTTTTTACTTGTGGATGTTCGATAGATCTGAAACTACAGTTGGTGGCAAACATAGACCTTGCTATTTGTAGGTCAAGCTTTTTTTTCATAAATGTGGGCGTTTTTACAATAAACGGACTTAAACTATTTCCAGATAGCTCCTTTTTTTTAAGAGATGGTGCCGCGCATTCGTCGCCTTTACCAGAAGAACATACAGAGGTGGTAGGTTCAGAAGGTGGCGCAGATTCTGAAAAATAAATATTTTTTATTCCAAAAATACAATGGTGAAAACTGCATTAACTTACCTGTAACTTCATCATCGTCATCCGGAATATTATTTTTGCATTTTTCATAATGGCTTTTCATCCGCTTCACCAAACCTTGCATTTCTTTTTTACAATTTTTGCATATCGCTCGACAGCCAGTTTTAGAAGTCTGTTTTATTGTGAAATGCTCCCAAATCACATCCTTATAGCGAGGCATCTTTGTAAATATTAAATTAATTTATTCAAGCACACCGCACAACAATATCAACAGGCAACAAAAATAAACGATTCTTACTATCGTTCAACACAGTCGTTCGCTTTTCAGAACGCACATTCTTTCTTTTCTTTCATCAAATACGCAAAGTTTACAAAACCGGGATTCCCCATTTCTTTTACAGCCAGTTTTATCTCAAAATATAATTAAACTCAGAGTTGCCACTGTGGTAAAAATCCACCAAAGTTGGTGGAAAACTTTTAGTTTGGTAGAGACATGGATTATTTTTCGGTGTGGTCGATTTTTTTTGAGGAAAGTTGTAGCAAAATCGAAAAAATCAAAAAAATCAAAAAAATCGCAAAAAATCACAATTTTGTATGGATTTTTTGAAAAAATCTGATTTTTTGATTTTTTCCGAAAAAATCATGATTTTTTCCAACCCTGCTATGATGTATATTTTTTAAAGTATATTTTCTTTAAAAAAGTGTATTTTCTTAATAAAGTACGTTTTCTTTATAAAGTATCTTTGCTTAAAGTAGTACCTTTTATTAAAAAGTATCTTTTCTTGAAAAAAAAATTTTCTTAAAAAAGTACCTTTTCTGAAATAAGTATCTTTTCTTAAAATATTACTTTTTATTAAAAAGTACCTTTTCTTAAAAAAATACCTTTTCTTAAAAAAGTACCTTTTCTTAAAAAAGTACCTTTTTAAAAAAGTACCTTTTTAAAAAAAGACCTTTTCTTGAAAAAGTACCTTTTCTTAAAAAAGTAGCTTTCTTAAAAAGTATTTCTTTTTAGAATAAAAATTTTCCTTAAAAAGTCCTCTTTCTCAAAATAGTACCTTTTCTTCAAAAAGTACCTCTTCTTAAAAAGTACATTTTCTTAAAAAAGCCTCTCTCTTAAAAAAGTGCCCTTTCTTAAAAAAGTACTCTTTCTTAAAAAAGTACCTTTTCATAAAAAAGTACCTTTTCTTAAAAAAGTACCTTTTCATAAAAAAGTACCTATACTTAAAAATTATCTTTTTTTAAAAAAGTACCTTATATTAAAAAAATACCTTTTATTAAAAAAGTACTCTTAAAAAAGTACTTTTTCTTAAAAAAGCAAATTTTTTTTATAAAGTGCCTTCTCATATAATAGTACATTTTTATAAAAAAGTAAATTTTCTTAAAAAATATTTTTTTTTAAAGTAACTTTTTCAAAAAAATAATGTTTTCTTAATAAAGTACCTTTTTTAAAAAAACAAAATACTTTTTCTTAAAAAGGTAACCTTTTTTAAACCAATAAATTTTATTTAAGTTATTCCTTAAAGTAACTTTTTTTTAAAAATGAATTTTCTTAAAAAATCACCTTTCTTAAAAAACTAAATTTTCTTAAAAAGTACCTCTTCTCAAAAAAGAACCCTTTCTTAACAAATTAAATTTTCGTAAAAAAGTTCCTGCCATTAAAAAGAATAGGTACTTGTTTAGTCGCTTTAGTCGATTAAGGCCTAACAACTAACTGGTATATGCAGAATTGGAGGAAGTTTTGATTCGAGTAAGAATTTTTCACAAAAAAAAAAAATAAATAAATATTTAGCTAATATTTTGACTTAGAACCAACTGATTTCGACAATTTTTATCTTGTGCTATCGAAACGTTTGAACAATAAACAATTAAAATGGCAAATAATCTTATCGATTAGGCAATTAAAAGCATACAATATGCCCCATTAACAAATTAAAATAAATATAAAAGTCAACAAAAAAAATATACGATGTCCTTCATTCTGAAGTAAAGCACTTTGAAAAGGTTGTAAATATTGTGAAAAAAAATTTGTGACAACTTTATTATTAAAAAAATGTTATTTTATTATTTTATAACCTCAAACTTCGATATGGAAGTAAAAGGGGATAGGAAAAATTTTGCTTATGCATAAACTACTTTATATAAATTTTTTTTTAAATTTTCGTCATGTTAAAATTCAAAAAAATTCGTTGGTGTTTTATTAATTCTATCAAATTTCATCGAATAAATATGATTATTCGGTATATTTTCTAACTTCCAATTGAGGTCTGTGAAGTTAAAATTTACAATAAAGCACAATAAATATCTATAATATTAATAGGCAAGGCGATTTCTTGTGACCGATGTAAGTTTCACAGTTTTACTCCGATTTTGACAAACAATTTATCATTTGAAAGGTATTTCTTTTTAGCTGTTACCCAGATTTACCGATTTTCATCGTATGGAATATTTTTTTGGAGTTATGATCGTTTAAAGTTGCTCCTAACACATACATAAAATTATACAATGCTATGTGTGTGTTTATAAAATTTGTTAATGTGTTTGTGTTAATGTGTTGAGTTTGGTTTCTTCATTTGAAATGAGTTGAATTGTGAGGCATACCTTTAGGGTCGTTATTAAAGGAAAAAATAAAATTTCCTAGAATTTGCACTCGAATTTTGAGTGCTGGAATCTGCTAGTTTTAATAATTTTGAGTTTAATGATTTTTCTTCTTTATTGGCCTTTTCGTTTTGCAAATGTGAGCTACAAAATGAAATTAAATAATTTTATAAATATTTTATAATCTCCGCAAAATAGTTTTTATTTCTCGGCTGCCTCTGGAGGTTCCCTACATCTCGGGCTTAATAATAAGCCATGTTTAAGGATTAATTGTATTTAATTTAGCAATTATATTTTTTTTAAGTACCAGAATGCATCCTATGGGTACCTTGATCCGTTGAATTTTCGCCTGTAGTTGCAAGCCTGTCTTAACTACTGAATAGCTATAAAACTAAGAATTTAGCTTTAAAGGAATTTTCTAAACTAAGCTATGCTATAAATTATTACAAACACCACCTTCCAGACCACGAAATCAAAAAAAGAGGAGTTATCGTAACAAAGTCCAATATACAATAATAGACTTGAACACACATAATTGGCGCCTTAAGCGAAAAACCGATGTACAATAAAGAAACTAACAATTCTGCTGGTTAAAAATAGACAGCATTGTTCTATTGTGCAAAAAATCTAAAAACAGCACAACACAACCACATTACAGAAAAGTGCTCACGTGCAAATAACCTAAACAATTGGTTGAAATGCTATAAACATAATAAAAGCAGCACACGACTTAGAGAAGAGCGAAATAACAGGTAGAACAGGTAGTTAAAACGACCAACAGTCAAACGAACTGTCAGCTGATCATTGCGACTGACAGCTAAGATCAGACCTATACAAACTTTAAGTCGAAGTACTAAAATATTTATGACAACACAACATGTACATGTATTGTGGTCCTCAGCTCTAACTTAAACTCTTTTAAAGTGTAAGAGAGAGAGAGAGAGAGATGGTAAATTATTGAATATATTATTAACAGCAGCTAAAAGTGAGATTTTTTGCGGGGTAATAAAATGTAAACTA
This sequence comes from Cordilura impudica, assembly GCA_963682025.1. Classification (NCBI taxonomy): domain Eukaryota; kingdom Metazoa; phylum Arthropoda; class Insecta; order Diptera; family Scathophagidae; genus Cordilura; species Cordilura impudica. Next base: position 16,808,231 of record OY821521.1, on the reverse strand, counting down.
TGTATGTGGAATATTTTATTGACACATTCAGTACGCATTTAAAAATAGTCTGCCTCGTAGTGTCCGTCCGTCCGTCACACAAGGTTGATACATGGTTATTATCAGAAAGACAACAAAATGAAACAAGTAAAAGACAATAACAACTAATGCTCACACTCATGAACATATGTATATATATCGCTAGAGAGTGGCCAGAAGAATTAATCTTTCCCATGCCCATCAGGGGAAATATAAATCGCCACTTAGAAAAAATACCTCAACTATAAAAGTGATTAGATAAATAGCCACAACTATTAACCCCTTACCTTATGAATTAATTTAAAAGAAACATGCGTATAGAGACTATTTAATTTTAATATTGATAAATAAAATATATATTTTTCCCAAAAATAGTTTCATCAATTCTATAACTATACTTTCCCTTTCGCTACATTTGTCCTGACAAAGGCCAAAGAAAAAGAGAAAAAGAGAGCCAAGATAATAACGGCTGTTGTTAAGTATAATAAATTTGATACTACTACTTTTGAAGCATTTAAATCTATGGTGGGCATAGTCCGTTAATGTCGTATTTGGCACAGAAAATGTTTGCGGGCGATACTCGAGATTAAACTCGATTTAAAAAAACAAGTTATTTCACAGAAAATGCTCGTTAGAGTAAAAGAACTTACTAGATGGCTTTTTTGTTGTGGTTCTTTTAAACAGATAACTTTTGTCGCCTGCAAAAACCTGGCCTTGTTAAGTTACAATACACAATAATTCAGCAGATATTCTCACAAATATTATTTAACCCACATGGCAACTCATAGCGCAACGTGATTAAGTATAGATGCGAAACCCTCACAATCTACAGACTGACTTATAGATTCAACAGGTCATTCGACAGCGACAGCCGTTCTTGTTTTTTTAACGGAAAAAAGACAGAAATCTTAAATCGACACAGAAAATGATTGTGATAAGATCAATATATAACAGATTACTGAAGGTTATAAAAATGATTTTCTTGCTCACATCAATCACAGGAGATGCGATAAAGTATTCTGTAAAATCCACCAACCAAACCCAACTTAACCTTATTTTATGCAATGTATAATCATTTAGCAATTTCATCATACTTTTAATCTATAAACCCCCCCCCCCCCAATCACTACACATTGGCTAACCCACATGCCATTATCTGGCAATACGTACAATTATTCACATGATATTGCGTGCTTATTTAAGTTTCTAAAGTGGTAGTGAGAGTCAGGCAGTGCACACGTTTTAGTTGTTAACAACTGATCGAATGCGATTGTTCATTCTTAGCAGAGAATGGTATGAGTAAATGAGTACTGCAAGCACTTAAGATGAGAGAAATAATGGGTGATTATTCTGCATTAACTAAGGGGGTTTAGGTATTTATAACATTTTTAACTCACACGATAAACTCGTGCGTTAATATGGAAGAAGTTTTTTTTTTTTTTTTTTTTGAATTGTTGCAGCATTAATAATCATTGAGTTTTTTTTATGTATTGGTAACAGAAAAAGAAACCGAAAAGGAAAATAGAAATCACATGTTTTACTAAAAAAGTTGAAATCATTTTGAGAAAGGTGAAACTTAATATGAAAAGTTCAATGGACTTTTTTTTTGGAGATAATCATAAGGGATTTGCTGCCAAAAGATGAGAGTTGGTACCATGACTCAGTGCTATCCAATGAACTGTGTAACATACAGCTATAAACATACAAATGGCACATTTTTAATGTATTTTTATACCCTATACCACTATGTGGTTTGGGTATAATGACTTTGTGCTGCTGTTTGTAACAACCAAAAATATTTGACCTAGACCCATCTTTAATTATACCGATCGAATCAGAATAACTTTCTGAGTTGATTTAACAATGTCCGTCCGTCCGTCCTTCCGTCTGTGTGTCCATGTAAACCTTGTAATCAAACTGCAGGTCGCAAATATGAATATATTTTGATGAAATTTGGTATATAAGCTTTTATCGGCCATGGGATGAACGCTATTGAAATTGGTGAGAATCGGTCCATGTTCAGACCTAGCCCCCATACAAATTACCCATATGAAATCGACATAAATTGCCATAAGATCCAAATTGTCATATAGATCTTACTCAAATTGGGTTTATATGCATTCATTACATCCATTAATGAGTAGTGCAAAAATGATCCCTTTGACCCCATATAGAGCTGCTTCCCGATCTTCACTTAAATCTATTAAAAAACAAAAATATTGCACTGATTCTTCACAAATTTTGTTTGTATATATTTTTGCAAAATACAAGAGACTTTACCAAACATGGTCAGGATCGGTCCATTTTTGGACCAAGTCCCTATATAGATATAGCATCCGATATGAACTTTTTCATATCTGCAGCCAAAAAAATTAATAAAAATCCTATTCAAGTTTGGTTTTTGCTTATTTTCTATGTCCAGTTAGTTGGGCCTAAGAGATAGGGTTTCTAAACGCATGGTATAGGGTATCGTATAGTCGGTCTAGACCGATAATTTTCTTACTTGTTTCTTATACTGAATTATCGCAAATATTGTTTTTTCCAAAGAATAGTAATAACAATAATCACATAAGCATAAGTTATAACTCATTAATAAACAACTAAGAAAATTATAGTCGGTCTATACCGACTATACGATACCCTATACCATGTGTTTAGAAAAAGGGTCTTAGGTCCAACTAATTGGATATAGAAAATAAGCATAAACCAAATTTGAGTGGCATTGTTATTAATTTTTTGCCTTCGGATATGAAAAATTTCATATCGGATGCTAGATTTATATGACGACTAGGTCATAAAAAGAGTCTCAATCCTGACCATATTTTGGCAAAGATATGTAGAAACCAAATTAGATAAAAATCTGATTGATTTAAGTGAGTATCGCGAAGCAGCTTTATTTTGGGGGCTATGACTAAGAATTGTCCCACAGGGTTTATTTTTGGACTACAGCGTAAAAGATGTAATAAACATATACAAACCAAATTTGAAAGAGATCTACGTAATAATGTAGATTTTATGGCAATTTAAGTCGATTTCCTAGGGGTCATTAGTAAGGGGACTAGGTCTGAACAACATCAATTTCATCAATTTCAATAGTGTTCATCCTATAGCCGTTAAAAGCGCTTACATACCAAATTTCGTCAAATTATGTTCATATTTGCGACCTGTAGTTTGATTACAAAGTTTACATGGACATGGAGACGAGCAGACGGGCGGACATCACTAAATCGACTCAGAAAATGATTCTGAACAAAGTTTGATCACTTTTTTATAATTTTCCTTTACGATTACAACTTTGCATTCATTTCACTGTTTTTATATTGGATTTAGGTCAGGGCTTTGGGCTGGCCAATCCAAAACGTAATTCTTCTCCGTACAAAACCAATTTTAAACTAGTTTGCAGGAGTGTTTGGAGTCATTATCTTGCATAAATTTCCACTTAATTGGTATGACATCGAAAGCATGTGATTCCATATGGTTTTTTGAAATGTCCAAGTAATGAAACTTGTCCATTTTGCCATTAAGTTTTATTAGGGAACTTATGCTAAGCCAAGAATATGCATCCCAAACAGTGTTGCCATAATTTGAAATTGTAAAGATGCTAAATTGCAAAAAGAAAGATGCTAAAACGTACTGGAGTCAAAAAAAAAAGATGCTAGATTATTTTTAAAATTTCATTACCTTTATATTGAAAAATTAAATACTTATTTATAAATGCTTTGGTTTTTAAATCGAAAAATTAATATAAAACAAAAGTTTCGATTTATATTTTTTAAATTTGAATTAAAATTTTTTTGGATTTCATCTGTAATTTTTTTTAACATCAAATTGAGTTTTTTTAACTTTAAATTAAATATTTTGAATTTTAGAGGGATTTTTTTAATTTCAAATATAACAGAATTTACATTATTAAAAGATACGATTATATTACAATAATTGGTTTATGTAATCTAATATTTCTGTGATGTCTTCATCTTCAAGATCTTCTTGGCTCTGATATTTTTATGACGATTGACATTTACCAACGATATCGCTCGGTATATTGTATGTGTAACAGCACCTATTTTTCAATTTCAAACCTTTTACACGTACTACAGAACATAACAACTCGGATTTTATTCTGTTCAAAGTTTGCTTTTAAATAACGCCATTAAACTAAACAAACGTTCAACTTCGGCTTTTGAGAAAGACAAAACTTATAAAGACAATACAAATATTGATAACTCTTTAAATGGATTTTCGGCAATAGAATTTTTGTTAACTTCAATCCTTAAAGAGGTTGTATTCAGTGTTGTATCCCAATATTGTTCTGTGATGTAACTCCATTGGATTTGAATTTTTTCTGTTTCAGATGATCTAAATTTAAACTCTTCTAATATATTGGTTATCGGTTCTTTTACCCGATTTAATGTGTTTTGTATTCAAAATTTTGGCATTTTTTTAATCCAATAATATTTTTCGGCAATCGTCTTTTTAATACATTAAAATCTGGTGTTGGTGTTTACAAATTAAAATTAAAATCGCATATACAAAAATAATGAAAAAAAATAAAAAAAAAAGATGCTAAAAGCAACTTTTTATTAATAAAAGATGCTAAGTTAGCATCTAGCATCTTTTCATAAATTTTGGATGCTAAACGACAAAAAAAAGTTGCTAAATCTAGCAACTAAAATGCTAAAATGGCAACACTGATCCCAAATCATAACGTTAGCACTCCTGGGTTTTACCGTCTTCTGGGTTAAACTAGGGCTGTGCTGTTAACGTTTGGGACGATGAACAAAGATTCTACCATCTGGTCCTATCCCATTGATCTTCGTTTCGTTGCCCCTGAACATGTTTTTCCAGAAATCAATGCTTTTTATACCCTATACCACTATGTGGTCAGGGTGACTTTGTGCTGATGTTTGTAACTACCAAAAATATTTGACTATACCCAAGCAGAATCACTTTCGAATCAGAATCACTTTCTGCTTATGAAGCAAAATGTTGGGAAAAAGCATGAAAAAAAATTATTTTTCCAACATTTTGCAGGTCTCTAGCAATAATTTGGCTTTTACAGATTGAAAAAATATCAATTAGTCGACGAGTTATAGCCAAAAACCATAACAATATGCTGAAAATCGGCATTTGACTGCAAAGTTCGAAGGTCGATTAAAAAAATTCGAACTAACATAAACAAACGCCACGATACGGGTCTTCAAATTTAGCCTCTATTTTCACCCCTCACTCTCAGAATCGACCTAACTTTTGCTAACCTGAATTTGTTCCAGAGTGTTATCATAGGTATAGATTTCGGTCAAATTCAGTTTGTGTGTGTTTATTTCATCCATTTATCAATAGTCCAAAAATAAACCCTATAGGACAATTCTTCATTATAGACCCCATATGAAGCTGATTCCCGATCTTCACTTAAATCTATCAAAAAACAAAAATGTTGCACAGATTTTTTTATACCCTATACCACTATGTGGTTTAGGTATAATGACTTTGAGCTGCTGTTTGTAACAACCAAAAATATTTGACCTACATCCATCTTTAATTATACCGATCGAATCAGAATCACTATCTGATTCGATTTAACGATGTCCGTCCGTCCGTCTGTCCGTCCGTCCGGCCGTCTGTCCGTCCGTCCGTCTGTGTGTCCATGTAAAGCTTGTAATCACACTGCAGGTCGCAAATATGAATATATTTTGATGAAGTTTGGTATTTAATATTGTATCGGCCATGGGATGAACGCTATTGAAATTGGTGAGAATCGGTCCATGCTCAGACCTAGGCCCCATACAAATGACCCCTATGAAATCAACATATATTGCCATAAGATCCAAATTATCAAACAAATCTTAGTCAAATTGGGTTTGTATGTATATATTACACCCATTAATCAGAAGTCCAAAAATGATCCCTATTGGACAACTCTTAGTCATAGGCCCCATATAGAGCTGCTTCCCATTTTCACTTAAATCTATTAAAAAACAAAAATATTGCACTGATTCTTCTCAAATTTTGTTTGTATATATTTTTGCAAAATACAAGAGACTTTACCAAACATGGTCAGGATCGGTCCATTTTTGGGCCTGGTCCCCATATAGATATAGCATCCGATATGAACTTTTTCATATCTGCAGCCGAAAAAATTAATAAAAATCCCACTCAAATTTGGTTTATGCTTATTTTCTATATCCAGTTAGTTGGGCCTGAGAGATAGGGTCTCTAAACGCATGGTATAGGGTATCGTATAGTCGGTCTAGGCCGATTTGGTTTGTATAAGTTTTTGCAAAAAATTAGTGACTGGTCTATTTTTCGAGCTAGTTCCCATATAAATACTCGTATATCATCCGATATGAACTTTTTCATATGCCACTTAAATTCGGTTAATGCTTATTTTCTATACCTAATTAGTTGGACCTAACAGAAAAGGTTTCTAAACGCATGGTATAGTCTTACTTTATTTTATATAAAATGATAAAAAAAAATTTATTAGCAGAAATTTAAATAAAATATACTATAATATTAATAGGTGAGGCGATTTCTTGTGTCCGATGATTTGTTAACCAGTCTTCTCCCGATTTTGAACAAACGTATCTATAATATTAATACGCTAGGCGATTTCTTGTGACTGATGTTTTTTCTACCGTTTTATCCCAATTTTGACCAAACGTATATTTTTTGAAAGGTATTTCTTTTTAGCCGATTTGCAGATTTACAGATTTTTAAATTTTTCCGTCATTTTGGGTAAATTGCATTTAAAGTTGCTACTAACACATACATAAAATTATACAATGCTATATGTGTGTTTATTAAATTTGTTAATGTGTTTGTAATAAAAATGAGTTTGTTTTTTGTGTTGATTTGTGAATTGGCTATAATTGATTAGCATAACTTTAGGGTCTTTATTTAATGAAAAAATAAAATTTCCTAGAATTTGCGCTCGAATGTCGAGGGCTGGAATCTGCTAGTCTTATTTGAAAGGTATTTCTTTTTAGCTCTCCACCAGATTTACAGATTAGCATCGTCTGCAACAGTTTTTTTTTTTGAGTAAAATGCATTTAAAGTTGCTAACACATACATAAAATTATACAAAGCTATGTGTGTGTTTAATAAATTTGTTAAAGGGTTTGTCAAAAAAAGTGTTTGTAAAATGAAGTGAAAAATAATTTTGGACATAAATCATTCACAATAATAATTGTGTTGAATTGAAAAATAATTTTGGACATATACCAATAACGCAATCGATGTTGAATTGTAAATTGTCTTATAAAATAATTTATTACATGAAAAAATAAAATTTCCTAGAATTTGCGCTCGAATTTCGAGGGCTGGAATCCGCTATTTTTTTATTCGTCTACTAGCCAATTATGGTTAGATTCGTTTAACGCAGGAAATTCTTGTGTAAAAAATCCTTATTAATAAAAACTCGCAGATTCCAAAGCTCGAAATTCAAGTGCAATTTATAGGCAGCTTTATTTTTCAACTTAACCAATTCACAAACCAACACTTTTATGGTTTATTATTATTGTGAATGAAGATAACAAATTCACTAACAAACACATTAAAAAATTTAATAAAACACACATAGCATATGTATTATTTGATGTATGTGTTAGTAGAAATTTTAAAGGCAATTTACTCAATAGAAAGGAAAAAATTTTAAATTCTGTAAATCTGCAAAACGGCTAAAAAGAAATACCTTTCAAATAATATACGTTTGGTCAATATCGGGATAAAACGGTAGAACACAACATCGGTCACAAGAAATCGTCTAGCCTATTAATATTATAGATGACTTAAATACTAATGTTGATTCGTCAACGATCCGTAACATATTTTTTCGTGAGAACATCAAACCTCAAAGCCCTAGAAAAGTATCCATGATATCTCAGAAGAACGTGAAAGCATGTCAACTGGCCTATAGCCATTTCAGACCTGAGTAGTAAAACGATTGTACTGAATTTTAAACCGTCAATATAAAAATTCTCTTTAGCTAAATCTACTTTTTTTTGTTTTTATTTCTCTTTTGTTTAAAGAGCACTCCAGAGAACTCACAATCACCGAATACCGATAAAAAAGTCTTAAAAAAAATTATATAATTATATTTTAAGCACCTTAAGTCAGATCTCACAATCGATACAGCTAGGTCTGAAAGGGATAGAAAAATTACGTAATATTCTTTGGTCTGGGGAAAACAAAATTAATTTGTTTAACTCAGACCAAAGTGATCATCACTTAAAAAGTCCTGCTAACACACCATACAACCCCAAGTTTGTTGTTAAAGAAATCAAACATGATGATGGTAACATCATGGAATGGGGAACATTTTCAGACAATGGTGTGAGACGCCTACATGATATACAGGCCATTATGAAGACAACAGATTATTATGAAATTCTTGAAACTAATATGCTACTATATGATAAAGACAATATGCCGCTTAAATAAATGTTCCACAAAGAAGTGGTTTAAGGACAATAACATCACTATCATAGTGTGGTTACAATCATAACCGGATCTTAATCAAATAGAAAATTTTTGGAATCTAGTAAAGACGTCCAATCAACAATGATGAACTTTGGCAACTTATTATGGGTTCGTGGAACGCAATACCGGTCTCAGTTTATCAATACCTAGACAATGCCCGAGTAGTCTTGAGAAACAAGAGTTCCTCAAACAGTATTGGACAACCTATAAAATTATTGAAATATCAACTCTATTTTGTTGGTCCTTGTTTTAACATGAAAAATATATATTTTCTATATATAATAATAAATAATTCATAATGACTTCTAAATGTGAGTAAAAGCTCAACGGAGTTTGTTTTTGTAGATTATAGCAGCAATTTCCTCATTTTACTTGTTTTTGCATCAAATGCATGTCTTGCATATCACTGTCCCTATTATTTTTCACATAACTGTAGTTTTATATTTGGGACCTGTATTTATATATATATATTGATTCCTATAATTCCAAGTTGGAACAAAGGGCCGAAACGAAATTCTTCCATCGGGATCTGACCTGTGCCATTAGTCTTATCTAAGACCAAGTTTTTTCTGTTTCCTGCCTTCTCCAGGTGTTAGCGGGTCTACCTCTTCTTCTGCTGCCTTGAGGATTCCAGTCAATTGCCATCTTTGATATATCATCATGGGGTCTTTTCAAAATATGGCCAACCCAGCTCCATTTCCTCTTTGCAATTTCCACGAGAATTGGTGTTTCGCCTGTTCTTTGGCAGAGGTCTCGGTTGGAAACTACGTTCGGCCAGAATATTCGCAATATTTTCCGCAAGCAACAGTTAATAAAACTTGCAGGGATTGTATGTCAGTTGCAGAAGAGTTCCAGGACTCACATCCATATAACAGGGTAGAGCAAACATTTGAGGACAAAAGGCGGAGCTTAGTTTTTGTGTGTATTTGTGGTGACTTCCATACTATTTGTAATGCACCAAATGACTGTTTTGCCTTTCTTATGCGGTATGCAATATCATCACGTGAGCCGCCTGTGGTGGAGCTCGAGCTCTATGTTGCTGACTCTGAACTTGGAGAGATTAAGGCCTAGTTAGCCACACGTTGTTAAAATGTATCTGTACCGTAAATGTAACGTTGGCATTTAGTGCAATTATAGAACGTAAAAAAAATTAACCAAACTTTATCAGCTGTTCACAAATGTCACGTACAAACGTAGCAAAAATCTATTTTCAACAGATTGGGACGTTCCGGTTACGTGACAATTGAGTTCGGTAACTGCTCTAAATGCTTTTTCATGTAACAGAAAAAAACAGCTGACACGTTTGGTTAAGGTTACGTGTGGCTAACTAGGCCTTTAATTATATTGATACGTAGAACCATAGTTTTGTCGAAGTTAATATGAAGACCAACACCAGATAAAGTTAAAGTGCGAGCAGGCAAATATTATCAGCGTAGTCAAGATCTTCCAGTCGACCATTCATACTCCATGTAAAGCCTCTTCTAATTCGGGTTGATTGCTGCATTATTAAGTCTAGTATAATATTGAATAACAGCGGAGATAGGATACATCCCTGTCGTACACCTACACCTGTATTTGGATTACATGAAATATTCGAACAAATGGACGGAGAAAGCTAAATTGACTTAGAAAATGACTCAGTGTAAATCCGTTTAGGAGAAGAAGTTTTAGTTTTAACAAACCCTGACCAATTGCATTACAGAAAATTTGCTCATGCATGGGTTAATTAAATAAACCTTGAAAAATGTTTATACCATTTTAATTTGCAGATTTAATTTCCTAGAATTTTATTTTTTTTTTTCATATAAGATAAAATTTTTTCTCGGTTCTCGGCTTTCTTGACTTCAACAGATAAAAAGTAAGAAGTTTTTTTTGGCACATTTATTTAATGACTAATATTTGAGTACTAATTAAACCCAAAATTTTTTAAATTAAAATCTGCGTGTAACACTTTATCTCTTTATAATGCTCGTAATCGTAAATCGAAATAAATAACAATAAATAAACGGAAATATATTTGTCATTCTCAGTTTAGCACGTATGTATGTATATATGTATGTGCTACAAATAACATTAACAAAATTATATATACATATGTATATATACTGCAATTTAGTATCTGTTGGTAAAAGTACAATAAATTTTCTGAAAATTCAAAAATTATATGACTACGTGTAAAAAATCTTGTTTTCAAAATATATTAAGATTGCAATAAACAAAGTCTCATTATATACCCTATATCCTAAATATCCAAGAAAAGAATTGAACAAACAGAATTGCAACCACACTACAAGAAGAGTCTCAAATATTTTTCCTAGTATTTGAAAACCCCATTAATAAATTCTTCGCAAACTGGCCGTACATGATTATTTTCATTTTAATTGAACAACAACAAAAACCGCATAAACACTTTGAGATTAACAACATTTTATTGTAAATAAGAGCTGTGTAAATAATCACGATTAGCTTCAAGAAAAGATGATGAAAAGTTTAACGATAAAGTCAACATTAGCCTTGGAAAAGTTCCGCAATTGGTTGAGGTATTTAAAACTGCGAAAAAAAATTAAGAAATTTATTCATCAAGGAGATCTTATTTAGAAACTACTCAATGCCAATTAATAAATACTAGCAGATTCCAGCGCTCGAAATTCGAGTGCAATATCTAGGCAGCTTTATTTTTCAATTTATCCAATTCGCAAACCAATTATAGTTTATTATTATTGTGAATAAAGATAACAAACTCATTAACAAACACATTAACAACTTTCACAAAACACACATAGCATATGTATAATTTTATGTATGTGTTAGTAACAAGTTTAAATGCAATTTACTCAAAATAAAGGAAAAAATTTAAAAATCTGTAAATCTACGAAACGGCAAAAAGAAATACCTTTCAAATAATATACGTTTCGTCAAAATCGGGATAAAATGGTAGAACAAAACATCGGTCACAAGAAATCGCCTAGCCTATTAATATTATAGATTTAGGAATAGATTGTTTAATAATTAAATTCAGGAATTAACTTCTTACTGATATAAACACGATAACACTATGAGGGCGGATCGATAAGTCCACATGAAATCCGAATGAAAGACAAATTTTGTAGCAAAAAACTTTATTTCTCACCTCCTAGCTAAATGCAAGTTGTCCAACAATTCTCCTAATAATAGATGTTTTTAAGGTCCTCAAATTAGGCTTGTGTTTGTCAATAATTTCATCGTTGAAGCTTTCCGCCGAGCCATAACTTTAGGGTTGGAAATAGAGAGAATATGGTTTTAGGCCCCAGGAATACGTAGCCCAATTCCATGGCGACCGATCACTTAAAATCGAAATCGCAGAGCCATATGATATGCATGTAAAGGGTCCGCCAAATAACTTTTTTTTTTGAAAATGCTATAAAAAAAAAACTACTGAATATTATCTCAAATTTCTTTTTTTATTTGAAGGTACAATCCTTCCGGTTAATAATGGAAAATAATTTCATTCAAATGGCTGCCTCGGCTGGCCATGGAGTAGCCTACATGATCGGTCCAATTTTTAAGCACATTATCGATTGTGTGCAGCTCTATTTCACCAATGGCTACACGAATATTGTCCTTTAAAGCGTCAATTGTCTCTGGCTTGTTGGCGTAAGACTTATCTTTGAGGGCACCCCAACGGTGTCAAATCGCAGCTCCGAGGTGGCCAAACGACATCAGCTCTGCGGCTGATAATGCGATCTTCAAAAACAGGGCGCAAAACATCGAGTGTAGCTTCGGCTGTGTGGCACGTAGCGCCGTTCTGTTGAAACCAAATGTTGCCAATATCCTCCTCTTCAATTTTTGTGAACAAAAATTCGTTCAACATGGCCCGATAACGATCGCCATTGACTGTAACGGCCACTCCTTGCTCATTTTGGAAGAAAAATGGCCCAATTATGCCTCTGGACCAAAATCCGCACTAAACAGTGACTCGTTTTAGGTGTATCGGCTTTTCAATGTATGCGTGCGGGTTTTCTGTGCCCCAAATGCGACGATTTTCCTTGTTTACATTCCCGCCAAGATCAAAATGAGCTTCATCTGAAAAGATGATTTTTTTTTTGGCAAAATCGGCATCTTCTGTAATTCGATCGTAGGCCCACTTAGCGAAGCGAAAACGCATTGGATGGTCAGTTGGCTTCAACTCCTGAACCAATTGGACTTTGTATGGCGTCATACCAAGGTCTTTATGCAAAATTCGTCTCAATGATGCCTCCGAAATTTCAATACTTGAGAACGACAGTGAATTGATGTTGATGGCGCTTCACGCACACTTTCTGCCACAGCAGCAATATTCTCGGGTGTACGCACTGTTTTTTGCTTTTCACGCTTTTGTTTATCGATAAGGATGCCAGTTTCTTTCACTTTTTTCACAAGATAACGAACATACGGAGCTGACGGTGCTTCTCTTCTTCCAAAATACGTACGCAATTTTCGCACACATTCTGCAACATTACCATGATTTTCAAAGTAATGTCGCAATATTTCCCAGCGTTGTTCAAGCGTATACACAACCATATTCGTTCAGCGGAAGGATAAAACTAATTATCTGTCAAATCAGACATGAGCTAAGTGTTACCATTCACGAAATAAGCATTAGTTGAAAAAAACGTTAGATGGCGGACCCTTTAGCATCAAGAATGTAGCACATTTTCATATTTTGTAAATTTTTCACATTTTCGGGTGTATTGATCGCAATTGTGCTAACCAGGATGTTCGGCATCACTAGTGCTTGTGTGAACGCAACGAAACTCAATTAACCACTTTTCTCTACCATTGAAATTGATGATGCAGAGTCCCCATAGTAGTTACCAAACTGGTTAAAGTGGTGCATTTTGCCGCCAGAACAAAATGTTCAATTTTTTCAAAAGTTCTCGAGGTTATATATTTTAGAATACAAACTTCGTGACGGAGCTTGCTCTATGAACAGAAGGTGCTTAACGGGGGTGTTAATTTTTAATTAACTACGAAGGAACTTAAAAAAAGTAAAATTTCCATTTTTTTTCCCTGCAAGGTATAACATATCGAGCCATAACCGCCAAATAGACTTCGGCCAAAATGTTATAGCTGTAAGCATTACGAATTGACAGAGGAATCGTTTATGTCGCTTCCGTCTTATTGGCGGTTATGGCTCGATATCTTCTTCAAATGATTGAATGTGTACATTGCGCATAAATTATCCCCCTGAAAATATACAATCTAGAGGTCTTCTTACGACGGCGGTCCCAGAACTGCTCCACCTGACAAAGAAAATTCAACAAATTTGCGAAACATTTTCTTTATTTCTCAACATAATCTCCTTATAGCGCGATACACTTTTCCCAACGACATTCAATAGCTTCGACACCGTGTTTATGGTAAGAACGGTCTAGCTCCTTAAAATGGCCATCAACCGCATACTACGCCCCTGCATTGTTGGAAAATCTTTTACCAACGAGCCATCTTTCCAAGTTTGGAAATAGAAATTATCCGAGGAAGCAACTCGAACTTTAATTCATGGATTTTGGCCGTCGCCATAGTGAATGTGTAAGCTGGTGCATTATTTTGATGAAACAACGCCAAATGCGGCCTTTTTCATTAATTTCATCACTTTAACCCTGCAGTAAGTTAGAATAATTCTCGTCGTTAGAATAATACTCTCAAAAAACAGACACCATAATCTGCATGCAGATGGAACTACCTTCACCTTCATTGGGCATGATTCTCCCATGTCTCCCATTTTGTCTCAGGCGCGAAGTGGTGGACCCATGTCTAATCCATGGTTATGAATCGATGTACAGACATGGCCTTATTGCGGTGAAAAATCGCCAAGCACTATATTAAAACATCTTCACGACGCGTTTTTTGAGCAAAAGCGATACCCATCTTAAGGACAGCTTTCTCATCTCTAAATTTTCGGCCAATATGCGATGAATAGCACTTTTTGCAATGATTGTCATTTCAGCTAGCTCACGCACCTTCAGGTGACAATCTTCCAATACCATTTTGTGGATTTTCTTAACCGTTTCTGGCGTGGCCACCTTAATTGGTCGACCACTACGGTGTCGTACGGTCCCGTTCAAACTCTGCCACCCAATATTTTAGAGTCTAAAACGAAGGAGCAGACTCCTTCTGAGTAGAATCTAGCTCGGTTTTAATATTGGTTGGACTGAGATCTTTCACTGAGATCTTTTCCTTTTGAAACTTAGAACATATGTTTTAAAAGGTTGCCACTTTTCAGTTAAGAAAATTTTTTCGAACTACTGCCGTCATCTGAACGTCAGGTCGGGTTATTCTGGGACCACCTCCGTAGTCATAATCCTCATATAAAGTAACCTGCTGATATTAACTTAAATCTGTTAACGAAATTTTTCGACCACAATTACTTTTCTACTAACCAAAATAAAATTCTAAGGGCCATTATTACAACTTGCCAATAGCTAAAGTCAGGATGTTATCGGGCAGATCATTAGATTTCGTTATTACAACTATACTTTAAGCTAAAAGTGGCCGATAAGCTAGAGGGAAGATATTGTTGCCTTTAACTTTTAACGTGAGGTTTATGTACATATTTAATGTTGCCACATTTTCTGATCTATGAAGAAGAAATGCACACCAATTTAGTTTTGGAAATGAATTTGTTTGCATATACTTAAATATACTCGTGTGGTTGTATATTTTTTAATATATTCGTGTGGTTGTATATTTCTTAAAAAGTTTTATTACACATTTACAACAATTATGCAACTTATAATAAAGGTTTTTAGTTTTTATTCTATTGTTTGCTTGCGAACAAATAAAGGAACGTTGCCACTACGTATTTTATAAAGCAATTCATTTGGTCAAAAGTAATCGGTGTTTCCTTTGGTGTTGCCACAATATTAAAAATATTAATTTTATTTTACTGGGAAGATGTAATAACGAAAAGAAGTTAAAGGTAATTTTATTGCTCACTTTAGCTAAAGTTACCTTTAACTAACATTTACTTTAAAGGGATGTTGTAATAATGGCCCTAAGAATAATAAAAAAAAGTGAAACGATGTCTAACGATTGTTCGTCTTCTTCGAATTATTGTTTAAAATTTCAATTTCGATTGATCATCTCAGTATATCGAGTTCGCCCCCCTGTTTTAAGATGCCATGTGATTCTTAAAGTTGGGTTGTATATATTTTCAGACGATATAAAATCGCTAAGTGAATTTAATCATGATCGAACTATGTTTGGACCTATTCCCAACAAAAACATTAAACAAAGAGTACAATCTCTCTTAAATTTGGCTTTTGTTTAATTTATATGACCATAAATTATCTTACTCGATAGACTGAGCTATGACCATTTCCCGAAACTGTTGGTATAGAGTATCGTAAAGACGGCCTTTCCTGATTATTACTTTTTTTATTTGAGCCGATGGCCTTAGCAGCTAGTGCTTACTTAATATAATTTTGTAATAATTTATTATTACATAGTTATTAAATAAATAAATAAATACTTTTTTATTGTTTTCTTTTAACAAAAGAGAATTTAATGCATTGAAATGAAAATATTTTCAATAGCTATGCTTTCTGATCTTTGGGTAGGAGCGACAATGACTCCTATCACCTATGTATTTGATTCTGTAATGAATCTGTTCTGACAACTCGAGGGTAACGTCAAAAGAAAAACACTTTACTTTATTTATGTGCCGTACCATCCAAGTTAAACCTGATAAGACAGATACAGAAAATGTAAGAACAATTCAGTGAGTTCCACTTAAAAGAGTTATTCAATTAAAAAAAAAAAAACAACAAAAATAAATTAACAAAATCGTATATACTTCACTGTTATCGCTAGGATTTCATTTTTGTTATTCTGATATACTTTTATATATTAATATTTACTTAAATGTATGTAACTGTACTACAATTTAGCTGATAAGACTAAGTCCAATAACAAAATAATATTTACAATAAAAATATTTATTTACTAACTGCAACTTTTTTTGTAATATATTTTTTCGTTAGGTCCACTTATTGGCACCCGGCATATACAATGTTTTCTATGCTTTTGCTGTCTCTCTTTGTGCTATGCTCTCAGAGTAAATTTAAGTGTGGCCATTGTAGCGATGACCGATAACAATGCTACGAAAAGTGATTTCGACGTAAGTTAGCAAACATCTCTTTTTGCCTTCATGTGTTTTTGTCTAACAATTTGTTCTCTTTCAGGAATTTGATTGGGATGAAGGTACCAAATCCTACTTGTTGAGTAGTTTCTTCTGGGGTTACATCATTACCCAGATACCTGGTGGTCATATAGCTCAAAAATATGGAGCTAAAATTTTGCTGCTGGTCGGTATAACTGTCTGTTCATTGTTGACCGTATTGACTCCGTTGGCTGCTCGTACCGGTGGCTGGAAATTATTGTTTGCTGTCAGAGTTGTGCAGGGTCTTTTACAAGGTGCTGTTCATCCTGCTACCCATGCCATGTTAGCTAAATGGGCTCCGGTAGAGGAACGAGGTTCCTTGGGCACTTTCTGCTATTCGGGCTCACAATTTGGTACCGTCGTTATGCTAGCTGTTAGTGGCTTTATTGCCGATTCTTCAGCTGGTTGGCCAGGCATATTCTATATCTCTGGTGCTATGGGCTTTGTGTGGGCTATATTTTGGTACTTATTTGCTGCTAGTACGCCTGCTGAGCACAGAAGTATAACGCCCGAAGAAAAGAAAATGATTGAAAATTCTCTGGGACAAGTGGATAATAGTACGCCAAAAGTTAATGGTCCCACACCCTGGGTTAAAATCTTTACATCACTACCATTCCTGTCTTTGCTCATTGTCCATTGTACCCATATGTGGGGCTTCTGGACGTTGCTGACACAAATTCCCAACTACATGAAGAATATCTTGCATGTTGACATACAAAAAAGTGCCCTTCTCTCTTCGCTGCCATATGCTGTGATGTTTTTGCTCTCCTTCTTCTTTATCTACCTCTCCAAGCTGCTGGCCAAGAAGGATAACATCTCATTGTCGTTCAGTCGTAAGTTCTTCAATTCAATCGGTCATTGGATTCCCATGATTTCGTTGGCTGCCTTGGGCTATGTATCCGAAGATCATGCCGTTTTGGCTGTGGTTCTGCTTACGTTAACGGTGGGCATAAGTGCTGCTACCTATTTGGGCTTCCAGGTGAATCATATTGATTTGTCACCCAACTATGCTGGCACTTTGATGGGTATTACGAATGGTGCCGCCAATGTGATGAGTGCTATGGCGCCCTTAGCTGTGGGCATGGTGATCACTGATAAGGTAAGTGCAAACCATATTGAATATGAATTTCCACAGTTTCAAGGTAGACGTTGATGTGAAAATTAAGTTTTATTATATGCCCCTATTAAGATTGTTTGTTAAAAAAAAAACCAATTTCACGTTAGTTTTTTTTTCGAAATAAATTTTTATTCTTCAAAAATTTATAAAATTTTGCTAATAATATGGCAACATTAGTGAAATATTAGATTCCGTATCTATATATATTAGTATAGCCCAGCACTCAAAATACGAGTGCGAATTCTAGGCAATATTTTTTCATTCAATTTTTGTCTTCCAATGTTTTTTTAATCTCTATATATAAAAAAAAATTATGAATATTTAAATGACCCTAAAGGTATGTTAATCAATTTTAGCAATTCACAATTCAACTAAGAGCGTCTGATATATATAACTTAAATCATTCATATTAACAAGGCGTAACGAATTATTATAAATATTTTATTTAATTTAATATATTTTTAAGACAGATTAAACATAAATTTTATCATTCTCAGCTTCTCCTCCATATGAACTATAACTATGCCAATTTTTACACTCCTCCGTGCCTGCATATGGCTTAAAAAGGGAACTAAAAATTTACCTTCACGTATTAATATATATGTAGATAAAATTCAAAATTTGTTTGTTTGTGGGTTTGTTTGACATTAATATGTGGCTAAACCATAGGACCGATCTTCTTAAAATGCTCACAGTGTGTAAATTTGTATCGGGAAAGTAAATAGGCTATATATTTTTTTTAATATATAAAGTGGGCGTGGCACCTCTCATACATAAAAAATTTTTAACTTCACATATCTGGAGCTCTGTGATAGCAAGAGTCCTGAAACTTTGTAGTAGTACATAAATTAGTAATGTGAGAAGTCGGGCTAAAAATGGGAGAGATCAAACCAGTGGCCGTGGCACCTCCCAGACATGGTAAATACATATCATCATATATCTCGAGTACTATGATGGCCGGAGTCTTGAAACTTTCTGCACGTTAATTGGTTCTTAATGTGAGTAGTCGTACCAAAAGTCTTGAAACTTTCTGCTCGTTAATTGGCTCTTAATGTGAGTAGTCGTACCAAAAGTGGGTTAGTGGGAGTGGCACTCCCCATACAAAAAATATTATCTGTAGTACTATAAACCCGACAATCTTGAAAGTACAGAGATGCATAGAAATAAGTTATAGGCAAAACGTTTGCCGGGTCAGCTAGTTAGAAATAAAATACATTTTATTTCAATCCGGCGGTCAGTGGCACATTTGCCTGAAGGCGATCAAAATCTTTATTGATTGTGAATATCGAGCAATTGAGGCAAGAGATCTTAAATATTAAACATGTTTTTGTTGAATTCTAGTAAAAAAAATTGATTTTTAGCCAAGAATGAGTTTAAATTCAGCTTTGTCGATATTTCTAATATCCTCCACACTTATTAAAAAAAATCATCTGAGTCCGATCACAGGGCAGATGTGTAAACATCTAGTAATGATAGAATTTTATGACAATTTTTTAAAATCAAACAGATAGCGTCATCTATATATCACTTGTGGCAATCAACTGCAGGGGCTCTGCTAATAGGGCTCATACACGACACCAGTATGCATGCGCAATCATTGCGTCAGCTGATTGACCGTGTATAGGCCTGTGGTGTGATTGTGCCAGCCGATTGTGAAAAATCAAAATGAGTTTGATATTTTTGTGATTGCACGATCATGCTTTTGTCGTGTATGGGCCATATTTCTCATAATATTGTACAGTTTAAATATATAATAACAAAATATGTATTAAGTTAATAAATGTAAAAAATAAAACAAAAAATTTTTTAAGGTCACTATCCGTATCGATGTTTTCAACAAGGTATTTCCAAAGAATTGATGATTTTTCCAGCATGCTGGTGTGGTATGTGCTTCGATCTTGATTGTACAATCACTTGATTGTGCCAGCATGCTGGTGTCGTGTATAGGCCCTATAATATAAAAATATTTATTACTATTTATTATTTCAACCGGTTAATTTTTAATTTTTCGTTTTTTATTTTTCATTTTTTCATTTTTAATTTTTCATTTTTCATTTTCTATTTTTCGTTTTTCGGTTTTTAATTTTTCATTTATTTTTAATTTTTTATTTTTTGTTTTTAATTTTTAGTTTTTCATTTTTATTTTTTCTTTTTTTATTTTTCATTTTTAATTTTTTATTTTTCATTTTTAATTTTAATTTTTTATTTTTTGTTTTTCATTTTTTAATTTTCATTTTTTATTTATCATTTTTTATTTTTCATTTTTATTTTTCATTTTTTATTTTTCATTTTTTATTTTTCCTTTTTCATTTTTTATTTTTAATTTTTTATTTTCCATTTTTCATTTTTTATTTTTTATTTTTCATTTTTTATTTTTCATTTTTTATGTTTCATTTTTTATTTTTCATTTTTTGTTTTTCATTTTTCAATTATTATTTTTATTTTCAAACAAAAAACAACCAGCTCTCAAAATTGAAGTTTCAATATTTACAATCTGCACGTCATCACGAATATACAACATATATCACAAAATTGATAGAGTAACAAACATTTTTCTAACTGCAATTTTGTAAAATTCAACAGCAAGTGCCATCTATGTATCACTTATAGCGAACAAATGCAGGGGCCCTGGTTTTTAACGTTTTACAGCAAAGGGTTTTTGAATTAGCTGAAACAATTTTATATCATAATTTTTCCACGAAAACAATCATAAGTCACACCGATTTTGTCTTAGGGCTCACATGTTACGCTGTTTTTGTGATTGTATTGTGAAATAGAAATTTATCCCCTGCGCGTATAGATAAATAAGAAACCAAACCAAACAGCTAAGAAACCCTCAGAATTTACTCTAGAACGCTATTCGAACTTTCATATAACTAACGCTCTGGCGCTTTGCCAACTTTTATGTCAATTTTATAAGAAAATCTTCGCAATCAATTACAATTGCAATTTTGCTGTAATTAGCTGACTGTCAAATTATAAAACAAATTAAACTAACTAGGAGATTCCAGCGCTCGAAATTCGAGTGGAATTCCTAGGCAGCTTTATTTTTTAACTTAGCCAATTCACAAACTAACACTTTTTGGTTTATTATTATTGTGAATGAAGATAACAAACTCATTAACAAACACATTAACAAATTTAATAAAACACACATAGCATGTGTATAATTTTACGTATGTGTTAGTAGCAACTTTAAGTGCAATTTTCTCAAAATAAAGGAAAAAATTTAAAAAACTGTAAATCTGCAAAACGGCTAAAAAGAAATACATTTCAAATAATTATAAGTTTAGTCAAAATCAAGATAAAACGGTAGAACAAAACATCGGTCACAAGAATTCGCCTAGCCTATTAATATTATAGATTAACAAATCCAGCCAGAAATTGATAGTTTAGGGTT
Organism: Cordilura impudica; assembly: GCA_963682025.1. Classification (NCBI taxonomy): domain Eukaryota; kingdom Metazoa; phylum Arthropoda; class Insecta; order Diptera; family Scathophagidae; genus Cordilura; species Cordilura impudica. Next base: position 16,787,039 of record OY821521.1, on the reverse strand, counting down.
AAATTTTATTTTATTTTCTGTGTCAGTAGTCAAAAAATTAGTAATTTAAATGACATTTGTAAATTTTTTTGTACAAAACGTTATAATATTTTGTTTCTTTCTTTCCAGACCGATATTGAAGATTGGCGTACAGTGTTCTTTATTGCCTCCGGTTTCTATTTCTTCGGTAATCTTCTCTTTGTAGTATTCGGCAAGACCAATGTGCAAAGTTGGAACTCACCAGAAGATGCATTAGCTCAACGTCTTAATGTTATTGATCCTGAAACTCCCGCCCTCCTAACGAATGGCAATGTAAAAGTGTCATTGAAAGAAAGCAATGGTGCCAAACAATAACCCCAGCTAATCTTACAAATAAAAACAACAGACATCATAATAAACATCCACATTATTATAAGCGTACTGAAGACCTCCTTATTATTAAGTTTAGTTTAAAAATGAATAAAATAGCAAAAACGTTTAAATAAATTTGAAAAATACCATAAAATTAAGCATTAAATAATTGTTATAAGCAAGTAAAAATGCGAAAAAAAAATTTATTATGTACATTTGCATTTGGAAATAATGAATAAGTAAACAAAAGAATCAAGATTTTATTTCAAACGTATAAAAAGGACATTTAATATTGGGTGAAAAAAATATTTTTTAATTGTTTAAACTTTCTAGTAAAAAAAAACATTAAAACATAAAGAGCTTCCATTAGTTTTAATTAAAACAAAATAAAAGAAACACATTTTTTTAATTTTTTTATTATAAAATTTATTAATTACATTAAAAATTATTTACGAATTTTTTTTTAAATGTCCTTTAACAGTATTTATTTATTAAACGAAAAACAATGAGAATATGTACATAGAAAAATTTAATACAAAATTAACTGCGTTTGTACTTTATTATATAATTTTTTGTATATAATTAGTATTAAGTAAATTATTTAATTTTAGCATAAACTATAAAACAATTGCAATATTTTACAGTGCCTTAATAATTATAAATAAATATTTTAAATAGTTTTAAGTAAACTAAGGTGAATTTATTTAATAACAACAATTAGAAAGGAATTGAAACAATCATTTTTTTTTAATGATTTAAAAACAAAGAACGTTGCCAATATTTAAAAAAAAAAAAACATGTTTAAAAATAAACTTTTCGATATGAAAAAAAAGACAATAAAACTTTGTTTATTTTAATTGAAAACGATAGTCGAGACCTCAAAAGTGAGATGAAAAATGAAATTTTTTGGCAGATCTAACAACAAACAAATTCACAGCTACTAAATTAAAAAATATTCAATAGATCTTTAAAAAACGAACTACATCTCTTATTAAAATTCAACTTTTCATTTGAAATTCAGAAAACATCAATTAGAAATCAAAAACACCAATTGAAAATCCATTAGTACCATTTTGAATTTTGATCAAATATATTCTCAACACGAAACGCAACGAAACGTTTGAAATTTATATGAAAAACGTTTGAAATTTATTTTAAAACAAATTTTAATTTTTCACACACAATTTTTAACTTTAAAAACAAATTTTAATTTTTTAATTTTTCATACAAATTTTAAACCTTTTGTTACGCTTCGTTTTACAGAATAAGTCCCATAATATATGATAAAAATATATTTTTACAAAATATATGTAGTTATGATTCCAGTTTCCCTAAAAATTTTAAGAATTTTACTTCCAAGAAAATACCTGTTAGTCCGCAACATGTTTCTAACGGGCGGATAAATTCCGCAGTCGTACAGACTAAAATTCTAATCGAAAAGACGAAATTTATTATTATTATTTAATTTATTAGTAGTATTTAAAATACTTTTCATTTCTCTGAAGATGTTTTACAAATAAAAATAAATATCCTAAGGATCTATTGCATATTATTTCTTACATATCTAATAATATTTCTTTTAAAAACATTAAAATTTCTCTCATTTTTAATATAAATTGGTAGGCTTTTATATATTTGAAGTCCTTTAAAAAATAGGGATTTTTGCATCGCACTTGTTGTTACTCTCATCAGTCTGAAATTACCCGTATTTCTAAGGCCATATGGCTGTATTTCCCCAACGTATGTTAACTGCTCCATTAAATATTCCGGTGCATTTTCCAATTTCATTTTTTGTATAAAGTTTATCGTGTTTAATTCCAGTCTTTGTCGAATGTTGAGCCATTTTAATGTATCTAGCATGTGTTGTATTGGTGTATATTTGTTGCATCTTAATATTGTACGCATTGCTTTATTTTGTAACTTTTGTAATCTATCCAATTGTGTTTTATTGCAGCATGTATATAAAATTGTTGAACCAAACTCAAAATGTGGTTTTATCACTGTGTTATATATATTTATAGCTGTTATTATTGAAACTTTGTTCCTTATTCTTTTAAAAAATCCAATTTTCTTGCTGAAATTTTTACATATAAATTCTATATGTTTTTTTAGTTTTAATTCTTTATCTATTATAAACCCAAGATATTTTATAATATCGACTTTTTCTATTATTTCGTTATTTATTTTAAATACTGATTCGCTTTTCATGTTAATTTCCATTAGTTTTGTTTTATTCTCATTTAGTTTTAGTTTATTCATTTTTAACCAGTTATTTATAGTTTTCATGTCTTCCGCTAAGTTCATGTAACATTGTTCATTTGTACTTGCTTCTGTAAAAATTAAAGTATCATCTGCATATAGTACTATTTCACATTTGTTTATAATGTTTGGCATATCATTTATGTAAATAATAAATAACAGTGCTCCCAGTATTGAACCTTGTGGCACTCCGAATCCATTGCTTATCGGATCTGATTTAACCCCATTAACTTTTGTGATTTGTCTTCTATGTGTAAGATATGATTTAAACCATTCCAATTTGTTTTCTGTGATACCGTACATATTTAGTTTTTGTATTAATATGTTTCTATCTATTGTTTCAAAAGCCCGTTTAAAATCCAAGAATACTGCCGTGATTTTTTTATTTTTCTCTACTAATTTCCATCGATTTATAACGTAATTAACTGCTGTTTCGCACGAAAATTTCCTACGAAAACCAGATTGGTATTTTGAAAATAAGTTGTTTGTTTCCATATAGTTTTCCAATTGTTCTTTTACAACTTTTTCTATAATTTTCTCACATGTCTTTAGGGTATTTATTGGGCGAAACTCTTCATATTTTTTTGTTTTAGCAATTTTTTCAATTGGCGTTACCATTGATTCTTTCCAGTTATCGGGGAAAATTCCAGTTTCTAGTGATTTGTTTATTAAATTTAGCATAATATTGGCTGTTACGTTCCAATTATCTATTATAATTTTTGGTGATACATTATTGTAGTCAGGTTTGTTTTTTAGGTCTTTACATACATATACTTTTTAGTTCTTGTATTGTAATTGCACGGAATTTAAATTTATGGTTTATCGTAGGTATTTGGTTAACGTATTGCACATATTCTATTTTATCTCTAATTGACTTAATACTATGGACAAAATATTGGTTAAAATGATATGCTATTTGATAGTTCTCCTTATATTCTATTTGGTTAAATATCACAGATTGAATCACATTTTTGTTTTCTTTAAGCACTAAGTCTTTAATTACCTTCCACATCTGTTTTTGGTCTTTGGTATTGCTTATTTTATTATTAACATATTTGTCTTTTTCTTTATTAATTCTTGTTTTGTATATATTTCTTATTTCCTTATAATCATTCCATGCTGCAATAGTATTTTCAGTTTTTGCCGTTTGATATTTACAAATTTTTTGTCTTTTAAGAATTTTTAGATCATTATTAAACCATTTGCTAGTGTTATTATTTTCTTTTATTACTTTTTTATATGTAAATTGTTTTATAGTGTTTTCTAGACATGAGTCAAAAAAGATAACATTATTATTTAAAATGTCATTTGTATTTCTACTTATTCTTTGGATTAATTCTCGGTAAAATACACTTTTATTATATTTAAATATTTCAATTTCTTTGGTATGAACTTGTTCATCATTTTCGTTATTAAAGTCTATTATTATATCTATTGATTCATGATCTGCTATCTTATTTTTATTATTATTTTTTACTGTTATTTTTTTGTTGTTCGTTATGATGTAATCAATTAATGTTCTAGAATTTGCTGTTATTCTTGTATATTCCGAAACAATTTGTGTAAGACCGTTATCATTTAGAATACTCTCCATTTTGCTTTGGTATGTTCCTTCTTTGCACCAGTCTATGTTGAACTCTCCTGCTATTAATATTTCACAGTTCTGTTCATCCAGTTCTTCTAAAGTTTCTTCAAATGCTTCAAAAAATTCAATTTCCCTACAATTTGGTGATCTATATACTGCCATTAATATGAAAAATATTTTTTTGTATTTAGCTGTACACACATTTATCCAGTATTTTGAGTTATTTACTTTTTCGAAAAGGCTTGTTATAGTCCATTGATTTTTAAAGTAGCTTATCACACCACCAGTTCTTGTCGAGTTGGAAAATGTACTTGTATGTTTATATCCTTGAAGTTCTATCTCTTTTTCATCAATTTCTTCAGTCATGTGCGTTTCAGTCAGTATAATGAAATCTGGATTTTCGATTGCCGCTATTATTTCCAATTGGTTATAGTTGTTAATCAGACCTTGTATATTTGTATATATTCCTCGAATGTGCTTTGGTTGTTAGGAATTTAAACCAATTCTTCTTTTTACCCGATAGAATATAAAAAAAAACAAGAAAATTACAGTCGGTCTAGACCGACCATATGATACCCTATACAATGGTTTAGAGACCCTATCTTTCGGTCCAACTAATTCGATATAGAAAATAAGCATAAACCAAATTTGAGTGGCATTATTAATTTTTTTACTGCAAATATGAAAAAGTTCATATCGGGTGCTATATTTATATGGGGACTAGGTCGAAAAATGGACCGATCTTGACCATATTTGGTAGTCACTTATATTTTGATAATATATATACAAACCAAATTTGAGAAAAATCTGTGCAATATTTTTGTTTTTTGACAGATTTAAGTGAAGATCGGGTAGCAGCTTATATGGGACCTATGACTAAGTATTGTCCTATAGGGATTATTTTTGGACTACTGATTAATGGATATAATAAACACATACAAACCCAATTTGACTGAGATCTATATTATAATTTGGATCTTATGGCACTTCATATCGGTTTCATAGGGGTCATTTGTATAGGGGCTAGGTCTGAACATGGACCAAATTTCACCAATTTCAATAGCGTTCATCATATACCAAATTTCATCAAAATATGTTCATATTTGCTACCTGTAGTTTGATTACAAGCTTTACATGGACACACAGACGGACGGACGTACGGACATTGCTGAATCGACTCAGAAAGTGATTCAGAGTCGATCGGTATAATAAAAGATGTGTCTTGGTCAAATATTTTTGGTAGTTATAAACAGCAGCACAAAGTCATTACCCAAACCACATAGTGGTATAGGGTATAAAAAATACTTTAAGGCCGAAGCCACACAATGAGCGGCAAAGCGGCAAAAAATTAAAACATATGATATATACTGAAGTGGCCACGCAAAGAGCGGTATTTTTGACCGCCTAAGCCGCTCAGGAATAAAACTTGTTCTAATTTTTAGTTATTTTCTGAACGGCAAAGAATAAAAATGGCAAAAAAAAAATGGCTTTTCTTTGTTTTGTCAATCTGGTGTTGACTTTTTGCAACAGCAAATCCAAGGATTTCACAGACATACGGCAGTATTGCCAAAATCTTTTTGGAAATTTACGTAGATTTGTATATAAATGGTTAAATTTATCGTAATGTCGACTTGCTTGATCTATAGGATGAACGCCAAAACTTTTTTCTTAAACGCATTAAATTCTTATAAATATGAATACGATTTCCGCGTAATAATATTACACAAACCTCTCTTGACAATGGCATTTTGACAACTAACCGCTTAGTAATAAGCCACTTGCCGCTCGACACTTTGCCGCTCATTGCGGCAATTTTAAAATATCGCTAAAGCAAAAAATATTTTCTAACTTATAAAAGCCCCAAAAAGTATACTCGTATTTTTAACGTTTTGAAACTGTATTGAATTCGTTAACAGTGGAAATAAGCCCCCCTGAATCTGAAGTAGGATATACAAAACCGTTACCATTCCGTATTACAAACTAAAATCAATTCCGATCGAAGTTTGTGATATTTTCTTATATCGCACCTTAAATACAAAAGAGTCACAACTCAAAATTTTCCATAATTGACTTTTTTTCCATAAATTAATTCACAGTACACATTTCTATCTACTGCAAAAATTTATTTCTCATATTATCTTCTTTAACAGGAAAAATGCTGTTATATATGGGGCACAACTTGAGATAATAGTCAAATGAAAAAATTTCAGTCAGACAGTCATAACTCAAAATTATATTTTATTTCCACAAATTCAATATAGATTAAAAAAAAAAGTTTAGCAGAACTTTCCTCAAAATGGACATTTTTCATAATGAAACTACATTTCTTTAAATAATACAATCATTTTTACATAAACAGTTTTTTACCTCTCCTGAAAATTTGAAAATTTTGTGTTGTGACTGTTTTATATTTAAGGTGCGATACATTTCCCAAAAAACTTGTAGAGATTTATTCACAAAATTCATAATCGGCGATTTAACATACTTTATGTATAGAAAAATACGAAACGCAGAAATTTCCAAAAACCCAAAGCTTAGATCGAGAGATTGTTGTAAAATATTTGTCTTAAGACCAACATAATTTTTATTTATGCCGTGTTAGTGGCCAGGTTGCATAGTAAAATATCTCTTGAATGTCTTACTAAATATGACATTGAAATATCAATTGATTTACAACAAAAATTTAATTGTTTATGATCTTCGATAAACAAATGTTCGTATTGTATTGAAGCGTTTTTTTTTTTCTACTACAACTACGCCTTATACAACAAAAATATATTTTTGCTACTTTGTTTCATAAGTAGGTCAGCTGTGTTCAACTTATAAGATTGTATGAGTAATAATTAAGTCGAGGCTGCTAAAAAATCCAAAAACAAGATTGTCAAAAATTAAGAAACAAATACTTTTTTTATGCTTTATTAAAATTTATGTATAACAGTGTTATTGGGAAAAAAAATATTTTATTAATTGCTGTAGAAAATACCAATACTGGCGGATAAAAAACGAAGCATTAATTATGTTTTAATTTGAATTTTGTTAAGAATTTTAGCGGCAAGCAGCAATTGATAAAGCATTTCTTAATTGAATACAAATAATTGGAATTTTTATTAGTATGGCCCAGTTTTATTCTACCCACTTGTGATGAACCTCGGGTGTTAAATTAATAATTTTCACATGCACAGCTTGATATTTCTCATTTTTGGGCGGTATGGCACACAAACGATACATGACCTCATCTCCATGCATTGGAACATATTCACCCTCAACATCAGATATGTGACAAAAGAGATCTTCACCACCCGTCTTAGGAGTTATGAAACCATGACCATGAGTGCGGCTAAATGATTTGACAATACCAGTAACAATGGGATTTTGCATGGCCCGTGCGGATGTGGAGGCAGTTCTTGTGCGTCTCGTTATAATTGGACTTGGAAGTTGCAGCAATGAATTGGTGCTGCAGCTGCTACTGCTGCGACACATTGGTGGCTTGCCGGGCGAAAGCTTTTCGGGAGTACTGATTGTTTCAGACATTTTTCTGTTTTTTCTTTATTTTTAGAATGTTTTTAAGTACAAACAATTATGGTTTTGTGTTATTAATAAAATTCAGTTTATCTTCACTTTTAGATTTTAAATAGCGTTGTACAATTAATATTAACTTAGGCAGCTTTTTTGCATTATTTAAACAATTTTACTTTATACAAATAGATTTCCTTTGTTGAATAAATTTTATTATTTCCGGAATTATTCAGATTGTAATAAGTATGAAAATGGAATAAATGTAAAAAAAAAGAGTTTCGCGAATAACTTGTCGCACAAAATACTTGTCGCGTTACTTTTGTAATTTTAGCATTACCAATCACAGATATTTTATGTTGCCAACGGTCGTTTGATACACGCAAAAAATTTAAGCTTAATGTCTTTGTAAAGATTTGCGCGAACTTATGTGATTTATAGAATTTGTTTGCGAATTTATGTGACTTTATAAAATCTCTATCTAAACATTATTAACTTATGCTGATGTGTATTATTGGAAATACATTAAAAAAGCAAACTTGCTTGTAAGTGGAAATAAAAAAAAAATCTGGAAACATTACAAGCGAGACATTACAAGACCTCCACAAGAGTTGGAAGTCGTTTTAGGAAAAGCAGACTTAAGGTGTGTTTACACTATGTGTATTTTCCATGTGTAAATTCAGTTTTACGATCCATACGTTATTCCGTGTGTGTGTCAAAATTGCCGTTTTACATACGATTCATAATTTCTGCGTTCAAACGTACATATGTATTTCCGTATGTCATAACCTCTAAATGTAAACAACAGTTGATTTAATTTGTGAATTTACAAAAAATTATTGTTAAAAATAAAGTTATATATTTTATATATTTTTTAATTGTTAATTAATATTAAACAATTTATTTTTCTCTCAATATTAATCTTTATAAATTACTCTGTTTTTCTTTCGCCACAAGCAGTGTTGTATTTTCATATGTTTATCTTGCCAAAATAGAACCTGCTCTAATTGAAAATTTTACATATGTCTTCCAAAATGTGTTGTACATAAACAATGTTTGAAAGGGTTCACACTATGTGTACAAATTACACGTGCTAAAAAAATAAGAAAAACACGAGCAAAACACGTAGTGTGAACGCAGCTTTAGCAGTTTTAGCTATAAACAAGAAAAATATGAATCCAATTTAAGAAAAGGCCAATCTAATAAGTAGGAAGGAAATCCCAGCAGGCAGCAATATTAATTATGTTCCGAAAGCGTTAATACGCTGTTCCTACATTTTGTTCCGCAACATAACTTTTATTTAATTTTGAATATTTCTGGCAAAAAACAACAACAATGTAAATATATCTGTGGTCATAAGCATTAACCGCCCAAGCCGAAAATCATGCTTTAGAGAGAAATAACTTTTCATATATGTAAATGTAATGGTGCTTTATTACGACTTGGGTCAGTATATTTTTATTAATATATTTTTAAAAAATAGTATTAGAGAAATGGGGATTTCACTTAAATATAAAGCGTTGTTAGTAGAATATGATAGCATACATAACTCAAATCGTTCTTAAGTCGCTTGTGACCACAGATATAAACCTAATATAATAAAAAAATACTATTTTTTTTACGAATGTAAGCAAAAACAGGTTTCACTGTGATAAAATAAATCGTAGCAAAAAACCGCACATATATTTACTATTAATCCGATGCTCCATTTTAGTTGGAACTTTTAGTATAATTGTAATAGTATATTGCAATATAAGTGATCTTCAGAAAACTGATAGTACTTACATACTACTCGTAGATTTTATATTTTTAAATCAACTCTCTTCTTTTTTTAGCAGGGCTAAATTAGTAGATGTGTATTATTAGGCTGAGAATATGTATGCACGATCGTATTACCCATTATTTGTGCGAGGCACCAACGATTTTCGAATTTGTAATGATCATTCATTTCGGTTTCATTAAAATGTACTATAGGTACATATTTTTGATACCTATATATATTGATACAAATATTTTGGATATCTGTAATTCATTTAGGTTTTATTAAAATTCGATATAGGTACATATTTGAGGTATCTGTTCTTAAATGTGTTTATACCTGCACAAATACAAAGATAAAGTGTCGAGGTGTCTCCATATTTTAGGACATATGTTAGCACATTGATGCCCGATTTAGCACATTTTTTACACCAATCTGTTCGAAACAATTAGGATAAGCTTTCCAAGGTAAAAGGTTTTTTTGTCAATGAGCGTGATTTTTAACATACGTTTTATCGCCTCGAATTGTTATAAGCATCAAGAATATATATTATTTATATAGAATATATCTGTGGTTTTCTGGAATAACCGCGTATGTCCATTTTTGTCAGTTTTGAGTTAACGATGCCAAATATATTAATTATTAACGCTCTTTACGTGTGTTTAATTATTTTAAAAAAAAATATTGACCATTTCTGAGTTTTTTCTTTAAATAACGACGTAACTTAAATGTTTATTAAATTAATTTGCAGCACGAACGACGTATGTCAACCTATGTTTGATCGCTGATAAATTATTTTCGCAGAAAACGACACATAGCGACATACGTTGTTATAAATGAAAAAAAAATGCAAAATAATTTTGGATAAGTTTTTAGTTTATAACCACTTATAAAAACTTGTGTGTTTATTTCTGTTATTTCCTGTCACTATTATTCTTGATACGTTATTATATTCTCGTCCTAACTCTCCTTCACTTTGTGTTGACGAACAAAAAAATCCATTTTTCAAGCAACAACAACTTATGTCTACATGGGTGGTCAAGAATGTTACAGTATTCCATCATTCTTGATGGGTGGTTGCATTGGTAGTTTTCTTTAAAAAAAAACGACGTTTTTCGACATAAGTTGTTTTATCTGCACACACTTTAAATGTAATTTACATATTGTTTTTTCGTCCTTCTCTAGGATCTATTCCTCTAAAGATTTTTGACCCAAAATTTTATATAAAGTATTTATTGCCTGTTAAATTAAAAGCTCTAAAAACTTTATATCGAGCCCATAATTTCAAATATAAAGTTTTTTGGCTCCCCTGAACATTTTGATTTTATTACATACAGATATATGGATACAAATATTTTGGATATCTGTAATGTATTCAGGTTTTATTAAAATTCGATATAGGTACATATTTGGGATATCTGTTCTTAATTGTGTTTATACCTGAACAAATACAAAGATAAACTGTCGTTAATGTTTCAGAAACGATTTTAATTTAAAAATGCAAGTGTTAAACTCAGCTAACTTTTACATTTACATTAAAAGCTCTGTTCGTTTACTTTCTCAGTAAAAATCAGTAGAACCCGAAATTTCAGAGAGTCAGAAAAATTAGTTCTTAAGAACATAAATATCCAAAATAGTAAACGAACAGTAATTTGTAAGAATTTGCAACTTCATAGAAACAGATGATTGTTAACACATTTGAAAGTGAAACTCTAAATTATAAAAATAATAAATATACCTTAATTAGAAGAATTTATTTTATTTAACATGGAAAACTATTCATTGAAACTGATATCATTACCCATTTCTTTTTAAAATAAACATTTATTATGAAAGAAATTGACAGATGTACATATTTTTTGGCAGAAACCGGTTTTAAAAGATTAAAATTGATGAAACCAGATTATGTGAATATTTACTTACTTCTTCTATCGATAATTTCCTCAGAATTATAATTTAAAATTTTTGCACAAAAATAGAATTGTAATATTTTGCTTTATTTACCAAAAAACTCAATCATGTTTTTAAACATATGTTTTTTCTTGCTTGCAAATTCTTACTGGCAAAAATATATCCAGTAAAAACTGGAAACTGAAGTTCTCAAAAAAAGAACTGTCACTTTACGCTCTCATTTGTTCTCTTTTACTGGGTTTTTGAAGTAAGCGAACATGATCCAGTAAATTTTGTGATAATTTGTACAAATTATTACAAATTATCACGTAAACGAACAGAGCTAATATCTGGATTTATTGCACTATTTTTAACAAATATAAACAAAATATTTGAAAAATGAATCAATTACAATAAAAACCCCGAATTTTTAAAATTTTTTAGTGGTATCTCCATATTTTAGGATATATGTTGGCATATTTATGCCCGATTTACCATATTTTTTATAACAACCTGCTCGAAACAACTAGGATAAGCTTTCCCAGGTTTATTTTGTCAATGAACGTGATTTTGAACATACAGGCAAGCTAACGGAAAGAAGGACGGATGGACCAAAGAACATCGCTTTATCGCCTCGAATTGTTATAAGCATCAATAATATACACATATATGTATATATCTATATACTTTAAATTAATATTTTTATACATTACAAACGGAATGACAAACTGATATATACTCCCTGCGCAGGAGGGTATAAAAAATGGAACAAGTCTAGTTTACGGGCTATAACCCGATTTTTTAAATTTTTTTGGAGGGGTTAGGGGCTTTTGGGGTGATTTATGAGAAATAATTTTTTTTAGCGGTCGAGCCTATGTTCGGAGTTATGGACCGACAAAGCTTGGACTTTGATTTCTACATAACTGTGTATGTACTTATTATCGGATTTCAGCAAAATATAAAGAGGAAAGCTTACTTGAGTGCCTTTTATCTGATATTTTGTTATTTTTTTTTAATTTTTTTGGAAAACGTGGCATTATCTCCAAAAATAACGTGTTTAATGTATGTAGTTACCAAAACGCGGTAAAAGCAGTTACTATAACCTTCATTTCGATGTAGGTAATGTCTTTGTAGCCCCTTAAGTGCTGGAAGTTGGGTAAAGCGCGATTTAAAAAAAAATCATAATATGACGAATAATTAAGAGTAGAATAATAGTATAATATATTATGGGTTAATTTAGCCAAAAAAAAAAAAAAAAAGTGAAAAATGTAGGTAAAATCTCTAAGTTTAAGTTTTAAGATTTAAATAACTTATTGTTAGTTCACAAACTTATGTGAAGATTGAATAAAGATGAATTACAAAAAAAGAAAAAAAAACATGTAAGACCGATCACAGGGTAGATGTGTAAACACCTAGTAATTAAAGATGCTTTTGTTGCACTTTTTTAAAATCAAACAGAAAGCGTCGTCTATGTATCAGCTGCAGGGGCTCTGCTAATATAAAAATATTTATTATTATTTCAACTGGTTAATTTTTAATTTTTTATTTTTCGTTTTTCGTTTTTCATTTTTTATTTTCCATTTTTTATTTTTCATTTTTTTATTTTTCAATTTTCATTTTTCATTTTTTATTTTTCATTTTCCATTTTTAATTTTTTATTTTTCAATTTTCATTTCTCATTTTTTATTTTTCATTTTCCATTTTTCATTTTTGATTTTTCATTTTTCATTTTATATTTCTCATTTTCCATTTTTTATTTTTAATTTTTCATATTTCAAAACGTTTTTATAATGCTATTCGCTCCCCCATTTTATCGCCAAACACTTCCTAACGAAATCGTGCCTTCATTTTTTCTCCAAACACTTTCCAATGAATTGTCCCTCCATTTTATCTCCAAACACATCCTTTTTACTGTAATTCGTTTATTTTTTATTTTTATTTATTTTTTATTTATGTTCGATTAGCATTAATATTAAATGCAGTGATAATTGTGTTATTTATATGGAATAAATTAAAACGTTAAGAATACTCTAAATGATTGAGGAAATTAATTATAAATGTTTATAAAAAGTGAAGAAATATACTGCAGAAAACAGAGACAAAAAGTAATTACATGTCATAATATTTTCACCAATGCAATATTAAGTCACACCGATATAGTCTTACGTCTTACATCTTATGCTGTTTTTGTGATTGTATTGTGAAATAGATTTTTACCCCTTGCGCGTATAGATGTTTACACATCAAAAATCCTAATATATCCGGTCCTGAAAGGGCAAAGAGGTCAAAACGTACATCGAAATGAAGCTAGTGGACTCAGTTTTCATTTAGTTGTTGTAAAAACCAACATTATATAGACCTTTTTATGAGATAATGGGACGTTTTCGAAAAAAATTGTAAAAAAAAATCAGTAGGTTTATAATGGGTTAATGGATTTCGAATGAAAGGCACTGAAGTAAGCTTTACAATGATATATATATTGTTGAAATCCGATAACTATTAACAAAGTTATATACAAATAAATTCAAAATTTTATCGGTCCATAATTCCTCAAAAAAAAAAATATTTCCCTAGAGTCGCAATAAGGTGTTGTATAAGTGGTAAAAATTTAGAACCGATCGGGGTGTAATCCGTAAACTAGACTTAAGCCCTTAAATATTCAGATAAATATTTTCTTTGAGTACAATATATTTTAAGTGTCACAATACAAGTTAAACCAACTTTTCAGCAAATATGATTTCCATTGTTTAGCGATTTTTCCAGCAACAAAAGTTAGAGAGAATATTTTACTTTGTGTCTCATTTTCGTTGAATTTTTGTTTAGCTAGTTTGTTTGGTTGCCGTATCTTTTTAACAAACGAAGAAAAACAAAAACAATTAATAATAAACGTAACAAGAATGAAACGTAGTATCTTTTAGTAAACAGCTGTTATTTTACATTTGTTGTTATTGTGCTTTGTTTACAACAACCACAACGTATTGTTTATGTATAGAATTTATATTTTGTTTCGTGTTTACTATCTTCTTCAACCAAATCGTTGTAACATTTGTGGCATTTTTGAGGTTGATGCTTTTAACTTCGTCATCAATAATTTTACTTTAATTTTTAGCGAGAAACAAAGACGGGAAATAACTATTTTTAAGAAATTTAACAAATATGTGCTAATAATTTAAATAAAGCAGCAACTTTAAGTTTTATTTTTATTCAAATTTTTTTTTATAAAATGGTATTTTGGTGTGATTGTTTTCAACGGAATGGCTATCAACAAATTTCAACTTTAGCTGGGGGTGGACAAGGTATTTTGTGTTTTATGATCATAACAGATGTTTTGAAATGTATTTTAAATCATCCAACTTTAATAGGTCCTAGTTTTGGTGTGCGTCATGTACAGTGTATTTTGGTATTTTGCGGTTTAGCTGTTGCATATGCTCTACGGGTTAATCTATCGGTGGCCATAGTGGCCATGACTGATAGAAATGCTACTAATCCTAATTTTGAGGTATGTATGTATGTATTGTATATTAAGGTTATCAGTTGCATTCGAATACAGCATATGGAATTTAAATATATGTATGTATATTTTTTGGGAACAAAGGAAATATTTTGTTATCTTTGTTTCTCTGTTAACATGAACAAATTAATTTGATACTTTTTTTTTCGAAAGTGAACTAAAAATAATTTTAATAACGCCAGTTACTTATTTTAATAGTTTGTATGTTAACTTTCATTGCAAATATGAATAATTCTGAAAGACTTAATCATTTAAATTTAAATTATATTAATATATGTAATATTCAACAAGTGTGATAAATGTAAATCCACAGATCTTTAGATTTTAGATTTTTTAAATCCTAAAACACCTTTTTTAAAAATAAACACATTTTAGAATATTTATAATTAGATTTTCACTCTGTATTTCTTATTATGGAAATTCAATTTAAATGGAACAAATGTATTAAAAATGGTATACTATAATATATTTTATCTTCTTATGTGTACATACTTATACATTACACATGTACATACATATGTATTTTAAAATATCAATGTACCTAATTGTTCTTCTTTTTATAAGCTCCACACCAGTGTGCGGATGGTATATACATATAAGTTTGTCATTCCGTTTGTAATAATTACAGTGGGTGATACAGTGGGTGACAACACATTGGAAATTTTTACAAAATTCTGAATTTGCAAATTTTGTTATTTTTTTATTTCGCGTGAAGTTCTAAAATATGTATTTTATTTTTGTGAAATCACACTTTGGTGTGCTTCTTATTGAAAGATTATTATTATTATTATTCTTTGTTAATGGTATTCAAAATACGTTTAATATACAATATGAGTATTTGTTTAAGAAAATAAATATACTGCAGCTTTCTCGATTTTTATTTTTTGAATAGATTTGATTCTGTTCAATTTAAGCCTTTGTTCTATAGTCAGTCATTTAAGTGATTCTAACATGAAATTAACTGATGTGTACCGCTTACATTTTAATGTGACAGACATTGATTTATTTTAAAGTTTGTGTAGTCTAGCAATTTGATTTTTTGCGCAGCACGAGCATATAATAATTGACCCGGATTCGGAATGAGGTTTAATTATTGTATTGTATACATAAATTGCTGTTAGTATCGATATTTGTTTTTCTAACCTTTTGAAGAAACTTATTTTTAAACAAAAATCATCTTCAAAAGTGTTATAAGGCCAATATTAACATACACGTGTCCTATTTGGAGTGACGCTACCAACTGCCACCTAAAACGCTTACAAATTATACAAAACAAATGTCTTAAAATGATAAATAAAAAGCGCTGGAGGTATCCTACAAATCGTCTTCATCAAGAAACAGGTTATGAAAAAATTATCGATTTCATAACAAGGATTAATAACAATTACTTTGCCAAAATTGAAAATTCCTCTTACCCATCGATAAGAGAATGTAGGGAAATAACGTAAAATTAAAAAAAAAATCACCAAATTGAAAATTATATGCTTATAGAGATCTATTACTTCTAATAAACCTCCTATAAGCACATAAATATTTTCAGATAGTATTTGAATTTATAAAATCATATAAAGGTTTATTTTCCACCCATTTTCTTTAAACATCATTAAAAAATAAAATAAAAGTTATTTCATATCTTTAGATCAATATCTAAGTATATGTAAAGATAAGATCTCATATGTGAATATCAAATTTGTTAAAATATGTAAATAAAGGAAGAATATTATGAGTATTTTTATTTGACCTTTGCGTTTTAATTTCAAAATTAAAGGAAGAATATATAATTGAAATTGAGAAACTTATTTTTCCGATCTTTTAACAAATATAATCGATATGATATTTAAAACTCAAGCCTTTGTCAATTACAAAGCCCAAATACTTAATTTGCTCTACCTTTTCAATTATTTTTATCATTTATTTTTAAAATTTTGTTGCTATTAGTGTTTATAGTATTATTTCTATTTTTGTTCTGTTTTCGTTTAACTTTTATTTTTTTAATTTTTAGCCACTCATTAACATTTTCCATGTCTTGATTTAGATTGTCATAGCATTGACTATGTAAATCTTCTTCAGTAAAAATTAGTGTATCATCTGTATACAATATTATTTCACAATTGTCCACTATATTTGGCATATCATCTAAGTATATGATAAATAATAACGCTCCTAAGATTAATCCCTGTGGTATTCCGTAATCATTATTTATTATATTAGATTTAAAATTATTTACTTTCGTTATTTGTTTTCTGTTTTAAATCAATTCAGTTCTATATCCTGGATGCCCATATTCATATAATTTTTTAAGTAGTATAGTTCTGTCTATCGAATGCTCGTTTTTAAATTTTAAAAATATTGCAACAATTTTTCTTAGGCATTATTTATTTGTTTTTACTGTATTTACTCTTTCCGCTTTCTTTTCTTATTTTATAAAAATTTCTCATCGCTTTTTAGTTTGCCCAGATTTCGTTTGTATTTTGGATTACTGCTATTTGGTATTTATCAATTTTTTGCATTTTAAGCGCTTTATTTCATTATTAAACCATTTGTATTTCTTATTGACTTTAATTATCTTTTTATATGTTAGTTTTTTAAACTGCATTCTCCAAATATTCATCGAAAGTAAATACGTATTATATATGTATGTAGTCTATTATTGTCTTTGAGTTCACTTTTAGTCGCGTGTATTCTTTCATTATTTGCTTAAGGCCATTATCATTAATTATACATTATATATAATATTAATAGGCTAGGCGATTCCTTGTGACCGATGTTTTGTTCTACCGTTTTATACCGATTTTAACCAAACGTATATTATTTGAAAGGTATTACTTTTTAGCTGTTTTCCAGATTTAAAGATTTTTAAATTTTGTCCTATATTTTGAGTAAATTGCATTTAAAGTTGCTATTAACACATACATAAAATTATACATATGCTATATGTGTGTTTATTAAATTTGTTAATGTGTTTGCTAATAGGTTTGTTATCTTCATTCACAATAATAATAAACCAAAAAAGTGTTGGTTTGTGAATTGAAGTTGAAAAATAAAGGTGCATAGAAATTGCACTCCAATTTCGAGCGCTGGAATATGCTAGTATTTATTTTTGTAAAATCTATCTTTATTCCAATCTATATTAGAGTCATCCGCTATTATAATATCACAATTTAATTAATTTATTACTTCCAATATGTATTTCTTCAAAGGATTCTATAAATATCATCTCTGTGGTACTTGGTGATCTATAAACAACAGTGATTATAAATTATATTTATACCCTATACCACTATGTGGTTTGGGTATAATGACTTTGTGCTGCTGTTTGTAACAACCAAAAATATTTGAGCTACACCCATCTTTAATTATACCGATCGAATCAGAATCACTATCTGATTCGATTTAACTATGTCCGTCCGTCCGTCCGTCCGTCTGTGTGTCCATGTAAAGCTTGTAATCAAACTGCAGGTCGCAAATATGAATATATTTTGATGAAATTTGATATATAATCTTTTATCGGCCATGGGATGAACGCTATTGAAATTGGTGAGAATCGGTCCATGTTCAGACCTAGCCCCCATACAAATGACCCCTATGAAATCAACATATATTGCCATAAGATCCAAATTTCATACAGATCTTAGTCAAATTGGGTTCGTATGTATATATTACATCCAATAATCAGTAGTCCAAAAATGATCCCTATTGGACAACTCTTAGTCATAGGCCTCATATAGAGCTGCTTCCCGATCTTCACTTAAATCTATCAAAAAACAAAAATATTGCACTGATTCTTCTCAAATTTTACCAAACATGGTCAGGATCGGTTCATTTTTGGGCCCAGTCCCCATATAGATATAGCATCCGATATGAACTTTTTCATATCTGCAGCCGAAAAAATTAATAAAAATCCCACTCAAATTTGGTTTATGCTTATTTTCTATATCCAGTTAGTTGGGCCTGAGAAATAGGGTCTCTAAACGCATGGTATAGGGTATCGTATAGTCGGTCTAGACCGACTATAATTTTCATACTTGTTTTTTTATATATTTTGTTATATTTCCCTTCTGCGGATTTATTGTAGCCATTACATTTGAAACATTGTATAATGTCTGTGCCATCGAAAATTCTACATTTTTCCCATCCAATATTCAACTTTGACGCCTTGATTACTCATATACAGGAATCATCATCTATTTTAAGTTTCGCAATGTGTATTATTCGATTATTCCTTTTGTATTCAAAGAATTTAATTACCGCTATTATATAGTATATCATTTTGCTTTTTTAGTTTTTCAATAATTTCAGTTTCGGTGAGTTTATATGTATGTCCTGCCTGTTATTTTTATTTTCATTTCCGCTTCATTTGCCAAAGTTGTTACAAGAAATACATTTAAAAAAATAGATAAACAAAAAAAAAAATATTTTTTAGTGATGCCAAAACAATGGAAAGTTTTTAACTTCTATACCAGAGTTGTTTAAAACAATAAAAAATAGAAGATGGTATAAAAGGAAATGTATAAAATCCAGGGACGTAACAGTTATAAGAGAAATGACGAAAAGGTCTTATTTAACCATTAACATTGTTGAATTCAAATAAAGGTTATAATTAACCGTTGTTGTAATTTATATTTAATTTTGGTCATCGTAACCAATATATGTGAGAAATATTTTTTTTGGTTATGTGTGTTTATACATGAAAGTTTTCTTGCTGAAAGTCTTGAGTTTATGGGTGAGACGGGAGAGAAGAATGGCAGGGGGTGCATACTTTCATGTAATCTGAAATTTTCTTTTGTTTCTTGCTTCGTAATTTTCAAAGTGAAGTTATTTTACGTTTTCTTTTATTTTTATGTTCGTTTGCGTTAAGAAAGACAATTAATTTGAAATAAAGTTAATTTTAATGAAATAAAATGATAAAATAAACAGATAAAATGATAAAGTAAACATGAACATATCTTGAATTTCAATACAAAAATTTCAGTGTGTAGACACGGATGAAAGTTTAAAAGAGAATTTCAAACAATTTCAGAAAGAAAAATTGCATGTGTAAACCGGGACTTAATGAATGCATTTCTAAAGAGTTTGTAGTTTAATTATTGAACTACGTTAATTAATTTTAATTTTTAATCAACTATTTAATTAAATAATATTTTATTTACAAAATTAATAAACATTTCTTAAAGATATTTAAATTCCTTATCTCTCAAACACCTTAGAAGCGCATCCATTACATCAAAAATACAATATGTATTCGGGTAGCGATAACCAAAAAATAAAATTATTTTCAATAATTGATATTGTTTTAATAGTTATTCATAACCAAAAAAAAAATTTTTCTCATTAATATTGGTTACGGTGACCAAAATACTATATATCTCACGATAATGGTTAAAAATTCCCTAAAATGGAAAAGGGGAATTTTGACGTAACCTTTCCTTTCGAAAGAAGTAAATAACAATTATTTTCCGTCCCTGATAAAATCTTATCCGTTATTTAAATATAAATATAGTTTTTCATGTTTTCTTTCAACTGTTTTTTAAACACAAATGTATTTTTCAATGTTTTACTCTTATAATTAATTATTTTAAAATAATGGCTAGAATAAAATTTTGTGAAGCGTTAAAATTTAGAATAATAGATGATTTGCTGGTCTTAAGCAAAGGAAAATTCGCTGGTCTTAAGCAAAGAAATATCTTGAAAGAACGAGTCAAAGACAGAATAATTTAATAACAAGAGCTTTTCTTTTTTTTTTTTTTTAATTAATCAACACTCAGGGGATGCCCCCTACAGATGCAGTGCATTGTGTTGATCTCAGGAAAATAGGTTAAGGAGGAAAGAGGGAGTAGTTCTTTTTTTTTTTTTTTGCAGCGACAGACCAAAGCCTCTGGTGGGAATCGAACCCACGACCCCCGCATGATAGGCGAGCACGCTACCTACTCACCTAACGGGGCGCCTAAAAATGTCAAAAAATGATACTAAAAATATGTGCTCGAACTGTTTCCTTACGAGCCTTAACCGGCTGATCTTGGTTGCTATCGTCCAAACCACTGATATTAAAGAAAAATCGTCGGGCTCGCATAAATTTTACTAAAGAGCACATGAACTGGTCAAGATGAAATTGGAATACTGTTCTTTTTTCAGATGAGTCCAAGTTAAATTTAAGCGACCATTATGGAAGAACGTTTGTACGACGACTAAAGGAAAAAAGACTAGACCCAAAATATACAAATAAAAATGTTAAGCTACAATCTAATGTAGTTAGGGGTTTGGAATGGCCCAAGGAAAAGCTATGGGAAATGTTAGATCTAAAAATATGGACCCGAAATTACACAAACAAGTCAGATCTCATAGAGGCAGTTAATTTATGGTGGAAAGAAATTTCAAAGGTTACCATCAACAATTTAATTGAGTCCATGCCTCGGCTTTCTGAAGTAGTAGTAAAAAATAATAGACACGCAAAGAAATATTTAAACCAAAAATAGAAGGAAAGTTTTCAACTATTGTATAGTAAAGGTTTCCAATGTTTTGTCAACATTGGAAAAATTAATACTTTTAAGTTTTGTTATTTTTGTCTCGAATTATTATTATTATTTTTTTTTAATAAATAAAACATACAAATTTTTAAATTAATAAAAGAGTTTTTAATTTCATGATCCAATATTTTGTTAAAAGTTTCCATTGTATTGTATATTCTTGTTTTTCTTAAGATATTGTTTAATTGAATTTTTATTAATGTATCCCATATTTATATTTCTTTCTTCAAAATCATAATTTTCTCATCCTGCATTTCGAAATAATTTTACCAGATATTGTTTTTATTTTTCTTTTCGTTTAGGAATTTGACTGGGATGAAAGCAAAAAATCCTATCTGCTTAGCAGCTTCTTTTGGGGTTATGTAATAACACAAGTACCTGGCGGTTATTTATCACATAAATATGGCGCTAAATTTACGTTCTTCTTTGGTGTGCTCATCTGTTCCATTTTGGCATTACTAACACCATTTGCTGCTGAAGTCGGTGATTGGCCATTGCTTCTGGCATTGCGAGCAGTTCAGGGGCTTTGTCAGGGCATGGTTTTTCCTTCGACACACACATTTCTCTCGAAATGGGCACCGGCCGAGGAGAGAGGACGTTTGGTTAGCTACTGCTACTCGGGCGCACAATTTGGTACAGTGATAATGTTGTCTATAAGTGGTTATATTGCATCCTCTTGGATGGGTTGGCCCAGTATATTCTATGTCTCTGGCTTGGCCGGTTTGGTGTGGTCTATATTTTGGTTTTACCACTGTTCAAGTACGCCAGCCCAACATCCGTCAATTACGACCAATGAAAGAAGATTTATTGAGACTTCGGGTCACGGAAGACGGCCATCAGATGCTGGTCGTTTGGAAGCCTCTGCATTGAAAACACCCTGGCTGAAAATATTTTCTTCTTTGCCATTTCTAACCTTACTTATGGTACATTCAGCCAACAACTGGGGCTTTTGGACTTTGCTAACTGAGATTCCTACCTATATGAAAAACATTTTGGGCTTGGATATACGCAGCAGTGGACCCTTATCTGCACTTCCCTATTTGGCCATGACTCTTCTATCGTATGGTTTTATTTTTGTGGCCGACATTATAAATCACAACAGTGTCATGCCCTTGGCCTTCTCACGTAAGCTGTTCAATACTTTGGGTATGTGGATACCTATGGTGGCTTTGATTGGTTTGGGTTATATAAACACAGGAGGCAGTACAATATTAGCCATAAGCTTGCTAACTATAGCCGTGGGTTCAAATGCTGCTACTTATTTGGGTTTTCAGGTTAATCATATAGATTTATCACCCAATTTTGCCGGCACCCTAATGGGTATTACCAATTGTGCGGCTAATATAATGAGTATTATAGCTCCTCTAACAGTGGGCCTTATAGTAACAGATGAGGTAATTGAAATTAAAATGTATAAATAACTCATATTAATTAAGATATTCTTTTAATTTTAGACAAATCCTTTACAATGGCGCATTGTCTTCTACATCACTGCTGGTTTATATTTCTTTGGTAATTTATTGTTTATAATCTTTGGTCGTACTACCCCTCGTGCTTGGAATTTTCCCACTACCTCAAATAACTCAACATCTACATCTCCTTCTTTTCGGTCTTCAAATATCGAAGAGGCTCAAGAGTCAGAAACTGATCCTCTGCATCCAAATTCTACTTGAATTTGTATTTACATTATTAATCAAAATGGTGCTTACCCACTACATGTGATCAATAAGTTTAACAAACTTTTTACATGCTCTCTAAATATTATTTATAACAAAAAATAGGCATGTGAATTGTTATATACATTACAGTTAACTATTTATTTATGCTTTAGTTAAATATAAATATATATATATATTTACATCATGCATTTAATTATATAACAAGTAAGAGTGTTAAATTCGGCTGTGACGAATCTTTGATATCCTCCACCTGTGTATTTAACTCAATTCTTATATAATCACTGTTAGGTACGGTTACCATTTTTATACAGTTTGCCGATAATTAACCTCTAAATTCTATACCATTTAAATTTTAAGTTAGTTGTTATTGTTTTTTGATCAATATTTTTTATAACTAGCAGACTCCAGCCCTCAAAATTCGAGTGCAAATTTTAGGAAATTTCATTTTTTCATTAAATAAAGACCCTAAAGATATGCTAATCAATTATAGCCAATTCACGAATCAGCACAAAAAAAAAACACTCATTTTTATTTCAAACACATTAACAAATTTAATAAACACACACATAGCATAGTAGCAACTTTAAATGCAATTTACTCAAAATAAAGGAAAAAGTTTAAAACTCTGTAAATCTGGTGAACAGCTAAAAAGAAATACCTTTCAAATAATATATGCGTGGTCAAAATCGGGATAAAACGCTAGAACAAAACATCACTAACAAGAAATCGCCTAGCCTATTATTAATTAATATAATTTCTTATATTGGTTTTTTATAAAAACAATGATGAGTTTTTATAGAAGGAATTTACTTCCGTATCTGATAGATTGCTTTATTTTTTTATTATAGCAGAAATACAAGATAACGACAGTAATTTGAAAAAATTTACTTTCGTGAAAAGTGGCAACCTTATAAAACATACATATGTTTTAAGTTTCAAGGCGTTTCAAGGCCATTAAAAGAACACGATCTCAGTGAATTTGTAAACATGGAAAATATTAGTGACCGTTATGTAGTTCAATACTTTCTTTTCAAAGGTCTTAATCCAACAAATATTAAAGTCGAGGCTAGATTATACTCTGGGAGAGTTTACTCCTTCGTTTACGATTATAGAGTTTAAACGAGGTCGTACGAGCTGCCTAGACGAATACCGGAGTGGTTGACCAGTTCAGGTGGCCACATTAGAAACGGTTCAGAAAGGTGCATGCGCAAGATGAATTAATAGGCATTTCATAAAAAGCTATACGTCGCATATTGACCGAAAATTTGGAGATGAGGAAGCTGTCCGCTCACATAAGAACAAAAACAGTGAAAATGTTTCAATAGAGTGTTTCACTGCAATACAGCAGTTTTGGAATCTATTCGTAACCATGGATAAGACATGGATACACCACTTCACACCTGAAACAAAGGTACAGTCAAAGAAGGCAAAGACAGTTCTATCTGCAGGCTTCTGTTTTTTTGGGATGAAAGTGCGATAATTTTTATTAATTATCTTCAGAAAGAGAAAACAATCAATCGCAAGTATTATGATAACTTATTGCAGCGCTTAAGTGATGAACTTAAGTAAAAAATCCACATTTGGCGAAGAAGAAAGTGTGGTTTCATCAAGACAATACACCAGTTACACATTCACTATTATGATGGCCAAAATCTATGAATTAAAGTTCGAATCACTTTATCACTCACCTTATTCACGAGATTTAGCTTCCTCGGATTATTTTCTATTCCCAAACTTTAGAAAATGACTCGGTGGTAAAATATTTTCCAACAATAAAGAGGTGAAGTCTGCGGTTATTGGCTATTTTAAGGAGCTAGACAGTTCTTACTTTAAATAGGATATCGAAGTTATTGAATATTGCTGGCAAAAGTGTATCGAGTTAAAAGGAGATTATGTTGAGAAATAAAGAAACTTATTCCCAAATTGTGTTCTTCTGGGACCGCCCACGTAAATATCAAAAAAATTAAAGGTAAAAAGTGAGTGTGCGATTATTTTCAAAATCAAATATTATAAAAGCTAACTAAAAAATTTGTTTATAAATTATATTGTTATATTAAGGCTTTATAAGGTTAATAAGTATATAATTTTGTGAAACGGGACATTATGTTTAAAGTCATTTTCTAAAATAAAAATCAATTGATAAATTCCGATTCACATCAGAGTTAGAGAATATGTGTGTATCAAGATTAAAACTAAAGATTAAGCCAGCACGCAGACAAAACAAAAATCTTCTGCGTAGGTACATAGGTGTTCTGACATCACGCAAACTGTGTTCTTGATGGCTAATAATTTCCAGCTCTCAAACTGTTATGTTTATACAAGAAACATAACAGTGGGACAATATATTATTTTTCCCTTCAAATTATTTGTTAGCAAAAAATTTTTATTTTTATAATTTTTTAAATTTATTTTATATTCACTAAAAAAAATCATATGTGTCCTATCACAGGGGAGATGTATAATAGAGCGCCCATGAAATACATAGAAAAATGGAAAACTGTTATTTTTCCGCTCCCCGCTCATTTTCTAGTATATTGGGCATAAAAAATAATATCCGTGCAAAAATGTTTTCAATCGGATGCAAACCGGCCAGTCCGTCACGACTTTTAGCCCTAAAAATGGAGTAAAACTAGTTCCAAGATTTGATGAGCTATAACTCGTAAACCAGACGACTTTCGGAAATTCACCTTAAGAATTTGTATTGCAAATATATAGGCAAACATTTTTCTCCTACAAATTTTTGACGTAGTTATGACCCTTCATGGTGTTTTAAGAGGTCAAACTTCAAATTTGAAGTCAAAATTTCAAATGAATAAATACTCAAGCTCGAGGTCATAACACGAGTATTTATTCATTTGAGATTCTATAAAGAAAAGGTCGAATTAAAAAAACAAACTTTTATGAAGTCAAAATTTTTTTCAAACGTAAATTAGTAAATTTATTTATAAGTCTATTTAGGTTTGACTATTGCCAAATTGAAGTTTGACCTCTTAAATCACCATGAAGGGTCATAGCTAGGTCAAAAATATTGCAATACAAATGCGTAAGGTGTATTTTCCGAAAGTCATCTGGCTTACGAGTTATAGCTCGGCCAAGCTTGGAACTAATTTTACTCCATTTTTAGGGCTAAAAGTCGTGACGGACTGGCCGGTTTGCATCCGATTGAAAACATTTTTGCACGGATATTATTTTTTATGCCCAATATACTTGAAAATGAGCGCGGAGCGGAAAATATAACACTTTTTGTTTTATGGGCGCTCTAATGTATAAACATCTGGTAATAAATAAAATGCAGAAAACAGCGACAAAAAGGTTATTATAATTTTTTTCACCAAACAATCATGTCACACCTATTTGTCTTAATGCTCACATGTCACGCGTAAGATCTTACGCTCACATATTACGCTGTTTTTGTGATTGTATTGTGAATTAGAAATTTACCCCCCTGCGCGTATAGATGTTTACACATCAAAATGGTCTAATAATATTTGAATACATTTTTCTGTTTTTATACTTGTTCTTTTTTTAATTAAATTTCCTCTTTCGTCTATTGATATTTTGAGCAATTTCGGCATTTAGTAATCTTATTCTAAAGTACATTCTACATCTAAAAAAGTGTTTTTCCTTTTTCATTTGCTTCAATGTCCTTTGCTTCTAACAAATGTTTTTGCAAATATCCGCTTGTATGCAACAATTTTTCGCCATTTAAATTTTAAAAAAATATTGCATCACATGATTTCAGGGGTTCCATTAATGAATTCGATGGTTTACCCAGCCCTCCTGGTTAACCCATTAGTAGGTTAAGTTCTGTAGATTTGTTTTTTACAAGTCGTAATTTTCAGTTTTATCATTCTTGATGTGTATACCTTTTCAAAGCAGGGTTGCCAGACCTAGTAATTTTTCTCACACTCTCCACACTGGTATGGGGAATAAAAATACTGTAAATAGAAAACCCCCCCAAAAAATTACAAATCTTCAAATTTAGACTACGTCCCTACAACATTTATCAGATTTACTACATATATTTTAATTTGATTGGATTATGTGTTATTTGTTATTTCAGTTCAATTGTCAAAGTCTTGACGCCCTAAAATGGGAAAAATGACGAAGATCCCTTACTAAATACATATTTGTTTTTAATTTTTATTATAGGCAAAGTCTTTCAGAAATTTTCCAGTAAAAAGATGGCACTGTATCTAAAGCCGAACACTACTTCGCAATTGGCACAGTGGTGTCCAAAATAAGGAATTTATTGAACTTCTGAATTTTCTACAATGTCATTTACACAATTTCCAACGGAAATTGAGAGAATTCCAATTGAAATTGAAATTTTCCATTTGAAATTGAGAAAATTCCAATTGAAATTGAGATTTTCCCTTTGAAATTGGGGAAATTCCAAATGAAATTGAGACTTTTCATTTGAAATTGGGAAAATTCCAAATGAAATTGAGATTTTTTATTTGAAATTGAGAAAATTTCAAATGAAATATTCTCAATTTCATTTGAAATTGAGAAAATTTCAATTGAAATTGAGAATTTTTAATTTGAAATTGGAAAATTAGTAAGCGCTGTTTAATCTTCGAACATCTACATTTTAATTAAAATCTTATAGATCTTTAAAAACATTTAACAGTTTGGTAGTTATAATAAAAGAAAATCATGGAATATTGTCTTCATTATATGTATAAAAAAATAAAATCTTAATATAAATTTGCAGAGCCCAGCACCCCAAATTCGGGTGTAAATTCTAGGAAATTTTATTTTTGCATTAAATTTTTGTCTTTCAATGTTTTTTTTTTATCTATAAAATGTATAAATATTTTAATAAAATTCATTAAATTGTGAATTTTTAAATAAAATTTAATAAATTTCATTATAAATATTTGATGAACACACAGAGGAAATATAAATGGGATTGTTAATAAATAATTTTATAAGAGCCTAAAAGTATGCTAATCAATTTTAGGCAATTCAAAATTCAATAATAAAAGCGCAGGCGATGTAATGTGAATTGGTTAAAATTGATTAGCATACCTTTAGGCTCTTATAAAATAATTTATTATAAATATTTTATTTACTTTTAAATATTTTTAACACATATACATAAATTTTTCATTCTGCACTTCTCCATATGAACTATAACTATACCAAATATCACAATCCTCAGTTCGTGCATTTTGTTAAAAAAAATTGGTCGAAAGACTTACCTTCACGTATTAATATATAGATTACTAATTTTGAATTAAACTTGCATTTAAATTTGTATTATTTATTTTAAATATCTCGAAAACAGCTGCACGTCTGCTGATTTAAGTAGATTTTATTTTAATCACACACTGAAATTTATAAATTTAAACACTTTTTATAAAATTAACACTTTATTTTTATTTAAAAATTATCTTTATTTTATATATATATATATTTTTTAAATTCCGATAACTTCGATTAATTTTTTCAGCTTATTTTTCGATTACTTTTTATTATACATTTTAAAAACTACTTTTTTTTTCTTTTAGCTTATTTTTTCCAATTGGCTCTTCAAACCAAAACATAAACAATGCAATTGCAAATTATTTGCAATCATTTTTACTTTAATTAAAGCACAATTTACATTTTCAATTTGATATTCTTTCAATTTACATTAGATATTTTAATTTTATAACAAAATTTTAATAATATTAACACAAAAACTTATTTAAAAAGAAACAAAAACTATTCACGGCCGTATGCAGAAGAAGACTAAATGATGTTGATGTTACCCACTTTATAATGAATGAAAGAGTGGTGAAATTATAATATTTTCCTTGCTTGTGTGGTGGCTGTATTTGATAAATCTCTATGAAGACAGAGTTGTATAAACGGTGTGCTATTTAAAAGTACGATTTAAAAATTTTAAATAATCCGTTTCATAATAAAAATCAGCATTATTGCCATGTTTATATATTGTTTTTCTTTTTTTTTAATTACAGTTCTTTAAATTATTTAGCAAAATACTGAATTTCGTTTGATATTTCTCCATATAAAATAGCGCCTTATTTTGTATGGAGATATTGATAACTCGATTATAAATTTATATAAGCAAACTATAGTTATTGTATATTCTATTAAATTTAAGATATTTCAATTTTTATATAGATCGCCTATTATTTGGTCCGGAAGTGCCTATTATACATATATGTAAATTTGTGGAACGTCCTTATATACACTAGCTAGAAAAAGCGTCCATACTAAAACTGTCATGCTACTATAAAATGAGAAAAACTTACTTAATAAAATGTTAAGCAATTTATTAGGTATTTTTTAAATTTATTTAAGGTTTCTTGCTTTTAATAAATTTTATTCCGATAAAAACGTAAAGAACGAAAAAAAAAAATCATAAAAAAGTATTCGTCCGCGAGCCAATTTGGCATCGACTTAACCAACTGTAAAATATCCTCTTTACTTATTTTACCCAACTCAAAAAAATAAAAAAAATTTTATTTGAGGTTATTATTGTAATCTCATAAATGCTCTATAAGATTAAGATCGGCAGATTGGAGAGATGATTTCAATTGACTTTTAGTTTTGGATCATTATCCTGTTGGAACCAAAAACTTCTCAAAGGCCTCATTATTGTGCGATTTGTTTTAATTTTTGCTTAAAATTCGTATATATCCAATTTGATCCATCCTATAATCAATAAATATGAGTTTACCAAGCCCGTTGATTGCTATGTAACCCCAAAACTATAATGCTATCTCCACCATGTTTAGGCGTTGGCAAAACATTTTCTTTATTTCACACAGTTTAACTTCTTCGCCAAACCAACTGTTTTCCTTTAATGCAGGAACGCAAATCTTGGTTTCATCTGAAAATAAAACCAAAATTCTAGAGATTTTTTGCATACTCATTCCAACGTCCATACGTTTTTGGCTATTGACAGCGGAACAGAATAGCTTTCCACGCGCTACACAGTCATGATAGATTTTTTTAATTATTTGCGAATAGATTGGGAAGCAGTAATTCTGGAATTCTGTACGGACCTCAAAATAGTTTGCCTTCAGCGTTCAGTGAAGTTTTAACAAAATCGAATAGCTGGATTTGTATTTTTCAACGACGCTCTGCACTGAAGGGTGGCTTTTGCCTTTGTTCTGAGCTATTTCCCGAAAAGAATTGGGCAGAATGGTCTCTAAATTATTGTTCATTTGATCTAAAATTCGCACATAGTTACTATGAAACAACTATGAAAATATCTAAAAAAAATAAAATATTGTCTTTCAACCCACTCCTTATTTTTCCATCCTCCATAACATATATTAGTTTCAGAGCTATCTTAGGATTCCCCTGGTATATCTTTCTTGTATGTACCAAAAATAACATGTATTTTTTAAATTTGTTTAATTAAGTTTATTGGTTAAAGATATATTTTCCAATGTTCACATCAATCAGTCTAAAGACATATGTATTCTGATTAAATTGGGTTACCTTATATTGAACTGGAGGAGAATCGGCAGTTCTATATGTAGAATAATTAAATGAAATTCAATATATTAGAAAATAATTGAAAATAATTTTACTCTATATATGATATAGTAATAATAATATAGTAATAATATTCTTTATTTTGGCAAATAAAAAAATAATTTAGTTCGAAAAAAATCTTGGATTTAACAATATTAAAGCAAAACTACTTACCTCGAATAAAAAAACTCTATAAACAATATTTTAATATATGTATTATAATAATGATAATCAAACACGGTGCGACCTTTCATAAACTTAGGCTATAGAAATGGGAAATTCATATAAGTGTGGAGATAATTGGGGAATTGGAATAACTGCTTTTAATTATGAAACGCTTTATTCGAACTTTTAGAAATCTTTAATTAAAATATTACACCGCTTATACAACTCTGCCTTCATCGAGACTTATCAAAGACAGCCACCACACCAAGCAGAGACGATGTCATAATTTCACCACTCTGTCATTCACCAAAAGCTGAGTACACACAATTAGTTTTTTTTGTAAATCGTCGTGAAAAGTTTTTGTTTCTTTTCAGTGCACTTATTTTAAATTATTTACAGTGTTAGTATTATTAAATAAATAAAATTATGTTATAAAAATAAAATATCGAATGTAAATTCAATGAATATCAAAAAATCAAACTGAAAGTGTATGTTTAAAGTGTGTTTCAATTAAAGTAAAAATGTTTGCAAATAATTTGTAATTTCTTGTTTATGGTTTCGTTTGAAGAGCCAATTGGAAAAAAATAAGTGAGCAACAGGTTGAGACCAGTAGAATTTGGAAATGAAAGAAGCGATATGAAAATAATTTAAATATTATGTGAAAAAATAATAAGGAATATAGAAAAAATGGCTTAAGTCTAGTTTACGGGCGACACCCCGATCCGTTCCAAAGTTTTACCACTTATAGAACTTGTTATTGCGATTCTAGGGAAATAAATTTTTTTTTCGGACGGACCTATTTTCGGAGTTATGGACCGACAAAGTTTTGATATTCATTTGCATATAACTTTGTTATTTATTATCGGATTTTAGCAATATATATATCATTGGAAAGCTTACTTGAGTACTTTTTATATGGTGTTTCAAAATCCGAAATAGATTAACCCGTTATGAACCTATTGCATTTTTTGTTTTTTTTAACATTTTTTTTTTGAAAATGACGTATTATCTCATAAAATCATGTATATAATGTTGGTATTTACAATAACTGAATGAAAGGTTGGTCTACTAGCTTCATTTTGATGTACGGTTTGACCCCTTAACCCTTTCAGGACCGGATATATTAGGAACTTTACCTACACTTTTCACTTTTTTTTTTTAATTTCTTATACATATATACTTCGCTGCACTTTTTTCCTATGGAATTAACCCATAACTAATTATACTATTATTCTACTTTATTTATCCGTCCTGTTATGAAAATTTTTTAATAATTATACAAATAACACATATTTTTTTCCTACTTTATTTATCCGTCCTGTTATGAAAATTTTTTGGAAAAAATCGCGCGATTTTTTCCAAAAAATTTTCGCCTGCGCCGCTTTTTTTTATAATTATAGAAATAACACATTTTTTTTTCCTACTTTATTTATCCGTCCTGTTATGAAAATTTTTTTAGAAAAAATCGCGTGATTTTTTCTACACAATTTTCGCCTGCGGCGCTTTTTTCAAATAATTATACAAATAACACATATTTTTTCCTCTTCGCAAATGATTTATCATTTGGCGGGTCACTTTGCCGGTTTCTTCACAACCGAACGCACTATATAATTGAACAATTTGGTTAATTTCCATATTTTGTAGAGAAAATAAAAAATAAATTTTAAAACCACCAATTTCACAAACACCAAAACGGTAATAATAAAAAATGACCACATTTTTGCCATATTTTTACATTGAAAATTTGAATTTAACAAAAAATATATATACCAGCGAAGTAGTAAATAACGCTTTACCATAGTTTTTCGCAATTAACAGCAAAATAGTGCCACATATATTTCAATTTTCAGAAAATCCAAATTTATCCCCTAATATTTCCAAAAGTTAAACAGTTACAAGGACACTACGTACATCAAACTGAAGCTTATGGTCACTGTTGTTACCCTGTTTTGGTAACTACATACATTAATTACGTTATTTTTCGAAATAATACCACATTTTCCAAAAAAAAAAGTTAAAAAAACACAAAAACTGCAATAGGTTCATAACGGGTTAATTGATTTCGGATTTTCAAATGCCATATAAATTATACTAAAGTAAGCTTTCCAATGATATATATATTGCTAAAATCCGATAATAAATAACTCCGAAAATAGGTCCGTCCGAAAAAAAAAATTATTTCTCCGAAATCACCCCAAAAACCCCTAACCCCTCCAGAAAAATTAAAAAAATCGGGGTGTCGCCCGTAAAGCTTATTTGAGCGTTTGAAAGCTTATTTGAGCGTCTTCTATGTGGCATTTGAAATCCATTAACCCATTATGAACCTATTGAAAATTTTGCCTTTTTGTGAGAGAGTTTTTGTTTTAATATGGGATTATCTCGTAAATAGACGTATTTCATGTATGGTTTTATATTATCTGAATAAAAGGTGGGTCCATAAGCTTTATTTTGATATATGTCATGACCACTTAACCCTTTCAGAACCGGATATATTTGGTATTTTATATACATTTTTATGCTTTTTGAAATATATATTGATATTTTATTGATTTTTTATATTTTTTTATTTTATTTATGTATTTATTTTATATATATATATATTTGTATTTCTAAGGTAGTTAAAATTTATGTAATTTTTTAAAATAATATAAACAATTAGTTGTGTTATTTTAAAGCGCCGCAGGCGAATATTTTCATAATATGACGGATAATGAATTTTGTTGTGTTTTTTTAAAGCGCAGCAGGCTAGAATTAGGAATAAATTTTTCAAAAAGCCTTAAAAATGAAGATAAAATACCAAATATATCCGGTTCTGAAAGGGTTAAATGGTCGTGAGAT
The DNA here is from genome assembly GCA_963682025.1 of Cordilura impudica. Taxonomy (NCBI): domain Eukaryota; kingdom Metazoa; phylum Arthropoda; class Insecta; order Diptera; family Scathophagidae; genus Cordilura; species Cordilura impudica. The sequence continues at coordinate 16,753,486 of OY821521.1, read as the reverse complement.
ACATCAAAACAAAGCTTATGGACCTACCTTTTATTCAGTTAATATAAAACCATACATGACATGCGTCTATTTATGAGATAATCCCATATTAAAAAAATAACTCTCACAAAAATACAAAATTTTCAATAGGTTCATAATGGATTAATGGATTTCAAATGCCACATAGAAGACGCTCAAATAAGCTTTCAAACGATATATATATATATACTCGAAATACCACATAGAAGGCGCTGAAATAAGCTTTCCAACGATATATATATATATTGTTGAAATCCGATACTAAGTAACAAAGTTATACACTAGTGAATATCAAAACTTTGGGGGTCCATAACTCGGAAAATACGCTTGACCGACAAAAAAAAATATTTCCCTGGAATCACGTTAAAAAGTTTTATAAGTGGTAAAAATTTTGAACCGATCGGGGCATCGCCCCTAAACTAGACTTAAGCCAAATATAATGATATAAGTTTTTAAATAAAAGTAAAGTGTAAATTTTGTCTTAAAGCTATTAATTTTGTGAAAAAAATTAGTTAAATAATTTGCGTTTCAATTTAATTCATCATGAAAATCCAATTTATTTATAGTTAATTTAAATGGATTAAAAATATATGAAATAAAATTGCAGCAAAGGAACAATGAAAATAAATCAAAATGAATGCAATTTTATAATAAAATAAGTTAAACTAAAAGATATTTAAAAAAAGTGTTGAAATTGTATATATATATAAATTGTATATATTTATATCTATAAATTTATGATTAAAATAATATAAATCTGATTAATTCAGCAGACATGCAGCCGTTTTCGCTATATTTAAGCCAAATAATATAAATTTAAATGTAAGTTTATATCAAAATTAATAATTTATACTAATATATAAGCATTTTTTTTATGTAGCGGATTTATTCCCTAATTTAACATTTATGCTCTGGATTAACATTTAACAACTAATTTCCATGACCACATTTAATTGTATAAAATTAATTGAAATGTTTCCAGTTTGTTTATTTTCATTAAATAATGATATAATTCCTATTTCATGATTCAAATGAGGTTAAAAAAAGGTGTAATTCCGAAAAGCGCATACCACCGATCGGTCTGAAATTTGGTATTGACCTGTTAATCACGAATATCATAGTGAAAATTGCAAATGCCGTTTTCAGCCAAAAAAAATAAGAAAAAAAACCTTGTTTTTCCGCTGTGAATTGCTGCATTATCCTGATCGGTTAAGACAATTTTAGCTTTCCCCAGAATTCACCACGTGAAACTGCGGGGAAAAATTTTTAATATTTAATTTTCCCAAAAACGGACATAATGCTCCAAAAATTTTCGTGGAGAAGCGGTATTTTTACTGGAAAATTATACAATTTTGGAAGAAAATTTATTGAATAAAAAGTGTTCAGAATTTTTTGACATTTCAAAAAATAAAAAATATTTTAAATGTAAAATATAAAAAATAAAAAATTTTTCCCACAGTTTCACGCAAGCAATTTTTTAGCTGAAAATTAAAAAAAACTTTCTTTCACATTTGCGCCAAAAATTATTTTATTTTTCGTAAAAAACAATTTTTGCAGACAAATTCTAGAAAAATTTGAGCCGAAATCAAAAATCCCAAAAGAGGGATCGATGAGAAAATTCAAGACGAACATTAAAAAACTCAGCTCAAACAGTTGAACTATGTGAGGTATAGAGTAATTTGAATGGAACAAGTACAATTCGCCCCACTGTGCGCCATTTTTCTATCCTATTCTTAAACTAGTAAGAGTAAAATTCGGCTGTGAACCTGTAATGTGCTCCACCAGTGTTCTAATTAAGGGAGTTTATATTGATGTTAAAAATTAACAAGATAATTACAATAATTTTAGATATTGAAAGCAATTATTAAATCTAATCAGCATAAATATGAACATTACTATCACAATTTTGTTTGTTGGTTTATTAGCGATGTGTACGTATTTTTTTTTTTTGCTTGTTCACGTAATTATACCCTATACCACTATGTGGTTTGGCGATAATGACTTTGTGCTGCTGTTTGTAACTACCAAAAATATTTGACCTAGACCCGTCTTTTAGTATACCGATCGGCTCCGAATCACTTTCTGAGTCAATTTAGCGATATCCGTCCGTCCGTCCGTCCGTCTGCCCGTCTGTCCTTTCCGTCTGTGTGTCCATGTAAACCTTGTAATTAAACTACAGGTCGCAAATATGAATATATTTTGATGAAATTTGGTATGTAAGCTTTCATCGTTCATAGGATGAACGCTGTTGTTTGCCACTGGAATCTAATCCCATGAAGCTTTCACCTAATGTAAGACAACCCTCATTCAGGTCGCCTCGAAATTACCATTTTGGCCCCTTGAAAATAATACTTATGAAAAAAATCTGTTTCTTTTATTTTGATCCTTTGTAACTTTTTTCCTTAGAAACAATTGAGTATGCCATTATAATCTACTCCCATGGGGCTTTCACCTGATATATAACAACCCTCATTCAGGTCGGCTAGAAATAACCGTTTTGGCCCCTTGAAAATAATTCTTATGGGAAAAATCTGTTTTTTTTTCATCCTTTGTAACTTTTTTCCTGAGAAACAATTGAATATGGGCGGTATGCCATTAGATTCTAATCCCATGGGGCTTTCACCTAATATATGGCAACCCTCATTCAGGTCGGCTAGAAATAACCGTTTTGGCTACTTTAACATTATATGCTGTTATATGCGAATATACATTATTTTTTATATGAAATTACAAAATAATAAAACAAATTTATTATTTATCAGATACATGTGTATTAGAGCGACTCACAAAAAAAGTGAAAAAAGTGCCCCCTAGAAATCTACCTTGGTTTGTTTTATAACGACTTCCAAAATATTTCTGGTCTAGCGTTAAACCATTCGAAGCTGGACCGTTTTTAGAAAAGGTCTATTTTTTTGTTTTTTGAAAATATTTTCATTTTTTCCGGAGCAACATATCCAGTATGGGACATGATAGGTTTTTTCAAGACGCTTTCAGCGGTAATTAGAACATGTCCAAGCATATCCTAACTGTTGTGATATTCAATAAAATATGTTATTTTTGATGGGTTTTGACCTTGAAAATAACATAAATTTATTTATTTTCTACTTGTACAAACTTTATGTCATCCAAAGTTTCAAAAATTGATTTATGGACCATGCACTTATTTTGAGGCATTTGAGTTTGACAAAAATTAAAATAATATAAATTAATTATTTTAAAAACAAATTTCATTTAAAAAAATGGCTAAAAAAATTTTTTCTGCTCACAAATTAGATAAAACTAAACTACCAACCCAGTGCGCACTAATAGGGCATTTGTTATTTATGAGATCACAAAAGATTGGCCTATCCAATTATTTTAAAATAACAATAAATGAGATTCTGGAAATATGGAATAAGGCTCAAATTCAAGTTTTAAACAAAATTTCAATTTGGAGGAAAATAGAATATCAATTAAATTACAATAAGAATATATATTTAGTTGGAATAATTAATTTTTTTAAACGCGAAAAAATCATGGCATTAAAGAAAACGTCTCGTGTTTTTTTTTTTTTGCTTTTGGTCTGAAATTTATCCTGGTGCCATTTAGAAACTAATTCACTTCTAAATTTAATAAACTCCACATTCTTGTTTAAATTTACTCCGGAGCAGCGCGAAAAATGTATTAAATTAGCAAAATTCCATTTTTTTTTCACAGAACTGAAATGTACTTGAGAAAAGAAAAATTTTGATACTCATATTGCCTATTGTTACCACGCCAGTAGATTTAATTAAAACGCGAACTAGTACATATTAAGGAAAAACAAATAAATTAATGTTATTTTCAATCGAATAATGTTTAAAAATATGTTCATTTGATTTTCTAATTGACTCATTTTAATACAAAACCCATCAAAAATTACGTATTTTATTGAACATCACAACAGTTAGGGCATGCTTGGACATGTTCTATATACCGTTGAACGCGTCTTGAAAAAATCTATCATGTCATACCTATATTGGATATGTTGATCTGGAAAAAATGAAAATGTTTTCAAAAAACTAAAAATAGACCTTTTTTAAAAACGGTCCAGCTCGGAATGGGTTAACGCTAGACAAGAAATATTTTGGGAGTCGTTATAAAATAAACCAAGGTAGATTTCTAGAGGGGAACTTATTTCACTTTTTTTCTCTAATGCTCTAATGTTTATAGTCTAAATTTAATTATTAAAATATTTAGATAATTGTTTATTACTTGAATAAAAAATTTCGTTTGCTGAAGTGAAGTACTTAACAGAAAATGTTAACATTAACATTCTCTGTTAAAATTCTTAACAGATATATATTTCGATATTTAACTTCACACCCTTTACAAATGACCCCTATGAAATCGACATAAATTGCCATAAGATCCAAACTATAATATAGATCTCAGTCAAATTGGTTTTGTATGTGTTTATTATATTCATTAATCAGTAGTCCATAAATAATCCCTATAGGACAATTCTTAGTTATAGGCCCCATATAGAGCTGCTTCCCGATCTTCACTTAAATCTATTAAAAAAACAATAATATTGCACAGATTTTTCTCAAATTTGGTTTGTTTAAATTTTTTCAAAATATAAGTCACTTTACCAAATATGGTCAGGCACGGTCCATTTTTCGACCTAGTCCCCATATAAATATAGCTTCCGATATGAACTTTTTCATATCTGCAGCCAAAAAAAATTAAAAACAATTCCCCTCAAATTTGGTTAATGCTTATTTTCCATATCCAATTAGTTAGACCGAAGCGATAAGGTCTCTAAACCATGGAATAGGATATCGTGTAGTCAGCCTAGACCGACTATAATTTTCTTACTTGTTTTTATTTTCTTTTTGAATATTTCTATATCAATTTTTATTGTAAATTTATAAAATACGTAAATTTTTAAATCAAGAAAAATTATTAGTTATATAAATAAGAGTATAACTTATTGTTAGTGTATTGAAAAACTACTTTAAATCAGTTTTAGTAAATAGTTCTTCTAAATAGCCTTGATTTTCATCTTCTAGAAGCTATTTAGCTTCTTCGTCTAATTCATTTTTGTCGAATGTTGGACATATAAGGATCTGAAGTGCACAACAAAATAGTGATAAAGTCTTCATTAGTGCAACATCTGGATATTTTTCTTGTGTTGTGCTCGCGAAAGAATCTGTGTCTTTGTTCCTTTTTTCTTCCGCTTCTTCACATAGATCTCCTATTGGTAGCATAATGTTTTGAATTATTTGTTCCACATGGTACAAAATGTTATGAACTGTGGATGGCATATATCTCCAAGAGTATTTTTCGTTATAAAGTATAGTACTCTCCAAATTTTTTTGTATTTATCTTTCTGCTGCATGCTAGAACTTGTAATATGATTTTGAATGGTTTTTATTAATTTATGATCTACACCTATGATAGATGTTGCATTTTTTGGATCGGAAAAAAATCTTGCAGTATTTCCATCATTTGAGTTTCCTTCTGCTCGTTTTGGTTGGTCGATTATGAGGCCTAGCTGTAGATATTTTTGTTGAATTTGTTTTTTTTTTTTGCTTTCTTTTTTCATCATTTTCTTTGTTTTTTCTCACTATTTCGCCTAACGGACCAAATTCCAAATCATAACCCAATTTAAGAATATGCTCCATGAAACGTATTCTAGCATGAAGAGGAGACATTCTAAATTCGTATGCTTCCTTAAAACTATCGTCTTCTGGTGGGGGTTGGCTTAATTGACTTGATGTCTTTTGGCATATACATAATGCAGCTTGACGATGACTTTGTTCCGGTTAAAGCTTGTGCAACTTTTCCATCAATCATTGTGAGACACATTTTAAAATATTCTTCAATGTCTTGGTCATCAAATTTAAATATTACTGGTTGAAGTTCATTAATTTGATCTTTTATTGGTCTGCAATACTTTGTTGAAGAAGAAATTTAATTTTTCCATACATCAATTTATGTTGCTCTACTAGTTGCCGGCTCCAGCCGCTATAAATTTTTGTTAAGCGGAGATCTTGCAAGTTTATTTCTGCTCAGCTTGAAGTGACACGAATAGCAGATTGTGAACGTAAGCATTCTTGTTTGGCCGAAACTATGTCTCGATACTCTGGAAAAATCCCACAATTATTTTCATTGGTTCGCTTCCGCAATTCCTTATATTGATTTTTGGTCAACTTCAAATCCAAAAATAGGGCAAACGCTTCTTCCGGCGGAAATTTCTTATTTTCAATTGGTGTAGGAACGCTTTTCAAAATCCTCTTTGTGCGCCTTGGGCTCGCTTCTACTATTTTTTCAATTATTTCAATTTTATTTTTCTTATTTTGTGTTCGTTGAATTTGGTGCAAAAATGAAGCGGTAATAATTCTTTGAGAAATTTCTTCATTAATATTCTCCAGCTTGCGCCTTCGAAATCTTCCACTACATCCTTCAATTGGTTTTGCTGGTCGACCCTATTTTCGACTTTCCTTGGCATTTGTAGATGAACTCTTAAAAATAAGTTCCTTTAATAACCAGTCTTGGTGACGTTTGTACTTCTTTGCCTTGCCATGAGAGCATTTTAATGTACCTTTTTTTCAATTTGATGTAAAAGTTGTAATTTTTTCCTTGTGTATTACAATTTCTTGCAGATTACAATTCTTAAAGAAATGGTTGCTCAGTATGTTTAAAATTATATGTCTACATCTTTTTGTTGAAATAAATATCAGCGAGATCTCTATAACAGTACTTAGCCATTGTTCAAACTTTAATGAATAATAATTGTGGAAACATCTATAATATTAATAGGCTAGGCGATTTCTTGTGACCGATGTTTTGTTCTACCGTTTTATCCCGATTTTGACCAAACGTATATTATTTGAAAGGTATTACTTTTTAGCTGTTCACCAGATTTACTGATTTTTAAACTTTGTTGCTACTTACACATACATAAAATTATTAATAGCATATTGTGTGTGTGTTTATTAAATTTATTAATATGTTTGTAATAAAAATGAGTTTGTTTTTTTGTGTTGATTTGTGAATTGGCTATAACTGATTAGCATATCTCCTAATTTAATGAAAAAATAAAATTTCCTAGAATTTGCACTCGAATTTCGAGGGCTGGAATCTGCAAGTTATTATAAATACACTTCCTTGCAATTATATAAAATACAATTTTTTTTCTTTTATTACAACTTTTTGAAGCATAAAAAACCCAGACCCTAACCCCTTTTAAAAGGTGAAGCATACCTGCTCATATCTTGAAAGGGTGTGTCGCATTAGTATTTTTTACCATTTACCTGTTATTTAAATTTTTTTCCTATTTTGTCAGGTATTTTAACTATATAACTCAAGTTCCGACTATTAATGTTTTTGAAAAATACCTATGTAAATGTTCCTGCCAAAATAAAAAGATTTTACCCATTAATATAATTTAACAATTAAGCGCATTATGTCTCAACCCTTATTTATAAGTATATAACAACTCGTGTCAACGCTACCGTTTCCTTTTTCTGTCAGTATAAAAATCAAATAAACTCACGCAAAAAAAAAATACACCGGTATGACCAACTTTTGTATTCATAACACACAGACGGACGGACGGACATCCTTAAATCGACTCAGAAAGTGATTTTGAGTCGATCTTTATAATAAAAGTTGGGTATACGTCCAATATTTTAGTAGTTACAAGCATCAGGGTAAACTCATTATACCCTAACCACATTGTGGAAAACTTTTGTATTCATAAAGTTTGCACAAAACATATGACCTTGGGTCAGAAAAATTGTTCTGGTGCACACGAGTGGAGACTGGCGGGTGTACAATGGGGTATAGGAGTGTAGGGGAGGGTTCAGACTATAGAAGAGTGCAAAATTGTTTGATGGCTTTCGATGGGCAGGAGTTATGGCTCTATTAAGTAGAAGATTTTCGGGAAATTTTGACCTTTTTTTAATTCCTAAAGCATTCTTTATATTTCTAAAATTAATAGCGTAGAAGTTACAAAATTGTACAAAATTTATTTTACTTTAAAATTTTTAAAACAAGAAAAGTAATTTAAAAATTTAAATTTACAAAGAAATTTTTAATTTTAGCAAAATTTCGCTGTGATATAGTTGAAATAGAGTCGCAATTTTTTGGCTCCCGAGGTTCACTGGTATTTACTTTCAAATGAATAACATAACTTTAAAATCGGTAACCGCCGTTTTTTTGGCGCCGTTTTTCTATCCTATTCTTAAACAAGTAAGACTAAAATTCGGCTGTGAATAAGATGCCCTCCACCAAGGTTCTTATATTATTAAAAATTTGTAAGATAATTGAACAAATTTTAGAGGTTCCAAATACAATACCAAACTGCTGCAGATTATGACGAACCTTTTAAGCCTATGTAGTATGACCTAGTCAACCTATTGCGGACAGAAAAATGTTTTCAACAGACAGACAGACGGACATACATAGATGTTTCGACTTCTCCTATTATAAGGATCAATAATATATATAGTTCATGGGGTCTCCGGAAAAACTGATTTATATTATCTGCACAGTGGTGTGGAGGGTATAAAAGAAATAAGTTGTAGCAGAAATCAATATCAAAACAAATAATGTGATGTATATAAATTGAAACAAAGTGGGTTTCGATTATGTTCAAAATCAAATATTATGAAATCTATCCCAGAAATGTTTGTATCAAGTTTACTGTTATTTCCAGGCTTTACAAGGTTAATATATCTTTTTTGTGAAAATGTACATAAAACTCACATTAAAGCCATTTTTTAAATATAAAATAAAAATTAATTGATAAAATGTTACCTATGAAATGTTACCTATAAATGTTAATATTATGAGAATTAGAGAATATATGTATAATGCTTTGAAGAAAGGGTTACCATGCTTAGTGAAATTTTTTGTCAAGTCTACGGGAAATAATTTTTTATGAACTTGACTTAAATTTTGTTAGATTTGTTGTGATTCTATAGGAAAAATATTAGAATCTGACAAATATATCACAAAGAACTCAACTCAATCTTAAGTCGTGCGATTGATAAGTCAGTGAAATGCCTTCAATAATTTCCAATTTAAGAATTATTTTTTTAATATTTTTTTTCATATTTAAGTTTATTTTTATTTATTTTAAAATATCGTACAAGTAATTATTGTTCAATTATATTACATAAACTTAGAAAATACATAATACTACTTAAACTTAATATTTCAATATTATTTGTAAAATCCAATTTTTACTAACGTCCAACAAGAATCGTTCGAAAAAGTTCCAATGAAGCGTTAATATTATTACAATAAAAAAAGCGCAAAAATGCGACAGATAATTAAGATGTAAGTATAACTTAATTAAATTAATTTATTAATTACAAAATAGTTCATATTTCTTTAACGGATTTGTTTAAAATTAAAGCTAAATAATTACAATTATATAAAAGAAAGCTAATGTCGTAAATGGGAAAACAATGATAAAAGATATGACTTTTTCGTAGTGGAAAAGACACAATGACACATTTTTGCCATACACATGGAAGAAGGTATTGTAGGACTAAATAAAGCAGAACAGTTTCAAAAAGAGATTAAAAGAGTTTTTGTTATTAAAATTTTGAATTTATCACATGCTCTTTAGTTCAAATATTTTCGTTTTTTCTCTTTCTCTTTTCGAATTTGGGTTCAAGATTCTTAGATAGAACTATATTAAATCTAAATTCTAATTTGGAAAATGTTACTTCTTTTTTAAGATTTATCTTTTATGTATCAAGAGAAGAAATGAGAGAGAGTGAGACAAAGAAACTATAATTAATTTAATTTGTGATTAGGTGGTAAATCATCTGATTTTATACAACGCCCTCTATAACATATTTCAGCTTCTGATGTTTCTTCTTGTTTGGCGGGCGAGGACGTAGCATAAACTACATGCTTCATGAACTCCGTGTGGAAAGCTTTTTTATCATCTGCCGACATAGGCTCGGTTATTGCCACAACCTCTGTGGTCGATTCAACTTTCGGTCTTTTAATACTCGTATAGTCTGGACGACGTTTACCCACTGCCGCCAGGGCAGCTGTAACGGCTCTATCGTCGGATTCCTCTATGGAGAACAATTCATGTAGTTGTTTTTTTACTTCCGAAAAAAGACTCGGTTGTATTTCCAAATCATCTTCCATGGCCATATCTTCGTCCATACGTCTTGTGGCACTTTCCTCACTATTCATTGACTCCTCGACTCTTTCGGTAGCCGTTATACTGTCCTCAATACCCATAGGTAATGTGGTGACCATTGTGTCAATCTCCAATGTTTTGGCTGTCGACATTTCATATTCTTCCATAGATCCCATGGGCATGGGTGTGGTGGTTACCGAAGTTGACATGGCATTAATTTCAGCAGCTGTAGTCATGGGTGTGGTGGTTTTCCAATTTTTAATTATATCCATGGAAGTAGTTGGTTTATCAGTTTTGTGTAGCGTATTGTACAGTTGGGATCCTATATTTTGGGATTCAGCTGTCTCAAAACTTTCACCGTTGCCGTTACCGTTATTTTTATTGGACGAGGATACACGAGTCTTCTTCCATTTACCTCTGCGCAAAATACGATTGGCTATTGTAGTTTTTTGTGACTCAAAAACAGTACCATCTGAAGCGGTTGAGGGTTCAGGGCTGATTGTCGTTTCAATAGTTTTTTCTTCCGGAGACTTTCCCATAACTTCTTCCAGAAGTTCGGCAAAGGATTTTTCAGGCCTGTACATAAAATATGTATGATTATTTTACGATTTGTAATGTACATTTTTTTTTCATTTACTTACTTTAAATTGGGTTCCTTCATTTGGGTTTTCTTGTCATTAGCAGATGGTCCATAATTGGCCGATACCTTAATTTCATAGTTTTCATTCTCGTCACTTGCGGGGCCAGCAGTTACAATTTCTGGCTCATTTTCAAATTGATGTTGATTTTGGCTAGAACCTTTGGGATCAATTGGTTTAAAGTTATAACTGGGTCCTACTTTAGATGGCGGTGACCATTGTGATTCTTGACCTTCCAATTGGAATTTTTGTTTAAAACGACGTCTTGGTGTCTAATAAGGATTAAAAATCGTTATGTCTTTATCTGAGAACAGTTGCAGTAACACTTACATCATTTGTTTCGTATAGATCCTGATTGAAGCGATTCACTTTACGATAATTTTGTTTAGGCTGTTCTGTGGGTTCCGATTCTTCTTGATTGAAACGATTTAATTTACGATAACTTTGTCTTGTTTCTTCTGTGGGTTCAGGCTCTTCTTGATTGAAGCGATTCAATCTACGATAATTATGCTTAGGTTGTTCTGTGGCTTCATTTTCTTCTTCAGTTTCTGGCGTAGGAGAGGCCGGATGCAAAGGACGACGTGTACGGGCACGTACCTTAACTACCTTTCGAGGTGATAGACGATTGCGAGTCTGAAAGAAATGTAATTTATTTCGTGTTTTTGTTTAATGAATTTTAAGGGGAATGATTTTGGATAGAATCCAGATATCCAAAAATGTTAATATTAAGAACAAATTTTTTAAGGAATACAACATTTTAAGATATATTTTCATAAGCTTACCGATGTCTTTTCATCCAAAGCTGGAGTCGCTGTAGTAGGTGTCTCCGCTGTAGTACTTCTCAGTCTTGGATAATTTCTTCTAATGAAAGGTGAACGTCTAGTGGTGATCACTACCGGAGCCTCAGTGGTAGTGGTAGTTGTTGTTGTAGTAGTACTGGTGGTTGTTGTAGGGGGACTTGTAGCCAATGTTGTATAGACAGGATTAATTTCATTTCGTAAAACCGTTTCAGTGGGATTGAAATCTTCTTGATTGGGGAAATAACCAGGACCATAATTATTTTTGTATTCATTGTATTGTTGGGCAATTTGCATGGGTTCCAACAAACCAGCCGGGAAAGTTTGTTCATTATTATTGTTATTATTATCGATACTGTTACTGGGTGTAACCGTATAAACCTGTTGGGTTTCCGAGGTGGGGACTTCGGTGGTGGTAAAATCGTAAGTACTGGGTATGGCCGTGGGACTACTGCTAGGCTTACGTGAGCCGCTGGATTTGAAGACAGGATAATTTTGATTCAACACATCACGTTGATAGTCTAAATCTTCACTTTCTTTTACGACTTTGGACGAACCATTATACTTCTTTTTGGGTTTAACTCTAAATGTCTGTCTTTCCTCGGGTGTAGGTTGATAACGTATGCGATTTGGATTACGGATTAAGGGATTACGTGCCGAGGTTGGTCGTCTAGTAGTGGTGGTGGAAGTTTCATCGTAATCGTTATTTAAGGAACTCGAAGTTGAGGCTGTGTTACGGGATCCAAATGGACGCCTTACACGATTACTGGGTCTTCGACTGCTGCTTTCTGATTCTGAGTATGATACTGATGACGTTACTCTAGTAGCCACTGGCTTGCGTATTCGATTTATGGGTCGCCGTGTAGGTTTTGTGGAGGTTTCCGGTTCAACATAAGGTTCCTCTGTCACTGTGGTTTGCTCTTGTTTATTCTGTTGATCTTTCATATCTTTTAGATTATTTACTAATCCCGGGAAATTTGGCGTCAACTCTGGCAACTCCGAGGGCAATTGATAAGGATTTGGTTCATATTCCACTGGACTGTCGGTAATTTCATTTTGTATATATGACGGTCTATGATTGCTGGGTAGATTATTGCTTGTATATTGTTGCTGTTGTTGTTCTGGTTGCTGATGCTGCTGCTGTTTCTGTGGCTGCTGCTGCTGACGAGGTGGCAAAGTATTATAGTCTTCTTCATTTTGTATGGGAGCAGCTGTTGGACTAAAGAAAATTATTCTGGGTTTGTTGGTTGTAGTTGTAGTCTTTGATATTTCATATTCCAATTCTACCGGAGTATATTGTATTTGTTCATACGGTGAATTAGTTTGTGCCACTACCTGTGGACGATTACGTATGGCTTCCTGTTGTCGATAGAATTGCTTCATACGAAATTCTTCTTCGGCTGTCGTCACACTTTGTGGAGGTCTGGTCGTCAATTTCGGTTTCACTTCTTGTGGTTGCGGTAAAACTTGATTGATATCATGATATAAGTGACCACTGGCACCAGGAAATTCTACTTGAGGTTGTGTGTTAAATGCAAAGTATGTTTGAGGTGGAGCTGTGGTGGAGGTAGTGGATGTCGTGGAGGTGGTGGAAGTAGTTGATGTTGTTGAGGGTTTGGTTGCCAGTTTATAGTATTCATCTGTTGTTATTTGATTGGGTATTGGATTAAATTGAGCATAAGGATTATTAAGTTGTTGGTTGTATGTGGGCTGTTCCACTTTCACCGATTGTGGTTTCTTTTTCTTGGGACGCTCTTTTTGTTGTATCTGGGGTGAGGATACCTCTTGTATGGAGTCTTGATTGTAAAAGTAACTGAAATTGTTGCCTCGATTCGCCACATTATTGCGGTGAGACTTTATCCGTTGCGTTGAAGTTCTTGGTCGATGGGTAGTACTTTCAATTTCTACTTGAGGTTGGTAATACAAGTTGGATTGTTCCTGTGGCTGTTGTTGTGGTCGTGGTTGTGGTTGTTGTGGTCGTGGTTGCGGTTGTTGATGTTTCTGTTGTTGTTGTTGTTGTTCCTGTTGTGGTTGCTGGTGCGGCCGTTGCGATAATCCCTTTTTCGATAGATTTACGACTATAGAACCAACATGGGGTTCTGGTAAGAGTATTTTATTGAAACCTCGTGGAGAACGATAACTTAAAGGAGCCACAAAGAAAGCTACATTATTGATATCCTGTGCACCTTGTAGTTGTGAGAGATAAGGCAAATCAAATTTGGTATAACCATTAGGTATGGGCATACCAGAGGGTCCTACAAATATTTCGGGTGTATTTTTGGTAGGAGCATCAATGACTGCTATAGTTTTCGATGAACTTAAAGCATCGACAACATCATATTCACTGGGTCTGGACGAAGAACGTAACAAAAACATGGCCAATGGTGGCTGATGAGCCTTCGGCTTGGGTTTTGGTGTTGTGCTATACTGAGGATTAACAAAATTTTGGAAGATATCCGCTGGCTTCAATGATGTAGTCCGAGGTTTTGCCGTAGTAGAGGTGGTATAAAAATTAGGTTGCTGCTGTGGTGGAGAATTAACTGGGTCTTCTGTATAGAATTGATTAATGTGATAAGGATTTACTGTGGGCAGATTATTGCTATATTTTGGAGCTTGTTCGAATGGATTCTGTAGCTGAGGCTGCTGCTGTTGCTGTTGTTGTTGAGCCTGTGGAACTTGATTGTATATATCATTGTAGGGTACATACAAATATTGTAAATCTTGTTGTTGCTGTGATGGTGCTGAGGGAGCCGGAGCCGACGGTAGTGTGTTAAAGGGTGATCTCAATGAAAATGGCGAATCAGTTTGTGAGTTGTCGGGAAATACTTGTGGTGTTACAGACTGTAGTGGTGAAGCCTGTGTAGGCTTGTTTTCTTTGAAAAAATTCTTCAACGATAGAGAATCTTCGATGAAGTTTTGCTGGTTCAATGGTTTCTGTTGCAACTGTTGAGTTTGAGGTTTTTGTGGTATGGGTTGGAATTCTGCTGGAAACACAGGTTGTTGATTGAATAAGGGAGAATTAAATAGAGTAGCCTGAGCTCCTCCTCCAAAAACATGAGAAATTTGATAACCTGCATTAACACCGGAGTTTCCTCCTACTCCTCCTCCCCCTAATGGGCCGTCATTCAATCTAGAGTTTTGCTGATTGAAAGGCATTTCAAATTTGAAAAATGATTGTGATGTGGGTTCGTGACTTTGGAAATTATTTGATTTTAATCCACCATTAGGCTGTCTCAGAGATTGAGCCTGCGGTACATTACCGAAATTTTGAAATTGATAAGGAAATTCGAAAGGTGATGCCTTCTGTGATACGGGAGCATTAAAACCCTTTGAAAAATCACTAAATCTGCCATTGGGAGGAAAAGACTGGGAATATGTCAATACACGACCATTAGCAGAACGATCTTTTAATGGTGCTGCTGTACTACTAATGCTACTGTCCGCTGGTTGGGCCAAGGGTATCCAATCAAAACTATCTGATATTCCTGGTTGGGTAGCCTCCAGTTGGCGCGACCATTTCTCTAAAGCCACAGTAGAATGTAAAGTTACCAAAAGCCATATACATAAAGTAGTGGCACATAATATTTGCAGGTGTCTCGTCATTTTAAAGCCTGTAAAGATAAGAAATGAAATAAGTTTTTTAATTGTTATTAACATAAATAAGATTCATGTCAATAGCTTTTCATCCTAAAGTTATTTTGCTTTAAGTATTATCACGTTCTTAAACAACGTGACTGAAGTAACGTTTTTTATTATTTTAATTGTACTATATTATTTATAGTATCTTATAATGGTTTTAGTCTACATACAACATGATCTTGTTGTGAACCATGAAAGTAATTGATATCAATGATTTACAACAAGTGTTTGCTGAAACATATTTATTTATTTTTTTGGTTTGTAATCGCTTGTTTTAAATCAAATTTAACTTTCAAAATTACTTTTTATTGATGGTTGGTCAGGTTTAATTGAATGAGCAATTCATTTTAACTTAATAGGAAAGCATTTCTCAAACATCAGGTGTTAAAAAAAAAAAATAGAAATTATTTTTTTTAACAGAAAATTAGAACATTTCTCTTACCGGTGATATTAAAAAATAAATATTTTTTTTTATCAGAAAATAATTTTTTCGCTAGAAAATAATTTTTTTTACTACTTTTTTTACCAGAAACGTAGTAATTTTTTTTACTAAAAAAATTTTTTTTTACTAGAAAAAATTTTCCTTTACTAGAAAAAATTTTTTACAAAAATTTTTTTTTACAAAAAATTTTTTTATTAAAAAAATATTTTTTAACAAAATAATTTTTTTACTATAGGTAGCAAAATTTTTTTATTAGAAAACATTTTCAAAAAAATTTTTTTTATTAGAAAAATTATTTTCTGGTAAGAAAAATTTCCAAGAAAAAAATTTTTTATTACGAAAAAAACAAGCAAATTATTTTTTACTAGAAATATTTTTTTTTTTTACTAGAAAACAGTAATATCTAGAAAATTTTTTTTCACCAAAAAAAATTAGTTTCTGGTAAAAAATGTTTGGTAAAAAAAATTTTTTTTATACCAAAAAATTTTTTTTCTAGAAAATTTTTTTTTTCTAGAAAAAATTTTTTTTTTCTAGAAAATTCGTTTTTGAGTAAAGTAAAAAAAAAATTTATAAAAATTTGTGATATAAGAGATAAAAAAACAAAAATTCTAAAAAAATTTTGTTTAATAAAATGTTCATACTGACAAAAACAGTTCCAAAAATTATGAGCCAAGAAATTAGTTTTTTGTAAAATAAATTAATTAGATATGTTTTTTAGATTTCATGACTCTTTGAAGACATGCTTGTTTTTTTTTGGTAAAATAACAAGAAAATTATATTTTACTAGAAACATTTTTTTTTTACTAGAAAACATTAATATCTAAAAAATTTTTTCACCAAATAAAATTATTTTCTGGTAAAAAAAATTTTTTTGGTAAAAATTTTAAGAAAAGGATTTTGTTAAAAAAATTTTTTTTTCTAGAAAAAATTATTTATAAAATAATTTATTTTGTGTGACAATTTTTTTATAAAAAAAATATGAATGACCATAATTTAAATCTCAACATTTGAGGTAGAATTTTTAAAGAAAAATTTTAATTCCTTTTTGAGTAAAATAAAAAAAATTTTATAAAAATTTTAGATAAAAGAAATATAAAAACAAAAATTCTAGAAAAAATTTTTGCTTAATAAAATGTTCATACTGAGAAAAACAGTTCCAAAAGTTATGAGCCAAGAAATTAGTTTTTTGTAAAATAAATTAATTATTTTTTTAGATTTCATGACTCTTTGAAGACATGCTGATTTTTATACTCTATTTCTATGAACGAGCCCAAATAGGTTTAAAAATGAATAAGATAAGTTATAAAGAACGCTCTGCTAATTTTTATGCACTAACAAAATTTATATTTTGTAAGATAAAGAAAAATTTATTCATAAAAAATAATAGTACAATAATTACGATCATCACTGACTTACTGAACGATTCTATATCGCTGTTTGATGAATATTTAGTGTAATAAAAAATTCCATTTCTTTAAAAAAGTGAGTGTCTGAAAAAAGTATATGTAGGTATATCTTTAAAAATGCCCTTATTTTAAATGTGTATTTTCTTTAAAATGTACCTTTTCGTTAAAAAGTAACCTTTCTTAAAAAAGTACGTTCTCTTAAAAAGTAGCTTTTTCTAAAAAAGTACCTTTTTGTAAAAAAGTGTCTTTTTCTACAAAAAATTACCTGTTTAAAAAAGTACCTTTTTCTAAACAGGTACCGTTTTCTAAAAAACTAAATTTTCTTAATAAACTATCTATTCTTAAAAAACATAATTTTTTAAGAGTTCCTTTTCTTAAAATAGTACCCTTTTAAAAAGTAGCTTTTCTTAAAAAAGTGTCTTTTCTTTAAAAAGTACATTTTCTTAAAAAAGTACCTTTTCCTAGTAAAGTTAATTTTCTTAAAAAACTAATTTTCTTAAGAAAGTACCTTTTCTCAAAAAAGTACCATTTCTTAAAAATTACATTTTCAAATAGTACCTTTTTTAAAAAGTACATTTTCTTCAAATATACCTTTTCTTAAAAAGTATCTTTTGTTAAAAAGTGCCTTTTCTTAAAAAGTACATTATTCTAAAAAGTAACATTTCTGAAAAAAGTACATTTTCTTAAATAAGTAAATTTTCTTAAATAAGTAACTTTTCTTAAAGAGAACATTTTCTTAAAAAAATTTCTTTTATTAAAAAATCACGTTTTCTTAAAAAATACCTTTTCTTAAAAAGTACATTTTCTTAAAAAGTTTGCTGTTCTTCATAAAGTTAAGTTTCTCAAAATATACGTTTGCTTACTTTCCTTTTTCTTTTCTTAAAAAAATTCACTTTCTTAAAAAGTTTGCATTTTTTGAAAAATAAATTTTCTTAAAAAAGTACATCTGCTTAAAAAAGTGAATTTCCTTAATCAAGTACCTCTTGTTAAAAAATTAAATTTTCTTAAGAAGTACCTTTTCTTAAAAAGTACATTCATCATCAAATAGTACCTTTTCTTAAAAAGTACATTTTCTTATAATGTACGTTTTCTTAAAAAGTATCTTTTGCTAAAACGTGCCTTTTCTTAAAGAGTATATTATTCTACATTTTCTTAAAAAAGATCTTTTCTTAAAAAAGTAAATTTTCTTAAAAAAGTTGCTTTTCTTCAAAAAGTACATTCATTAAAAAACTGCACTTTCTTAAAATGTAACTGTTCTTAAAAAGTATCTTTTTATATTGTACCTTTTCTTAAAAAGTACCTTTTTTAAAAAGTCCGTTTCTAAAAATATACCCTTTCCTAAAGAAGTACCTTTTCTTAAAAAAATACATTTTCCAAAAAGAAATTAATATTAAAGCTCGAGATCCACTTTTTGTTTTTAAATTCTTTATTGCCGATATTTCGCTACTCTTTGAGTAGCATCATCAGGGCTAGTAAGCTATATTTTAACAAAAAATGTTTTTCTTTTAAGGTGTTTCGAGTCTGTCGTCTATTATTGTACTCATACATTTTCTTAATAAAGTACCTTTTCTTCAAAAAGTACTTTTTCTTAAAAAGTACATTGTCAAATAGTACCTTTTGTTAAAAATAAAAAGTACATTTTCTTAACAAGTATCTTTTGTTAAAAAGTGCCTTTTCTTAAATAGTACATTATTCTAAAAAGCACCATATCTGAATATATAAAAAAAAATTTTCTTTACTAGAAAAAATATTTTTTTAGTAGAAAAAAATTTTTTTTTACTAAAAAAATAATATTTTTTTACAAGAAATTAATTTTTTTACTAGAAAAATTTTTTAGCTACCTGTTATATTAAAAAAAATAAATTTTTTTATCAGAAAATAATATTTTTTGACAAGAAAATAATTTTTTGTACTAGAAAAAATTTTTTTTATTAGAAAACATTATTTTCTGGAAAACATTTTTTTTGGTAAAAAAAAATTACCAGAAAGAAATATTTATAACAAGAAAATAATTTATTTTGAGTGACAATTTTTTTTATAAAAAAAAATTTGAATGACCAAAATTTAAATCTCAACATTCGTTTTTTAAAAATATAAAATATAAGAAACATTCTAGAAAAAATTTTTTCTTAATAAAATGTTCATACTGACAAAAACAGTTCCAAAAATTATGACCGAAGAAAATAGATTTTTGTAAAATAAACTAATTATTTTTTAGATTTCATGACTCTTTGAAGACATGCTATTTCTATGATTGAGCCAAAATAGATTTGAAAGTGAATAAGATAAGTTATAAAGAACGCTCTGAAAATTTTTAGGCACTAACAAAATTTTCGAGTAAACTTATTTTGTAAGATAAAGAGAAATTTAATCATAAAAAAATATGAGTACAATAATTACGCTCATCACTGACTTACTGAATGATTCTATATAGCTGTTGGATGAATATTTAGTTTAATAAAAAATTCCCTTTCTTTAAAAAAGTGAGTTTCTGAACAAAGTATATGTATATCTTTTTTAAATGTATATTTTCTTAACAATGAACCTTTTCCTTAAATAGTAACTTTTCTTAAAAAAGTGCGTTCTCTTAAAAAGTACCTTTTCCTAAAAAAGTACCTTTTTAAAAAAGTGCCTTTTTCTAAAAAAGTACCTGTTTAAAAAAGTACCTTTTTCTAAAAAAAATTACTTATTCTAAACAGGTACCTTTTTCTAAAAAACTAAATTTTCTTAATAAATTATCTATTTTTAATATCCTTTTTTAAAATAAGTTCCTTTTCTTAAAATAGTACCTTTCTTAAAAAGTAGCTTTTCTTTCTTTAAAAAGTACTTTTTCTTAAAAAAGTATATTTTCATAATAAAGTTAATTTTCTTAAAAAGTAAATTTTCTTAAGAAAGTATCTTTTCTTAAAAAGTACCATGTCTTAAAAAGTAAATTTTGAAATAGTACCTTTTTTTAAAAAGTACATTTTCTTCAAATATACCTTTTCTAAAATAGTATCTTTTTGTTAAAAAGTGCCTTTTCTTAAAAAGTACATTATTCTAAAGAGTACCATTTCTGAAAAAGTACATTTTCTTAATTAAGTAAATCTATAATATTAATAGGCTAGGTGATTTCTTGGGACCGATGTTTTATTCTACCGTTTTATCCCGATTTTTACCAAACGTATATTATTTGAAAGGTATTTCTTTTTAGCAGTTTTCCAGATTTACAGATTTTTTTAATTTTTTTGCTTTATTTTGAGTAAATTGCATTTAAAGTGGCGACTAACACATACATAAAATTATACAATGCTATGTATGTGTTTATTAAATTTGTTAATATGGTTGTAATAAAATTGAGTTTGGTTTTTGTGTTGATTTTGAGGGTCTTATTTAAGATCTTTATTTAATGAAAAAATAAAATTTCCTAGAATTTGCACTCGAATTTCGAGGGCTGGAATTTGCTAGTTTTCTTAAATAAGTAACTTTTCTTAAAGAACATTTCCTTAAAAAAATATCCTCTCTTAAAAAAAGACATTTTCTTAAAAAATACCTTTTCTTAACAAAGTACATTTTCTTAAAAAGTTTGTTTTTCTTCATAAAGTACCTAAATTTTCTTAAAAAGTACTTTTGCTTAAAAAAGTACCTCTTCGTAAAAAAGTACACTTTCATAAAAAGTTTGCTTTTTTGAAAAATAAATTTTCTTAAAAAAGTACATTTGCTTAAAAAAGTGAATATTCTTAATAAAGTACCTTTTCTTAAAAAGTACATTCACCATCAAATAGTACTTTTCTTAAAAAGTAAATTTTCTTAAAAAAGTAGCTATTCTTCAAGTAGCTTCCTTAAAAAACTGCACTTTCTTAAAATGTAGCTTTTCTTAAAAAGTATCTTTTTATATAGTACCTTTTCTTAAAAAATACCTTTTCTAAAAAGTCCTTTTCTTAAAAAAGTACATTTTCTTAAAAAAGTAATTTTCTTAAAAAGTACCTTTTCCTAAAGAAGTACCTTTTCTTTAAAAAAAATACATTTTCTTAATAAAGACCTTTTCTTCAAAAAGTACTTTTTCTTAAAAAGTACATTGTTCTACCTTTTCTTAAAAAAAACCTTTTCTTAATAAGTAAATTTTCTTAAAAAAGTAGCTATTCTTCAAAAAGTACGTTCCTTAAAAAACTGCACTTTCTTAAAATGTAGCTTTTCTTAAAAAGTATCTTTTTATTTAGTACCTTTTCTTAAAAAGTACCTTTTCTTAAAAAGTACCTTTTCTAAAAAGTCCTTTTCTTAAAAAACTACCTTTTCTTAAAAAAGTCATTTTGTTAAAAAGTACCTTTTCCTAAAGAAGTACCTTTTCTTAAAAAAAATACATTTTCTTAATAAGACCTTTTCTTTAAAAAGTACTTTGTCCTAAAAAGTGCATTGTCAAATAGTACCTTTTGTTAAAAATAAAAAGTACATTTTCTTAACAAGTATCTTTTCTTAAAAAGTGCCTTTTCTTAAATAGTACATTATTCTAAAAAGTACCATATCTGAATAACCTGAAAATAACCTTTTTAATACCTTTTCTTAAAAAAGTACCTATTCTTATAAAAGTAAAAATTTTCTTAAAAAGTACATTATTTAAAAAGTACCATTTCTGAAAAAAGTACATTTTCTTAAATAAGTAACTTTTCTTAAATAAGTACCTTTTTTTAAAAAGCACCTTTTCTTAAAAAAGATCGTTTCTTAAAAAAGCTAATATTCTTAAAAAAGTAGCTTATCTTCAAAAAGTAAATATTCTTAAAAAGTACATTTGCTTAAAAAAGCACCTTTTCTTAAAATAGTACACTTTCTAAAATTTACCTTTTCTTAAAAAGTATCTTTTTTTAATTAGTACCTTTTCTTAAAAAGTATCTTTTTTAAAAAAAGTTAATTTTCAATAAATTAAATAAATGATCAGGCTCGAGGTTTTTGTTTAAAATATTTTAAAATAAAAACATATTTAGTTAAAGTTAATTTTCTTAAAAAAGTACCGTTTATTTAAAAACTATAATTTATTAAAAAATTACCTTTTCTAATAAAGGAACTATACTTCATAAAGTACTGTTTCTTAAAAAGTATCTTTTCGTAATAAGTACTTTTTAGTAAAAAAGACCTGTTGTAAAAAGTCCATTTTCATAAAATGTAGTTTTTCTTAAAAAACACTTTCTTCAAAAGTACCTTTTCTTTATATAGCACATTTGGTTAAAAAGTGTATTTTCTTACCGAGTATCTCTCTCATACATTCATTTCTTAAAAAGTAAATTTTCTTAAAATGTGCCTTTTCTTAAAAAGTATCTTGTGTTAAAAAGTGCATTTTCTTAAAAGGTATAATATTCTAAAAAGTACCATTTCTTAAAAAAGTTAATTTTCTTAAATAAGTACCTTTTCTTAAAGGAGAAACTGTTCTTAAAAATACCTTTTCTTAAAAAAGTACATTTTCTTAAAAAAAGTAACTTTTCTTAAAAAATATTTTTTCTTAAAAAAGTACATTTTCATAAAAAATTTGCTTTTCTTCAAAACGTAAATTTTCTGAAAAAGTATATTGGGTTAAAAAGTACATTTTCTTAAAAAACTGCTCTTTCTTAAAATGTAGCTTTTCTTAAAAAGTATATTTTTCAAATGGTTTCTTTTCTTAAAAAGTATCTGTTTTAAAAAATTTAATTTTCTTAAAAACTTAATTTTCTTAAAAAAGTACCGTTTATCAAAAAAGTATCGTACATACACTTGTGCTCTCATAATTAAGTCATGGGTATGCAATGAAATGTTTTTGTAGTTTTTCTCTTAAACCTATTTCTTCCGATTCTAACCTTACTATTTTGTGCAACCCTGCTATGCTAGCAGTTGTTTACATTGATTGAAGCAAAATTAAAAATTTGGGTATTCCCCGTAAAGTGTGGAAAACGTCAAAAAGGTCATATGCGCTGTGCTCATATATATAAGTCACCACGCGTATCGTGAGCAAATTAGTGTTTCGAAGATCTTTTTTGCGGTTTAAATAATAAATAAATTAAAAGCAAATAAATTAAAAACAAAAAACGTCAGCTGAAACGCTATGGGTAAACAAAAAAGTTTGAATTCTGCTGAACGGAAAAAGCGATGCTCCACAGTATTGAAGCAAAAAGGTTGTCGTACTCAATATTGAGGTAAGCTAATGAAAAAATGGGACTCCCGACAAAATTTATTACTTATTTCTACAATTTCAACCATTTTTTTTTCAGATGACTTAATTATGTGAGCAGCTCTTTTTGGCTAATTTCCAAGTTTTTTATTTTTTTTTTTGGAAAGAATCAAAATTTTTTAATTTTTAATTTCACTGTAAATTGATTGCTAACATATAAGAATAATAAAAAAAAAATTATATTAGAATTTTAAAAAAAGGGTTTACGTATTTTTGACAATAATGTCGAGTAGCATACTAGTGACTTAATTATGTGAGCACAAGTGTATATTAAAAAAGTACCTTTTCTAAAAAGTACCT
Source organism: Cordilura impudica (assembly GCA_963682025.1). Lineage (NCBI taxonomy): Eukaryota > Metazoa > Arthropoda > Insecta > Diptera > Scathophagidae > Cordilura > Cordilura impudica. Next base: position 16,729,936 of record OY821521.1, on the reverse strand, counting down.
TTTCTAAAAAAGTACCTTTTCTAAAAAAATACCTTTTCTAAAAAAAGGAACTTTACTTAATAAATTACTTTTTATTAAAAATTATCTTTTCGTAATAAGTATTTTTTATTAATAAAAAGACCTGTTGTTAAAAAGGTAAATTTTTATAAAATGTATTTTTTCTTAAAAACCCTTTCTTAGAAAGTACATTTTTTTTAAAAAGCACATTCGATTAAGAAATTTTCTTGAAAAGTACCTTTTCTTAAAGAGTACCTCTGAAAAATTGCGTTATCTGTGCATTGCGTGTTGTTAAAAAAGTACCTTTTCATAGACTTTTTTTAACAGGAAATATTTTGAAGGATTTTTCTCTTCAGAAATTTTACTATTTTCCGGTAAGAGATACTAAAATCGTGTAAATCTTAGCGTACTCTGCTTCATTAAGGGGTCTTTAAACCATATTTATAAGTATTATAAACGGTATAAATAACTTGTTTTCGTATATACATTGTATATTTTTTGCTTTTGCCATGAAAAATTTCAATGAATTGCATATTGTGTGTATTATTTAAATTTACCTACCACCGCTGACTGCATTTTTTACAATGCATATGGTCATTGTACAGTAAAGCAGCTTAATGCGAGTGTTGCATGCAGTAGCGAAAGATTACAACTTTTTATGGCCTAAAAAAAGAGATACATACGTACATAATACTCTTAGCATCGAATGCACTTGAAAAGCAATAAAACAATGTGATTACATACTTATGAGCACTTTCATTTTCAATATTTGGGGTGTAAAAGTGTATGGTCAAGAGCAGCTACAGAAAGAAAGAAGGAAAATGAACAAAAAAAAACTGAAATTACATGACTTGAACTGAAAACGGATGCCAGGCATGATGGCAATTTAAGATGTTAACACTCAAAGAATTTTGTGAGTAAAAAAAATCAATGTGAATCCGATCACAGGGGAGATGTGTAAACATCTGCACCTTTTCCAATTGTATTTCAGAAAGTATCAATTCATTTTCAGAAAGTATTAATTATATATTGAATTTCAGAAAGTATCAATTGTGCTTCAGAAAACATCAATTGATTTTCAGAAGATATCAATTGTGTTTCAGAAAGTATCAATTGTATTTCAGAAAACATCAATTGATTTTCAGAAAGTATCAATTGAATTTTAGAAAACATCAATTGAATTTCAGAAAGTATCAATTGTGTTTCAGAAAACATCAATTGATTTTCAAAAAGTATCATTTGTATTTCAGAAAATATCAATTGAATTTCAGAAAGTATCAATTGTGTTTCAGAAAATATCAATTGATTTTAAGAAAATATCAAATATATTTCCGAAATTATCAAATAGATTTTTACCCCTTGAGCGTTAAGTTAAGCTTTTGGTTTGTTAATAAAAGTTTAAATGTTCTTAAACTAGTTCTGTCAGTAGCAAATATATACTTGAATACTTAAAAAAAACAACTCTGCAAGTCTGTGAACATGTAAAACTCACAGCACACCTAGCGGTTAATAGCAAATATAAACTTGAATTTTTAAAATTACCGAAAAAGATTTGTGATTTTGTTATAAGACAGCGAACTCGGCGGTTCTGCTAACTAAATACACCAATACATTTAATATACCTCACACCGATTTTCCCTTACGCTATTTTTGAGATTGTATTGTGAAATTGTTTTAATTAATATTCGCGAGCAATAAGCAGATAATTGCACCAGAGATATATCACAATGGATAATTTTGATCTCAGGGGCACTGAAGGGTTAAATAAATAAAAATTAACCGAATTATTTTTCTTAAATTCTAAATAGTGGTATCAACGAGTTTAATAGAAAAACTCGTTTTAGGTCATTTTTACTTAAAAATATCTTAAAATCCAAAGCTGGCCTTGGCAAATAATGGGTTAACGTTCTCGGATTTATTCCAAATTTTTGGAACGAAACTTCTACATATTTGGTAATTACATTTTAAGTGTCGCATCTAAAAATAGGACAGCACTTACAAAATATTTGAATTCTTTTAATAAATTGTCTTTTATTTGTTTGGGGTCATATGTGACCCCAATTCCAAAAGGGTTAATGGAGTCGTATTCTTTTTTTCCGAAACCCTAGGCTATTAAGATAAAATATAACATTTAAAAGTAGAAAAATTATGAATTTTTGATACAAAGTATTTAGAAAGAGTACATTTAAAGAATATTTCACAAAAATCCAAGTTTTCTCGAAATCCGCAAAAATAAAATCCTTGTCAAAAAAAATTCTGGTAGAGGGATTTATTTAAAAATTCACACAGTTAATCTGCAACATGTATTTAATAAAACCTTAAAGTAATATATTAATTTTTTTAAATTTTGTTTAAGAAAATTTTTTCAAACTTGAAAAAGGAGTTTTAAAAATTTTATCAAAAAAATTTCCAATTTTCGGTCTCAATGCGCAATAGGTTAACAACGTGGTAATAAAACAATACTTCATATCTGAGTACTTATAAGTATAGAGACCAAAAAAGAATGATGGCTTTAATCAATTTCTCAAAGTTGAAAAAATGCCATCAAATTTCATGACCTAGTTTTTTTTTTGGCACAAAAGTGGTCTGGGGCATTTGCTATTTCTTGGCGAGGTTTTATTCGATATTGAAGTTTTATAGCCTTTTGAAAGGATAATTTAATACTGATCCCGAATTATATAACAGCTTGTCGGTAAAATTAAACTATAGAACGAAATTTTCGTAAAATCTGAAAAAAAGTCATATTTTCCCCATATAAACACACTTGAAATATTCAATCGCTTTGCGCCACTACTAAACGTTTTTTGATTGGCCCAAAACTTTGTATTTCTCAGTTTTTTTGCTATTCGCATATTTCTAGGTGGTGAGACCGACAGTTTGAACACTTTTTTTCCCTCCATATAACGAAGGGCCACCCTAGTGTGTATACCCTATACCACCATGTGGTCAGGGCATAATAACTTTATGCTGATGTTTGTAACTACCAATAATATTTGCATTAGAGTCATCTATTATTATATCGATCGACTCAGAATCACTTTCTGAGTCGATTTAGCGATGTCCGTCCGTCCGTCCGTCCTTCCGTCTATCCGTCTTTGTGTCCATGTAAACATTGTATATTTTGACGAAATATAGTTTATAAACTTCTATCGGCCATAGGATGAATGCTATTAAAATTGTTAAAAACCGTTCACGTCCAGACCTAGTCCCCATATAAATCACCTCTATGAGATCGACTTAAATTGCCATAATATCCAAATTATCATATAGATCTCGGTCAAATTGGGTTTGTGTGTGCTTATTACATCCGCTTTTTATCAGTAGTTAAAAAATAAATCGTATAGGACAATTCTTAGTCTTGGCCCCCATATGAAGCTGATTCCCGCTCTTCACTTAAATCTATCAAACAAAAATAATGCACAGATTTTTCTCAAATTTGGTTTGTACATGTTTTTGCAGAAAATAAGTGACCTTATCAAATATAGTCGGGATTGGTCCATTTTTCGACCTGCCCCATATAAATATAGCATCCGATATGAACTTTTTCATTAATAACAACGCCACTCAAATTTGGTTTATACTTATTTTCCATATCTAATTAGTGGGAACTAAGAGATAGGGTCTCTATAGTCTTGGTATAGAGTATCGTATAGTCGGTCTAGACTGGCTATAACTTTCTTACTTGTTTTTGTATAATTTTTTAAGTTTTAAAATTTTTTATTTTTTCTTTAGAAGAAAAAATGGTTTAACTTTTCCTGTTAACTGTAAAATTTTTTACCGGTGTATAACAAAATTGATTATAGAGTATGAATGCTTTGTATGTTTGTCCTCCTGCAGGCCCGACTGTTTGTAACATTGTTATTAATATCAAAATGAAAGCATAAGTTATTTATTACATATAACAAATTATTGTCCAATGACTGACTGCCTGAAGGCGTTTTTTTTATCTACAAAAACTTTAAAAGCTTGGGAAAAACACCTTTCATCAATATCAATATACAATAATTATAAGACTGTAATTCTAAAGTTTGTTAACTTGTTTCTAAAAAAATAATAATATGTAGTGTTATTTTTTGCGTTTTATTATGCTATTAATAACTTAAAGTGCACAACTAAAAGCAATTGTTTTCGTCACTGTAGTTGTGCCCTTAGCTAAATATACCGTACATAATTATCTTTCAATCAGACTCAGTTTGGCCGTCATCATTTGTTATAGTCATAAGTATTAAATTATTATGAAGAAGGCCTGACATTAAATGTTCGTAAACAAATATTTATTTAAAGTGAAAGTTATTTATGATCAGAAAAAACTATAAACAAAAATTATTCAAAAACATACATATGTAATCAAGTTTATTTTATTATTCAATGTAATGTTTTATGTTTAAGGGAGTCTGGGTTCATAACAGTTGTTTGTGGATTATTATTTGTAGAAATACATTTATCATAAGATAGGAATTAAGCAAATATCATTAAAAAGTTTCAGTTACATTGACATTTGTAAAATAGTTGCATATTTTCATGATGATTCATTTTTAGTTTCTGGCCAATTTCGCTCATAGAAAAATATAATTTTTTTTAATCAATTTAATTTTTATCATATTGAGCTAAAACAAACAAGTAATAGTGTCAAATTCGGCTGTGTTGTATCTTGAACATTCTCCACCTGTGTCTTAAACAAATTATTATAACCAAAGTAGGGTATGGCTACGATTTTCATACATTTACTTATATTTTGATACGTGGAGTATAACAAAACATACAAATTAATGAAGCAAAAGCTACAAACACAGCGACCATAACAACAAGAATTATTACAGCTTTCACATACAAGAAACTAATTTTTTAATAATAACAATAACAAGAACAACATAGAAAAATCATAATTTTTTTTAAATAGAAACCTGCTCATTTTCACTAAAAATGAGCAATCCAGCTGGCCTACTGAGGGTGTGGTCGTGGTTTCAAAAGACGGACAGACAGACATCGCTAATATCAACTGTGCTTGTCATAAGGATCAAGAATAACTATATACATGTTATGGGATCCCGAAATCTAAGAAAATTATGAAAAAAAAGCTAGAAAGGAAGGAATAGAAAATATAATTAAAAAATAAGTAAGAAAATTATAGTCGCTCTCGACCGACTATTCGATACCCTATACCATCTCTATCTCTTAGGCCCAATTAATTGGATATAGTAAATAAGCACAAACCAATTTTGTGAGGCATTGTAATTAATTATTTTTACCTTTGAATATGAAAAAGTTCATATCGGATGCTATATTTATAAGGGGACTAGGTCGAAAAATGGATCGATCCTGGCCATATTTGGTGAAGTCACTTCTATTTTGCATAAAACATATACACACTAAATTTTATAGAAATCTGTGCAATATTTTTGTTTTTGATAGGTTTAAGTGAAGATCGGGAATCAACTTTATATGGGAGCTCTGACTTTGAATTTTCGTATAGGGTTTATTTTTGGACTGCTGATAAATGAATGTAATAAACAAACCCAATTTGACCGATTTCTATATGATAATTTGGATATTATGGCAATTTAAATTGAAATCATGGGGGTCATTTGTATGGGGACTAGGTCTGAACATGCACCAATTTTCACCAATTTGCTATGCTATGGCCGATAGAAGCTTATGTACTAAATTTCATTGAAATATATTCATATGTGCGACCTGTAGTTTGATTACAAGGTTTACATGGACACACAGACGGACGGGCGGACATAGTTAAATCGACTCAGGAAGTGATTCTGAGTCGATCGGTATAATAAAAGATCTTGGTTAAATATTTTTGGTAATTACAAACATCAGCACAAAGTCATTATACCCTGCGGAGGAGTTTGAAAGTTGTCATAGTTATAGTTCATTTGAAGGAGAAGTGCAGAATAATAAAAATTTATGTATAATATGTGTTAAAAATATAATAAATTAAATAAAATAAAATATTTATAATAAATAATTTTAATTTTAATTTTAATTTAATTGTGATCTACCAAAAATTGATTAGCATACTTTTAGGCTCTTATGAAATTATTTACTAACAATCCCATTTATATTTCTTCTGTGTGTTCATCAAATATTTAAAATGAAATTTAATAAATTTTATTTAAAAATTCACAGTTTAAGGAATTTTATTTAAATATTCATAAATTTTATATATATATGTATAGATTATACAAACATTGAAAGAAAAAAAATTGATTAAAAAATAAAATTTCCTAGAATTTGCATTCGAATTTCGAGTGTTGGTCTCTGCTATTTAACCTTTAAATTATAAACCATTTAAATTTAAAATTATTTTTTGACCAGTATTTATTATGATTTATTATTTATTGTTTAAAAATTTTCGGATTGTTGTACAGTGTTATTATACCCTATGTGGTCAGAGTATACTGAGTTTGACTTTCACCCATTTTTTATTATACCCGATCGAGTCAGAATCACTTTCAGAATCGATTTAACCATGTCCGTCCGTCAGTTTGTCTGTCTGTCTGTGTGACCATGTAAACCTTGTACAGTTCGCAAATATTGTTTGATGAAATTTGGTATATAAGCCCAAGGATAATCCCTATCGAAATTGTTCTATGTGCAGACCTAGCCCCAATACAAATAACCCCTATTAGATCCACCTAAATTGATGTAAGATCCATAAATCGGTTAAATTTGGTTTATGTGTGTTTATTACACATCTATAATAATAATAGGCTAGGCGATTTCTTGTGACCGATGTTTTGTTCTACTGTTTTATCCCGATTTTGACCAAACGTATATTATTTGAAAGGTATTTCTTTTAAGACGTTTTGCAGATTTTTAGATTTTAAAATTTTTCCCTTTATTTTGAGTAAATTGCATAAAGTTGCTACTAACACATACATAAAATTGTACAATATCTGTGTGAGTTTATTAAATTTGTTAACGTGTTTATAATAAAAATGAGTTTACTTTTTTGTGTTGATTTGCGAATTGGCTATAATTGATTAGCATACTTTTAGGGTCTTTATTTAATGAAAAAATAAAATGTCCTAGAATTTGCGCTCGAATTTCGAGGGCTGGAATCTGCTAGTATAAATAAAATGAAAACTAATTTCAAGCTGAATCCAAAATCGTTCTATAATTTTGTAAATTCTAAAAGAAGATCTCACGAATTTCCGCCTGTTATGCAATTTCAAAACTACAAATCTGGTGATGATATTGCTATAAGTAACATGTTTGCTGACTTTTTTGCTACTTATTCCGATGCCCAATATAACTCTAGTTGTTATCCTTTTGATCGCGCTTCAAATCAAATAATTCGTTTACCATTTATTGAACTTGCTGAAGTTGCATGTGAATTAAAGAGATTAAAAACTTCATATAACCATGGACCTGATGGCGTTCCCAATTGTCTTTTAAAGTATTGTGCTGAAAGATTATCTGTTCCTTTGACCATCATGTTTAACACTTCCATCAAATATGGTTACTTTCCTAATTGCTGGAGAAATTCATATATTATTTCGTTATTCAAATCCGTTTGTAAATCTAATGTAAAAAACTATAGAGGAATTGCCAAACTTAGTTAAATTTCCAAACTTTTCGAGAAATTCATCTCAGACTACCTGAGCCATAGGGTATCATCTTTAATGTCACCGTTTCAGCATGGCTTTCGGAAGGTTTGCTCAACTATAACTAATCTTTTACAATTAACTACTTTAGTCAACCGAGGATTTGTAAATAGTAAACAAACTGATGTTATATACACCGACTTTTGCAAGGCGTTTGATAAAGTTGACCATAATCTTCTTTAAAAAAAATTAAATTTGTTGGGGTTTACTCCCAATAGCCTAAAATGGATGAAGTCTTACCTATGTGATAGACAGCAGAATGTTAAATCTATATATATAAAATTCATTTTCTGTTTGTTTGTTTGTTTGTTTGTTTGTTTGTTTGTTTGACCGCTATACAAATTTTTATTTTTCAACCGATTTCCCTGATATTTTGTACACGCGATCTGTATACCCCAGGAAAGGTCGCCATATACTTTTTACCAGCCACGCCTACTTTCACGCCCACTTTTTATGTAAAATTCATTTTCTGTTTTATTCATATTTATTCAATATAAAAATTTTTATTTGTCAACAGATTTCTCTGAAATTCGGTACACACTATCCCTGTACTCCATCTAGGGTCACCATATACTTTTTATCGACCACGCCCACTTTTACGCCCACTTTTTATATACAATTCATTTTCTGCTTTTTGGTATATTTGTTCGCTATACAAATTATTATTTTTAAACGGATTTCTCTGAATTTTGGTATACACGATCTTTGTATCCCAGGACAGGTCACCGGGTGATTCTTTCGGCCACACCTACTTTTACGCCCACTTTTTGTATACAATTCGTTTTCTGTTTTTTGGAATATTTGTTTGCTATACAAATTTTTATTTTTCAACGGAATTCTCTGAAATTTGGTACACACTATCTCTGTACTCCAGAAAAGCTCGCCATATGCTTCGTACCGGCCACGCCTACTTTTACGCCCACTTTTATATACAATTCATTTTCTGTATTTTGGTATATTGGTTCGCTATACAAATTTTTATTTTTCAACCGATTTCTCTGAAATTTGGTACACACGATCTCTCTGCTCCAGGGAAGGTCGACATATTCTTCGTACCGGTCACGCCTACTGTTACGCCCACTTTTTGTATACAATTCATATTCTGTTTTTTGGTACATTTGTTCTCTACACAATTTTTTTTTTTAACGGATTTCTCTGAAATTTGCTACACACGATCTCTGTACTCCAGAGAGGTCGCCATATGATTCTTGCCGGCCACGCCTACTTCTACGCCCACTTTTTATACAAAATTAATTTTCTGTTTTTTGGTATATTTGTGCACTATAGAAATTTTTATTTTTCAAGGGATGTCTAAAATTTGGTCACACGATCTCTATACTATAGGGAAGGTCACCATATGCTTCTTACAGGCAACGCCTACTTTGCGCCAACTTCTATGTATATAAAACTTATTTTTTTCCTTTTATTTGTTTCTTTATTTGATTGCTATACAAACTTTTATTTTTCGATGGCTTTCTCCGAAATTTAGTACATATTCCAGGGAAGGTAGCCATATGATTTTTACCGACCACGCCTACTTTTACGCCCAATTTTCATATAAAATTCACATTTCGTTGTGTGGTATATTTCTTCCCTATACAAATTTGTACTTTTCAACGGATTTCTCTGATATTTGGTTTACACGGAAATAACTACACGGTGAACAAATTCCCCAAACTTTTCAACCGATTTCCCTGATATTTTGTACACGCGATCTGTATACCCCAGGAAAGGTCGCCATATACTTTTTACCAGCCACGCCTACTTTCACGCCCACTTTTTATGTAAAATTCATTTTCTGTTTTATTCATATTTATTCAATATAAAAATTTTTATTTGTCAACAGATTTCTCTGAAATTCGGTACACACTATCCCTGTACTCCATCTAGGGTCACCATATACTTTTTATCGACCACGCCCACTTTTACGCCCACTTTTTATATACAATTCATTTTCTGCTTTTTGGTATATTTGTTCGCTATACAAATTATTATTTTTAAACGGATTTCTCTGAATTTTGGTATACACGATCTTTGTATCCCAGGCCAGGTCACCGGGTGATTCTTTCGGCCACACCTACTTTTACGCCCACTTTTTGTATACAATTCGTTTTCTGTTTTTTGGAATATTTGTTTGCTATACAAATTTTTATTTTTCAACGGAATTCTCTGAAATTTGGTACACACTATCTCTGTACTCCAGAAAAGCTCGCCATATGCTTCGTACCGGCCACGCCTACTTTTACGCCCACTTTTTATATACAATTCATTTTCTGTATTTTGGTATATTGGTTCGCTATACAAATTTTTATTTTTCAACCGATTTCTCTGAAATTTGGTACACACGATCTCTCTGCTCCAGGGAAGGTCGACATATTCTTCGTACCGGTCACGCCTACTGTTACGCCCACTTTTTGTATACAATTCATATTCTGTTTTTTGGTACATTTGTTCTCTACACAATTTTTTTTTTTTAACGGATTTCTCTGAAATTTGCTACACACGATCTCTGTACTCCAGAGAGGTCGCCATATGATTCTTGCCGGCCACGCCTACTTCTACGCCCACTTTTTATACAAAATTAATTTTCTGTTTTTTGGTATATTTGTGCACTATAGAAATTTTTATTTTTCAAGGGATGTCTAAAATTTGGTCACACGATCTCTATACTATAGGGAAGGTCACCATATGCTTCTTACAGGCAACGCCTACTTTGCGCCAACTTCTATGTATATAAAACTTATTTTTTTCCTTTTATTTGTTTCTTTATTTGATTGCTATACAAACTTTTATTTTTCGATGGCTTTCTCCGAAATTTAGTACATATTCCAGGGAAGGTAGTCATATGATTTTTACCGACCACGCCTACTTTTACGCCCAATTTTCATATAAAATTCACATTTCGTTGTGTGGTATATTTCTTCCCTATACAAATTTGTACTTTTCAACGGATTTCTCTGATATTTGGTTTACACGGAAATAACTACACGGTGAACAAATTCCCCAAACTTTTCAACCGATTTCCCTGATATTTTGTACACGCGATCTGTATACCCCAGGAAAGGTCGCCATATACTTTTTACCAGCCACGCCTACTTTCACGCCCACTTTTTATGTAAAATTCATTTTCTGTTTTATTCATATTTATTCAATATAAAAATTTTTATTTGTCAACAGATTTCTCTGAAATTCGGTACACACTATCCCTGTACTCCATCTAGGGTCACCATATACTTTTTATCGACCACGCCCACTTTTACGCCCACTTTTTATATACAATTCATTTTCTGCTTTTTGGTATATTTGTTCGCTATACAAATTATTATTTTTAAACGGATTTCTCTGAATTTTGGTATACACGATCTTTGTATCCCAGGCCAGGTCACCGGGTGATTCTTTCGGCCACACCTACTTTTACGCCCACTTTTTGTATACAATTCGTTTTCTGTTTTTTGGAATATTTGTTTGCTATACAAATTTTTATTTTTCAACGGAATTCTCTGAAATTTGGTACACACTATCTCTGTACTCCAGAAAAGCTCGCCATATGCTTCGTACCGGCCACGCCTACTTTTACGCCCACTTTTTATATACAATTCATTTTCTGTATTTTGGTATATTGGTTCGCTATACAAATTTTTATTTTTCAACCGATTTCTCTGAAATTTGGTACACACGATCTCTCTGCTCCAGGGAAGGTCGACATATTCTTCGTACCGGTCACGCCTACTGTTACGCCCACTTTTTGTATACAATTCATATTCTGTTTTTTGGTACATTTGTTCTCTACACAATTTTTTTTTTAACGGATTTCTCTGAAATTTGCTACACACGATCTCTGTACTCCAGAGAGGTCGCCATATGATTCTTGCCGGCCACACCTACTTCTACGCCCACTTTTTATACAAAATTAATTTTCTGTTTTTTGGTATATTTGTGCACTATAGAAATTTTTATTTTTCAAGGGATGTCTAAAATTTGGTCACACGATCTCTATACTATAGGGAAGGTCACCATATGCTTCTTACAGGCAACGCCTACTTTGCGCCAACTTCTATGTATATAAAACTTATTTTTTTCCTTTTATTTGTTTCTTTATTTGATTGCTATACAAACTTTTATTTTTCGATGGCTTTCTCCGAAATTTAGTACATATTCCAGGGAAGGTAGCCATATGATTTTTACCGACCACGCCTACTTTTACGCCCAATTTTCATATAAAATTCACATTTCGTTGTGTGGTATATTTCTTCCCTATACAAATTTGTACTTTTCAACGGATTTCTCTGATATTTGGTTTACACGGAAATAACTACACGGTGAACAAATTCCCCAAACTTAAAAAAAAGGTACCCAAAAGAAATGAACAAATTCCCCTTCTTTTTTTAATCGGAAGAAAGAGTGAACTTACTCCCCAAATTCATTCTTAAATTTTTACATATTTTTATTTAATGAATTTTGTTAAATATTTATTTTAGTAAACATTTGCATACTGCTCTCAATATATGTCCTACAATAAATGCATTTAAAATGAGTATTCTTTTCAATAGCGTCATTTCGTTGCGCGGAACTTACGCGCACGTGGAATACAGCTTAGCTAGAATATCGGAATGATCTGAAAAATATATTTTGACAATTAAAATAAGTTGGCAACAGCTGCGCGGCAGCACAGGTGTGGTTGCCAAATGCACGGAAGCGGCGCGCGGCGCGCGACCGCGGACTCGGACGCGACGGCTACGGACGCGACGCGCTCTCGGAATACAGCTCAGCTAAAATATCGCAATGCTCTAAAAAATATGTTTTAGGAATTAAAATAAGTTAACGAGAACTAAGCGGCAGAACGGGTAGTAGCTGCGAGGAAACAGCGCGAGGCCCACGGACGCGGACACGACGGATGCGGACGCGACACGCTCGCGGAACACAGATCAGCTAAAATATCGCAATGATCTGAAAAATATATTTTGGCGATTAAATTAATTTGACAACAATTCCACGGCAGCATGGGTCTGGCTGCCAAACGCGCGGAATCGTGCGCGACTCGCTCGCGGAATACAGCTTAGTGAAATGTCGTATTATAAATTTTATCTACGTATGTGAAATAATTATCTGTTGGTCAAAATAGGCCACACATATACTATAAGCAGTTGCTTAAAGAAACCTTGCGACACAATATTAAACGACACAATATTGACGTCTCTGCTAAATGATGATCACTTATTGAATGAAGTAATTCCATATTTAAAAATTGTGATTCCTTTAATTTGCGAACCATTCCGTTATATTTGATGTTTATAAATAAACTGAAAAAAAAAAAACTTAAAGCGGTTTCGCAACTTATTTTTGAAGCATTTTTGCTGCAGCATCTTAAAAACTTCTAAATTGAAAAATCAAAAAATTTTTAATTGAAATAAAAAATGAATTTACTGCCCATACAAATTTTTGGGAAGAAAGTTCATTTTATTGAGGAATTTGTTAATTGGGGACTAAGTACTCAGCGCCTGGTAAGCATAGTGAACCATTTTTCAAGTCAAAGGCCTTTGTATCCCGGGCAAGACCGGGTAAAAACAGCTAGTATAAAAATAAAACATCTAAAAATACAAGAAAATTATAGTCGGTCTAGACCGACTATACGATACCCTATACCATGCGTTTAGATACCCTATCTCTCAGGCCCAACTAACTGGATATAGAAAATAAGCATAAACCAAATTTGAGTGGGATTTTTATTAATTTTTTCGGCTGCAGATATGAAAAAGTTCATATCGGTTGCTATATCTATATGGGGACTAGGCCCAAAAATGGACCGACCATGTTTGGTAAAGTCTCTTGTATTTTGGAAAAATATATACAAACAAAATTTGAGAAGAATCAGTGCAATATTTTTGGTTTTTAATAGATTTAAGTGAAGATCGAGAAGCAGCTCTATATGGGGTCAAAGGGATCATTTTTGGACTACTCATTAGTGGATGTAATGAACGCATACAAACCCAATTTGAGTAAGATCTATATGACAATTTGGATCTTATGGCAATTTATGTCGATTTCATATGGGTAATTTGTATGGGGGCTATGTCTGAACATGGACCGATTCTCACCAATTTCAATAGCGTTCATCCCATGGCCGATAAAAGCTCATATACCAAATTTCATCAAAATATATTCACATTTGCGACCTGCAGTTTGATTACAAGCTTTACATGGACACACAGACGGACGGACGGACGGACGGACGGACATTGTTAAATCAACTCAGAAAGTGATTCTGATTCGATCGGTATAATTAAAGATGGGTCTAGGTCAAATATTTTTGGTTGTTACAAACAGCAGCACAAAGTCATTATACCCAAACCACATAGTGGTATAGGGTATAATAAATGTCCTTTCGCGAGTTCCACAAGGCAGCCATCTGGGTCCAATTCTTTTTTCCTTATTTATAAACGATCTTTCGAACACTATAAAATTTTGCAATATATTAATGTATGCGGATGATGTTAAAATTTTCCTCACTTACAATGAAAAGGGTGATCACTTATATCTACAGATGGACCTTGATAACTTCTGTACGTGGTGCAATATAAACTTAATGGAATTGAATATGAAAAAATGTAAATACATGCAATTTTCAAGAAGAAACTACATAATTGTAAACTACTCCTTGGATGGACAACCGTTAGTAGCAGTTCATACCTTTCTGGATCTGGGGATTTTGTTTGATGCAAAACTGAGTTTCATTTCACACATCAATATGACGGTCAATAAAGCTAGAGGTGTACTGGCTTTTTTTAAGCGATGGGCCAAGGAATTTATTGATCCCTATATCACTAAACAGTTATATACATCCCTCATAAGACCTATACTTGAAGATGGTTCAATTATCTGGGATCCTTCATACAACATCCAAATAGATGATATTGAATCCATTCAAAAAGAATTTATTTTGTTCTTTTTGCGGTGTTTTTCCTGGAATCCGGCGACAAATTTGCCTTCGTTAATTAAACTGCCAACACTTAAAAGCCGTAGAACCATGCTGAATGTGTCGTTTTTGCTAAATCTCAGCGACCTACACGTTACTTTCATCCACTTTCAATTCCAGTTTTCCGTACCAACGCTGATCCGTTAAGAAGATTATGTACTAACTTTAACGATTTGTATCAATATTTTGATTATTCTCTAACCATTAATATTGTAAAACGTAAAATTATTCTGTATTTAAACCGTTAAATTTACAAATTAATCATTTCATATGGCAAAATTTTTTATATTATATTTTATGATTTTAACGTCTGTAAGGATTTATTCCATATACTAAAATAAATAAAAAATATATAAAAAAAATTATGACTATTTAAATGAGCCTACAGGTATGTTAATCAATTTTAGCAATTCACAATTCAACACAGAGTGTCTCATATATAATTTAAATCATTGGCATTAACAGGGTGTAACGAGTTATTATAAATATTTTATTTAATTTAATTTAATATATTTTTAACACAGATTAAACATTAATTTTATCATTCTCGGCTTCTCCTCCATATGAACTATAACTATGCCAATTTTCACACTCCTCCGTGCCCGCATATTGCTTAAAAAGGGAACTAAACATTTACCTTCACGTATTAATATATAGATTTCTAATAGTTTCTTTTTAATGACTTAATGATTGTTCTTTTTTTTATTTTTCTTAGAAAGAACTAATTTCTGTCTGAAAAATTTCATTATTTTTCTGTTATTAGAGTAGCCTTTCCATGGCTACGACTAAGAATTATACTATTTAGCATTTTTAAATATAACGAACTAAAATATAAAACATCTTTGAAACAAATGTTTTTGTGTACACATTGCATATTGCTTTTTTATTTTTTAGCAGCCACTTGTTGTCTTTTTTTTTTCTTAAATTGGGCAGATTTATTATCAACAACTTTGTAAATTCCTCTATACTTGTACTTGATTTTGCAAAGATTTAATTTGACTTTACCATATTGACCAGGCTTTTTTGGTTTTGGCAACATAGTGAGAGGCTCCCAGTACTAAAATCGTAGCAAAATGTACTCTTATGGTTTTGAATTATTTGAAGCTCTCTTTACATTTTCACATAAAAATATGACAGATTTAAAAAATTTTAAATTTTATTTTATTCTGGAAAATAACTATTTCACAAACAGCGGTGAATAGACTCCGTTTATTAGATACAAAGATCAGAACCCAAATTCTAGGAAATTCAATTTTTTTATTCAATGTTTTTTTAAATCTATATATATATATATATATATATATATGCATATAATGTAAGAATAAATATAATATTAATAGGCCAGGCGATTCCTTGTGACCGTTTTTTTGTTCTACCGTTTTATCCCGATTTTGATCAAACGTACATTCCCAGAAACAAAAAAAAACATTACCAAATAATGGGTTTAAGAAGGAGAAGTAACTGGTTGAAGTTTTCCTGATAAGCTCATTATTTTAACACGGGGATGTCATTGGAGGTAGCTAGTTGCCTAGGAACTCATTATTTTCACTTTGAAAGTAATGCAGTATGCAAGGAGCTGGCATGAAATATAAGTAGCTGTATAACATATTATTAGTAACGCCTTATTTTCACTTTAGAAGTAATGCAGTGGGCAAGGGTACGTCGTTATTGGCAATGCAAAAATCAATGAGCTGCTATTACGAAATTTTTCCTGGGTTATTTGAAAGGTATTTCTTTTTAGCTGTTTTCCAGATTTACAAATTTTTAAATTTTGTCCTTTATTTTGAGTAAATTGCATTTAAATTTGCTACTAACACATACATAAAATTATACATATGCTATGTGTGTGTTTATTAAATTTGTTAATGAGTTTGTTATCTTCATTCACAATAATAATAAACCAAAAAGGTGTTGGTTTGTGAATTGGCTAAGTTGAAAAATAAAGTTGCCTAGAAATTGAATTTCGAGCGCTGGAATCTGCGAGTTTAAATAAAATACATTAAATTGTGAATTTTTACATAAAATTAATTAATAAATAATTTTATACGAGCCTAAAGGTATGCTAATCAATTTTAGGCAATGCAAAAGGTCGATTGAAATGTACTCTTTTTTGAAACTATCAATAATAAATGCACAGGCGATGAATTTTGAATTGGCTAACATTGATTAGCATTCCTTTAGGCTCTTATAAAATTATTTATTATAAATATTTTATTTAAGTTAATTTCGTATATTTTTAACACATATTATACATAAAGTTTATCATTTGGCACTCCTCCTCCATATGAACTGTAACTGTGCCAACTTTCACACTCCTCCGTGCGTGCTTTTTGCTTAAAAAGGCGTATAAAGATTTACCTTCACATATTAATATATATATATATTAGATATTTATCTTAACAAAAATACTATTTACATTGTATTTGATTCAAGTTTCTACATAAATCTGTTTGCATATGAAAATTTTCTGTTCTTGGAAAAATTAAAAAAAATATTTTTTTTTCTAATTAAATTAGCCCTACTTTAAATTAAAAGAAGTAAGAAAATTATAGTCGATCACGAAAAAATATAAAAATTTTCTGCGCATGTTGGAACTCTGACGTCACGGAAACTGTGTTCCTATTGGCTAGTAATTTCTAGCTGGCGAACTGTCGAACATAACAGTGGGACAATTTATTATTTTTCTCCTCAAATTATTTGTTAGCAAAAATATTTCATTTTTTATAAACTTATTAGTTTATTTATTTTATATTCACTAAATGAAAATGGTCTAACAATATGTGAAAAAAATTTTAAAGGCCATTGTTCTGTACTTTGAAATAAGGTTACTAAATGTTTTTATACTACGTTGTTCTTTTATTAAATTTACGCTTTTGTCTATTGATATTTTGAGCAATTTCGACATTTATTAACCTTATTCTAAAGTATATTCTAGATCTAAAAAAAGTTTTTTCACTTCACTTGCTTCAAAGTCCTTTGCTTCTAACAAATGTTTTTGCAAATATCCGCTTGAAAGCAACAATTTTTTTAATGGCTTACCTAGCCTACCTTCACATAGGTGGTTAACCAATGAGTGAAGTCTAGGCTGAGTTCTCTAGACTTATTTTTTACTGTAGCTTTGCTTCCATTTGCCCACCGTACACTTCATTTTTCCATTTTTACAGGGCTGCCAACTATCACATAAAACAAAAATTTTTCGCAAGAAATTATAATATTCACACATTAAACAGACTTGTTAACCCTACTACGTCATATAACGCTAAAACATGCGTTAGCTGACTCTACAATATCCTATATCATACGTTTCGAGAGGTTGTCTGGGATCCATTTTGCTGAGGCAATAATTTGATATAGAAAATAAGCATAAACCAAATTTTTGTTAATGCTATTAATACGTGGCGAGCAGATGTAAAAAAGTTCACATCTGATGTTATTTTTATATGGGGAATAGGTAAAAAAAATAGTCCGATCTTAACCATATTAAGTTTCTTACTTTTCTCAAAAACATGTATAAATCAAATTTAAAAAAATCTATGTTAAATTTTGTATTTTGATAGATTTAAGTAAAGATTGGGTATATCAGACTAAAAATGGTTATACATGGTCGTGCTATGGTCGATATATTTTATTAAAACTAGCAGATTCTAGCGCTCGAAATTCGAGGCAACCTTATTTTTCAACTTAGGCAATTCACAAACCAACACTTTTTTAATAAACACACACATATCATCTATAATATTAATAGGCTAATCAATTTCTGGTGACCGCTGCTTTGTTCTACCGTTTTATACCAATTTTGACCAAACGTATATTATTTGAAAGGCATTTCTTTTTAGCTGTTTTGCAGATTCACAGATTTTTAAATTTTTTCCTTTATTTTGAGTAAATTGCATTCAAAATTGCTACTAAGACATACATAAAATTATACAGATGCTATGTGTGTATATTAAATTTGTTAATGTGTTTGTTAATAAATATGTCATCTTCATTGACAATAATAATAAACCAAAAAAGTGTTAGTTCGTGAATTGGCTAAGTTGAAAAATAAATTGCTTAGAAATTGCACTCGAATTTCAAGTGCTGGAATCTGCTAGTATGTATAATTTAATGTATGTGTTAGTAGCAACTTTAAATGCAATTTACTCAAAACAAACGAAAAAATTTAAAAAACTGTAAATCTGGAAAACAGCTAAAAAGAAATATCTTTCAAATAATATACGCTTGGCCAAAATCGGCATAAAACGGTAGAACAAAACATCGGTCACAAGAAATCGATTAGCTTAATAATATTATATATTATATATTTGTGACCTGTAGTTGGATTACAAAGTTTACATGAACACACAGGCGGACGGACAGACAGACAGACGGGCGGACTGACAGACATCGACTCATAAAATGATTCGATCGGTGTTTTTGGTAGTTACAAACTCATTATAACCTCAGCACATAGTGGTATAAAGAGAGCATCAACCGTCTAAGTCAAAACCTTTAAATCTCCACAAATTTCTTTAATTATTCTCTTTTTATTTTTAATTGTGAACAAAATATTTTAATTCAAGGTTAATAGGATTATATCGATACCAATACCAATAACCTTAACATTAACTTCTAGCTGATTGACAATAAATGCGTGATATTTAAAGCTGAATTAAAGTAAATACTCATGTTGATTCAAAAATTTTAAATTAATTAAAATTTAAAGCACAAATTGTTTAATAGTTGATTGAAATTTTAAGCACCAAAAAAAAAAAAAAAACAGATTGTGCCATTGTGTGGGTATGTCGATCAGGATTGACATGTTAGCTGTGTATTATTTTGAAATTTGTATCAAATCCAAGACAATACGATGACATTGAACTGTATATTTAATTAAATGTAAAGAAAAAAAATACTTACCATAAAATAATGAATACAATGGAAACAAAGTAAAAAAATGGTTTATAAAATCTGTAATGAAAGAAGAAAAAAAAATAAATAAATAGAAGAAAAAATTAATTTAATGTTTCAGAAATGGTAATTGTAAAGAAAAACAATTAATTTAGATTTGTAAGATAATGTATAAACTACTTAACGGAGTGCTAAAAAATAAATCACCATAATTGTATATGAAACTTATTCACTACTTTTTAGTTTGTCATTGTAATGTAATTTTCAATTCAACACCATTCCATCATGTTAATCAATGGTTTCGCAGTCAGCAGATAGACTTTTTTATGACTCAGAAATGGCCAGAGTTCAGAAAAAACAAGTAAGAAAATTATATTATATATACCATGCGTTTAGAGACCCTATCTCTTAGGCCCAACCAACTGGACATAGAAAATAAGCAAAAACCAAATTTGAGTGGGATTTTTATTAATTTTTTTGACTGCAGATATGAAAAAGTTCATATCGGATGCTATATCTATATAGGGACTTGGTCCAAAAATGGACCGATCCCGATCATGTTTGGTAAAGTCTCTTGTATTTTGGAAAAATATATACAAACAAAATTTGAGAAGAATCAGTGCAATATTTTTGTTTTTTAATAGATTTAAGTGAAGATCGGGAAGCAGCTCTATATGGGGTCAAAGGGATCATTTTTGGACTACTCATTAATGGATGTAATGAACGCATACAAACCCAATTTGAGTAAGATCTATATGACAATTTGGATCTTATGGCAATTTATGTCGATTTCATATGGGTAATTTGTATGGGGGCTAGGTCTGAACATGGACCGATTCTGACCAATTTCAATAGCGTTCATCCCATGGCTGATAAAAGCTTATATACCAAATTTCATCAAAATACATTCATATTTTCGACCTGCAGTTTGATTACAAGCTTTACATGGACACACAGACGGACGGACGGACGGACATTGTTAAATCAACTCAGAAAGTGATTCTGATTCGATCGGTATAATTAAAGATGGGTCTAGGTCAAATATTTTTGGTTGTTACAAACAGCAGCACAAAGTCATTATACCCAAACCACATAGTGGTATAGGGTATAAACACACACTGAATAAAAAACTCGTACATACATATATGTAAACAAACATAGCTCAGACCAACAAACACGTATTTTTATTTTCATATCAATTATATGTGTTTCTAAATTTTGTACGGTGCTGAACACTAGCATGACTGTGTTTCGTTATAATATTTCGTTACCTACAGGAACATTTTTCTATTAAGTATTTTTTGTTTCGAACACATAAACCACACAGATTCGAGTGTAGCTTTAAATTAAGTTCGTTTTCTTGCACGCGTACTGCTAAAAGAACAGAACATGTTCTTCAACGCGTACATCTACAAAATAAAACATTATCCACTCGCGATAAGAAACTCTTGAGTGGTACTAGAACATTAAAGTGGTTTTTGTGCCACGGGAAGCAAATCCTCCAAACTGCACGGAGCTTAGGCCAGTGTTGAAGAGCACAAAAAGATGTCACAACGCGGTGAAGGACTACCTGTTCCAAAAATGTGACAGAAACCGCCATAAAATCCTAAGTGGAAGGGTTTACGGAAAAGGTCCATAAGCTTATAAGTAGTTATTAGAATTACAAAAATTATCTTTTTTGTATGCTTTAATTAAATTTCAATAAAATCTCACTCCTTATATAAGAACTTTTTTCCTTCAAGACTAAGTCTCAAACATTCACTCCCTCTTCAAGATAGATTAACAATCCATAATATTAATGGGCAAGGCAAGTTCTTGTGACCTATGTTTTGTTCTATCGTTTTATCCCGATTTTGACCAAACGTATATTTTTTGAAAGGTATTTCTTTTTAGCTGTTCACCAGACTTACAGATTTTAAAATTTTTGCCTTTATTTTGAGTAAATATCATTTAAATATCATTGCTACTAACACACATAAAATTATACAATGCTATGTGTGGGTTTATTAAATTTGTTAATGAGTTTGTTATCTTCATTCACAATAATAATTACCAAAAAAGAGATAGTTTGTGAATTGGCTAAGTTGAAAAACAAAGTTGCCTAGAATTTGCACTCGTATTTCGAGCGCTGGAATCGGCTAATTATAATTAAAATTTCAAATCTTGAAAGTATTTCAGGTCCCAATAATACTGTTAAATTTTCGAAAAAAAAAAGTTTGTGACATTTTCGTTATTTTCCAGACATAGTTTTTTTAATTTAATTTCGGATTCTCCTCAAAGAAGCTTGGATTAGGTCTGGCTAGAGAGTTACCAGATGACTGCAGTGTAATCACTCAAAAGTGAAGGCAATACAGGTTCTATCTACAACCGCAGTTAACACTAAGTATGATCCATGTAATCAATATTCCTAAAAACAAGAAGAACCCTTAACTACTGCACGTCCTTAAATGAGATGGTCAAGCCATTTGATATTAGACTCATATAGGTACAAGGGCACGGGGATATCCCAGGAAACTGCAAGGCTAATGAGCTGGCAAGACAAGGAATTACATTATAGGTTTCAGCGGAACTGGAATGCATTGTACATCCCTAGAATCTTGTAAACTAGAACTTCAAGGCGCTAATGGTTTAATATGTAGGATTACGTAACAAATCTGGCCAGCTTTGAATCGAAAATGTCACTATTCCGTGGGGATATTTTGACAGTAGTGGTTATAACAGGATAGGGTTTCGATAAATAATTTCTATCGCAACTTCATGGATACAGAGGAAGTGAAGAGTATCGAATATTTTATCTGCTTTTGTCCAGCTCACTCCAGAATTAATCTTAAGATATTGATATCGTTGTAACTTCTTGAACTCTCGGATTTCTCAAATTTTGAAACATCACAACTTAAAAGCTTCACAAGGAGCTTAAATTGGCGTTACGTTGGGGACTGAGCGGAACACCTAAAGCTAAGTAAGGTAAGAACCCACACTTCTTACCTAACCTCACATAATTAATGTTTTTCTTTTAATTTGACTGTCACTTTTTATACCCTATACTACTATGAGGTTAGGGTATAATGACTTTGTGCTGATATTTGTAACTGCCGAAAATATTTGACCATTTTTTATTATACCGATCGACTCAGAATCACTTTACTGATGTCCGTCCGTCCTTCTGTTCGTCTGTGTGTCCATGTAATCATTGTAGGTTGCAAACATGAATTTTGATGAAATTTAGTGTATAAGCTTTTATCGGCCATAGAATAAACGCTATTGCAATTGGTAAAAATCGGTTCATGTCCAGACCTACTTCCCATACAAATGACTCCTAAGAGATCGCCTTAAATTGCCATAATATCCAAATTATCATATATATCTCGGTCGAATTGGGTTTCTGTATGTTTATTATATCCAGTAATCAGTACTACAAAAAAAAAATTATGGGAGTCCGATCACAGGGGAGATGTGTATACATCTAAAGATTTTTTTATGTCACTTTTTTAAAATCAAACAGGAAGCGTCATCTATGTATCACTTATAGCAAACAACTGCAGGGGCTCTGGTTATACTTGGGGGGTTGTTGAATTATGTATACTAGCAGATTCCAGCCCACGAAATTCGAGCGCAAATTGTAGGAAATTTTATTTTTTCATTAAATAATGAGCCTAAAATTATGGTAATTAATTATAGCCAATTCACAAATTAACAACAAACTCATTTTTATTACAAACACATTAACAAATTTAATAAACATACACATATCATTGTATAATTTTATGTATGTGTTAGTTGCAACTTTAAATGCAATTTACTCAAAATAAAGGAAAAAATTTAAAAATCTATTAATCTGCAAATCGGCTAAAAAGAAATACCTTTCAAATAATATACGTTTGATCAAAATCGGGATAAAATGGTAGAACAAAACATCGGCCACAAGAAATTGCCTAGCCTATTAATATTATAGATGTTATACGTTTATATTTTGAAATTGTTAACGTTTTACAGCAAAGGGTTGTTGAATTAGCTGAAACAATTTTATATCATAATTTTGTCACCAATACAATCATAAGTCACACCGATTTGTCTTACGGCTCACATGTTACCCTGTCTTTGTGATTGTATTGTGAAATAGAAATTTATCCCCTTGCGCGTATAGATGTTTACACATCAATAAATTCTTAAAGCTATTAACAACAAAAATATTGCACAGATTTCTATAAAATTTAGTGTATATATGTTTTTTATAAAAAAGAAGTGACTTCACCAAATATGGTCAGGATCGATCTAGTACCCATATAAATAAAGCATCCGATATGAACTTTTTCATATTCGAAGACAAAGAAATTAATAATGCCACTCAAATGTGGTTTATGCTTCTTTTTTTTATCTATTTAGTTGGACCTATTAGGTAGGGTCTCCAAAGGCATGGTATAGACCAACTATAATTTTTTTGCTTGTTAAATTTAATGAAGTTTAATTTTAATTTCCAACTAATTTTTTTTATAATTAATCAAAAGTAGTTGCTGTTTTTTTTTTCTTTTTAAATTTCACAAACATGTTTTTATTAGCGATTTTCGTAAAACAAGCAACAACATTTTGCAAAACAAAAATCCCACTTCTTATTTAAAAAAAACAAAAAAACAAAAAAAAAAACATTGAAAATTTCTGCTCTACTTAATTACAATTCATCACCATGCAGCACCATAAAAATACAAAATAACATCATTAACAACACATAACAGTAAATAACTAATAAATAATTACAAGCCTCGCCACGAACAACAAGAGACTATTTTAATGAAAAAAAAAACATCTTTAGAGCAAACAAATTTGTTAAGACATTAAATTAAAATTGCAACATATTTTGCCCTAAACAAACATTAATACTCGCACGTACGTATGAACGTATTCGTATGCATAATGCAATGAGTCCTCGAAAACTAACACCCACTAACCGAATAAATAATCAAGATGTAAAATGTTACAATAACTAATAAATCAACACCTAGTTGAAGGTGCAACTAAGCGTTGCCATCGAAATAGAAGAGAAACGAATGATTGCTTCATGTAGCTTTAGAAATATTCAACAAATATGGTTATCTTTCATATTGTGAGGAATGATATTTTATTAGAATTATAATACACAGACATATTCTCTTAAAGAATATTATAATAAGGTGTAGAATATAAATGATAGCGCATTTAAACAGGGTAATTTTAAAATGCTCCATACATTTATATTTAGATGGTGCAAGATTTTTTTTTATAAAAAATGGGTTACTTAAGGCGTCCGTTGAAAAATAGTGAAAACAAACACTCTTCGCAAAAGTAAATTTTTCCACCATTTTTGTCTTAATGTAAGAGATTTTATATTCCCCTTCAAAATTTAACTTTTTTTAGATCTGGCAGCCCTAAAAATAGTTACCAACCAATATATCTATAATATTAATAGGCTAGGCGATTTCTTGTGACCGATGTTTTGTTCTACCGTTTTATCCCGATTTTGACCAAACGTATATTTTTTGAGAGGTATTTCTTTTTAGCCATTTTGCAGATTTACAGATTTTTAAATTTTTTCCTTTATTTTGAGTAAATTGCATTTTACTAACACATACATAAAATAATACATATGCTATGTGTGTGTTTATTAAATTTGTTAATGAGTTTGTTATCTTCATTCACAATAATAATAAACCATAAAAGTGTTGGTTTGTGAATTGGCTAAGTTGAAAAATAAAGCTGCCTTGAAATTGCACTCGAATTTCGAGCGCTGGAATCTGCTAGTTTATGTTATTACCCATATGTAGCGTTTTAGCTAGGGGAAAAATGTCACCCATTTTGCTCTATGACCCACAGTGGACAATTTCACGAGAAGGCGGTCAAAAATCCATAACTTTTGATTGGATTGGAATTTTGATATGCGTTTCTTTGTTTGGTAGGTGGGACTTTAGCCTTTAATTTTTGCTATAAAACGTAAAAGTGTTAAATTCGGCTGTGCCAAATTTTTTGATACCCTCCACCTGCGACTTAAACTCAATATTACACCCAATGTTGAGTACGGCTACCACTTTAACACTATTCCCGATACTGCAACATTAATTCCGAATACCAGTTAAATTTAAAGTTAACTGTTTTTTTCTTTTTGGCCAGTTTCTATTTTAATATCTTTTTATACAAAATAATGATCATGTGTTCAATAAAAAGAATTAATTACTATTTAAAAATTTTTTTTTTTAAATAACTAGATAACGATAAAAAAAATATGTGGCAATACTACAAACATAGCTAATGGTAGTTGTGTTTCTTGATATGATTATATAATTTTTTGTGGCTTTTTTAAAACTGTGAATGATTTTGTACAACTATTATGTTCAATCACTAAAATATTACAACAAACACATTGGGTTTTATGTTTTTTTTAGAGGTATCTACATATTTTTGCTCGTATCTAATCACAACGATACCCGATTTAGCCCATTTTAAATACCAACCTGGTGGGAATAATGGCAAGTGATATTATCACAACTCTACCCAGTTAAATGGGACTTGAATAGTCAGACAAAAAATGGGCGGAATGGAACCAATAGGAAAAGCCTTGGGACTTTGTCTGAGTTCATGCATTATTGATGTGAGTAGTTGCACAAAAAATTGGGCGGGATCGGCCAATGGGCGTGGCACCTCCGATACAACAAAATATGAAGCACTATGAAAATACCACTTTTTAAACCTTTGGCAAGTGCATTAATTACCAATGTGAGTAGTTGTGGAAAATATGGGCGAAATCGCCAAGATAAACAATCGCCAGTACCGAAAATCGCGAATAACAAAAATCACCAAAACTAAAAATCGCAAAAATCAAAATCACAAAAAACAAAAATCGCCAAAATCAAAAATCGCAACAAAAAAAATTGTCGAAGTCAAAAAACCCCAAAACCGAAAATCGCGAATAACAAAAATCGCCAGATCGAAAATCGCAAAAAATCGCTAAAGTCAAAAATCGCCAAATCAAAAATGGCAAAAAAATAACAAAAATCTTCAAAATCAAAAATGTAAAAAAAAACTAAAATCGCCAAAAAAAAATCGCAAAAAACAAAAACGCCAAATCAAAGTCGCAAAACACTATAATCGACAAAGAACAATCGCAAAAACAAAAATCGACAAAATCAGAAATCGCCAAATATAAATAAAATAGTATTCTACAAATTGTATATATTCGCAGTTTTTTATTTCGTTAGGATGGGTGTAGCGGAGCCCATCGGGTTACTAGTGGTAGGTATAAAAACAGGAAAAATTAATTTGAAAAACATATACAAATTTTTTTTAATATTAATGTTTAAAAACTTACAAAGCTAAAATGAAAGCAAAAAACAGGTAAGAGTGTTAAATTCGGCTGGGCCGAATCTTTGATACCCTCCACCAGCATCTTAAACTCAATATTACAACCAATATTGGGTACGGCTACCTCTTTAAAACTGTTGTCGGTATTGAAATTTAAATTTCGAATACCAATTAAATTTAAAGTTAATTGCTTTTCTTGTTGGCCTGTTTCTATTATAATTCCTTGTTATAAAAAACAATGATCGTGTCTTCTTTGGAAAGAATTCGTTTCTATTTGAAAAATTACATTATTTTTCTTTAACTAGAGTAGAAAATCCCCAATGAAATTCATTATATAACGCAGCCAGCATTATAACACCCTAAGTTTGATCCCTATAAGAAAGTTTTGCAATAATTCATGATAATTAAAAAAAAATATCAACTGATGCTTGGCTAAAAATTTCCAGATATTAATATTAAAAAAAAGCAAATTTTAAAATATCTTTATCTGAATT
This sequence comes from Cordilura impudica, assembly GCA_963682025.1. Taxonomy (NCBI): domain Eukaryota; kingdom Metazoa; phylum Arthropoda; class Insecta; order Diptera; family Scathophagidae; genus Cordilura; species Cordilura impudica. The sequence continues at coordinate 16,702,634 of OY821521.1, read as the reverse complement.
AGCTAGTAATTTTTAATTTTTATTTTTATTTCTAATTTTTAACTTTTAATTTTTAATTTTTAATTTTTAATTTTTCATTTTTCATTTTTCGTTTTTCATTTTTCATTTTTCTTTTTTCATTTTTCAATTTTCATTTTTGATTTTCATTTTTCATTTTTAATTTTCCATATTCCAATTTTCATTTTCCGTTTTTCATTTTTGAAATTTCATTTTCCAAATTCCATTTATCATTTTTCGTTTATCGTTTTTACTTTTTTATTTTTAAATTTTTAATTTTTAATTTTCCATTTTTCGTTTTTCATTTTTCATTTTCCATTTTTCTTTTTTAATTTTTCAATTTTCATTTTTCATTTTCCATTTTTAATTTTTCATTTTCCAATTTTCATTTTTCATATTCCATTTTTCATTTTTAATTTTCCATTCTCCATTTTCTATTTTCCATTTTTCATTTTCCATTTTCCGTTTTTCTTTTTCCATTTTCTATTTTTCATTTTCCATTTTCCATTCTCAGTTTTTCATTTTCTATTTCCGATTTTTCATTTTGATTTTTTATTTTTCATTTTCGATTTTCCATTTTTCATTTTCCATTTTCCATTTTCCCTTTTTTCAATTTTAGTTTTTCATTTTCCATTTTTCATTTTCCATTTTCCATTTTTCCATTTCCATTTTTCATTTTTAATATTTAATTATTTATATTTCATTTTCCATTGTTCATTTTCCATTTTCCATCTTTCATTATCCATTTTTCATTTTTCATTTTCTATTTTTCATTTTTAATTTTCCATTCTCCATTTTTCATTTTTTATTTTTCATTTTTCATTTTCGATTTTCCATTTTTCATTTTCCATTTTCCATTTTCCATTCTCCCTTTTTCAATTTTAGTTTTTCATTTTCCATTTTTCATTTTCCATTTTCCATTTTTCAATTTCCATTTTTCATTTTTAATATTTAATTTTTCATATTTCATTTTCCATTGTTCATTTTCCATTTTCCATCTTTCATTATCCATTTTTCATTTTTCATTTTTCATTTTTCATTTTTCATTTTTCATTTTTCATTTTTCATGTTTCATTTTTCATTTTTCGTTTTTCATTTTTCATTTTTAATTTTTCATCTTTCATTTTTCATTTTTCATTTTTCATTTTTCATTTTCCATTTTACATTTTCCGTTTTTAATTTTTCATTTTCCATATTCCATTTTTCATTTTTCATTCTCCATTCACCATTTTTCATTTTCTATTTTTCATTTTTTATTTTTCATTTTTCATTTTTCGTTTTTCATTTTTCATTTTTCTTTTTTCATTTTTCAATTTTCATTTTTGATTTTTCATTTTTCATTTTTCATTTTTCATTTTTCATTTTTAATTTTTAATTTTCCATATTCCAATCTTCATTTTCCATTTTTATTTTTCAAATTTCATTTTCCAAATTCTATTTATCATTTTTCGTTTATCGTTTTTACTTTTTTATTTTTCAATTTTTAATTTTTAATTTTCCATGTTTCGTTTTTCATTTTTGAATTTTCATTTTTCATTTTCCATTTTTCTTTTTAATTTTTCAATTTTCATTTTTCATTTTTCATTTTCGATTTTCCATTTTTCATTTTCCATTTTCCATTCTCCCTTTTTCAATTTTAGTTTTTCATTTTCCATTTTTCATTTTCCATTTTTCAATTTCCATTTTTCATTTTAAATATTTAATTTTTCATATTTCATTTTCCATTGTTCATTTTCCATTTTCCATCTTTCATTATCCATTTTTCATTTTTCATTTTTTATTTTTCATTTTTCATTTTTCATGTTTCATTTTTCGTTTTTCATTTTTCATTTTTAATTTTTAATTTTTAATTTTTCATTTTCCATTTTTCATTTTCCGTTTTTAATTTTTCATTTTCCATATTCCATTTTTCATTCTCCATTTTCCATTCACCATTTTTCATTTTCTATTTTTCATTTTTTATTTTTCATTTTTCATGTTTCATGTTTCATGTTTCATTTTTCATTTTTCATTTTTCATTTTTCATTTTTCATTTTTAATTTTTAATTTTTAATTTTTAATTTTTAATTTTTAATTTTTAATTTTTAATTTTTAATTTTTAATTTTTAATTTTTAATTTTTCATTTTTCATTTTCCGTTTTTAATTTTTCATTTTTCATTTTTGATTTTCCATTTTCCATTTTTCATTCTCCATTTTCCATTTTCCATTTTTCATTTTCCGTTTTCATGTTTTCTTTCATATATATAAAAAAATATGTGGCAATATTACTAACATAGCTCATGGTAGTTGTGTTTGTTGGTATGATTGCATCATTTTTTTGTGGCTTTCTTGAACTGTGAACTATAATATTACAACAAACACACTGGGTTTTATGTTTTTTTTAAAGAGGTATCTACATATTTTTGCTCGTATCTAAGCACAACGACACCCGATTTAGCCCATTTTCAATACCAACCTGCTGGGAATTATGGCAAATGATATTATTGTAACCTTACCCAGCAAAATGGTTTTTTTTTTTTGTGAATGAGCGTGATTTCAACAGACAGACGGACAGACGGACATCGCTATATCAACTCGAGCTGTGATAAGGATCAAGAATATGCATATATACTTTATGGGGTCGGAAATTAGTTTTTCGATGCGTTACAAACGGAATGACAAACCTATATATACCCTCTGCCACTGAGGTGTGGGAGGTATAATAAATTACCTTTTATTTCAGTGCGGTGTTGCTTTGCAACTTTATATGAAAAGCACCGCATTAGTCTGGTTATGTTTATACTCTGAGATCTTAAGAAAAAGTCATCGTTTAAAATGAAAAAAAAAAAAAAAAATGATTTTAATTATTACTTTTATTACGATAAAACATTTCTAAAAATAAAACTGTGACAGACACACATAAACCCATTAACCATATAAGAAAAACATAACGAAAATGTTCCAAAGTCAATGAATTAAAATCATCATTAGGATCCTTAAGATAATGAATATCACCACTGAAAACACCATCCCGTTCACTGTCACTGATTAGCTTTTGAATAATACCCGATTCTTTTAAATGCAACAAATAACGATTGAAATGATGCAAAATTGGTGAACGATGAGCCATGGGTATAAAATAGAATCGTCCAAAAGCAGCTTCATCCAATAGTTTGGCCTTGGGTTTTTTCAGAAACTTTTGTTGCAACATATAATAGTGAGAAACATCATCAAAGGCACAGAATATATTGAGATGAACATTCAATTGTTTGCGATTATAATACAGGTAACTATTATTGCCCGAAGTTAAACGTTGGTATACGATGGCCGGCAAAGCCATGTTCTTATAAAGTTTCGCATCCAAAGTGTATTCATAGATATAAAGTGAAGTTTTGGCAATATCTTCTAAAGTTTTCAACTCCACATCATATAATTTGGTAATAAACATGCTGGATAAATTGGAGCTATAAATATTGGTCAATAGCAAACCAACCAAAATGGCCAAAGTACATGAGACGATATTGAATAAAGTGTCACCATGGAAATTGCCATATGGTTGGAAGTTTACAATGGCTAGAGCTTTCAGTAATGTACTATCGTTATTGTATAATTGCTGTGGCCTTCTTTTGAATACGAATATCAAACCAAAGATTAGCAAGAACATAACGAAGATCATAAACCATATCACAGCTTTAAAGGGTTTATACAAATAGAGACTGTTGTCGATTTCTTTTGATGTTGGTACTAAAAAATGGTTTTTATGAATCCATAAGGTATCACTGGATGCATAAAAGTCATCTACAAACAAGCCAGCGGTTATAAAATCAAAATTATTGATCTTAAGCCATTCGTAAACTGTTTGTTGCGTTATCTGTGTTGACCACATGTCCGCTTCAATGATTTCTAAAGTACCATTATGATGGTGAGAAAACAATTCAATTATTTTATATAAAGTACCACTACGTATTAGTTGGCCATTACGATTAGTGTAACTGAAACATCGGGGAGCATATTGCAAAAATGGTAAACGCCAGGCATAATGTTGAAAATTATAGAGGTAAAATTTATTCGAAAATGATTTAAAATTCTTTAATTTTAGAGTCTTAACTTGGGGATAAGGGTTGTAGGTTAACAATTGTTGATCGGACCATAACACATTGATGAAACCTTTTTTCCAGCATTCTTTAAATATTTCAACACTAGACGATTCCAGTTCCAATTTCTGCCAAACTATCAAGATGTTCGACAAATGTAATTTCCACAATAATTTATCCATAAAATCGAATACTGCCCGCATATTGTCGTAATCCATATAGACAATAGTTAAACTGTGACCGTTACAAAATTTATAAATCGAAGTAATATTTCTATCCATCTGAGTTATCACAAGTTTTGGTGTTGCTATTCCCCTTAGCAAATCCTCATCTCTCAAATTATCATTTGCAGTTAATTTAATAAAAATATTTAAATCAAATTTATAGTTCTCATTAAACTGTAGTAAAATATCCTTAATAGTTGGATTTTCAGCTTTTGTTTTTGTTATTCCAAAGCCTAACAGCAAAAGATTTAAACTTATAAGTTTCGTTATTGTGCTGGCTTTCATTATTTTAATTTTACTGTTTATAGTTCATGACGTTCGTCCTGTTTTTATAGTTATTCTTTGAACTTAGGTTGCACCTGATATTGATTAACCCTCATATCGTTATATCATCCCTAAATGTTTGAATAGCTCCCTAGGTCCCATCACGCAGCTGATATCGTCATTGGGTTATAAACGTGTTTTTATTGATTAATTATAGAAACATAAAAAATATTATTTGTTTATATTTCACGTTTTAATTAGCTTTGTCCATCTGCCTGTTTTAGTTGTAGTTTTAAACGTATTTTTGGATTTTAAGCAGTCTAAACAAAAACCATGTTACACAGACCAACAGCCATTCTGGTGGGTGAGAAATTCCAAGCCAGGTTGGAAGTACAAGGCAAGTAAAGTAGAACCTCCAAAGGGTTTGGTGTTCACAGGTCAAACTTTTTGTGTGACCTTTTATATTTTTTTCTTATCTTGATGTTTCTTTGCTTAGTTTTTCAGTTATAACTTGATGCCAAATTGTCATTTTAATCTTAAAAAAAAAAATAAGAAAGAAGGCCACAAATGGAAAAACTACAAAATTGTGTCAAAGTTATAACCTAAAAAGTCCTATTTACAACTTAAAATGAAAAACGTGAATAAATATGCTCCATAGGGCATCTCGCCAATTGTGATTTAAAGCGGAATAGAAATTCTAATAGCCCAAGCTTTTGGAGAATTTTTTTTGGAAGATCGGTACGAGATTGCTAAAATCGATTTTATCCCAAAAAGGAGCTTATGAAACGTAAAATTTTTATTATATATATTTTTTTTCTCGTGTTTTTTTAATAAAATTAATTTTAAACCGATCTGTCTCTTGTCGCTTGGGATAAATATTAAAAAAAAAGAAAATACAAACAAAAAGCAAGTTTTCCTCCTAAATTTAATTTTTGAATTTAATTTTACGTCCAAATTTGCCAATTTCTTGCTTGATCTGGGAAATTTAAAATTTTTACTTTTAAGGCCATCCCTGAAAAATTCATATTCCGCTGTATAAGTTTTGGAAAAAAAAACGTTTTTTGTGAACACCCTGCCGTATCTAGTGTGTGTAAAAAATGTAAAAGCAAAACATTATGAAACTACTAAAATGGAGATCTGAACCCCTTTTGCACATGAGGGTTAACTACATTTCTTCGTAGAACAGTAAAGGATAACTGCCACTTATGTGCAGGATAATTGATCAAAATATTAAAGCTTTTTAAATTGATTAATAAACCACTACTTTTTATGTTATATCTAGTACTTTCATAAGTTGTGGAACACGATTAAACGCCCCCATTATCTAAATAGCCTTGACATTTCGACAAGTTTCATTCATAACATTAATTTTTTCGCAAGAAGTCAATGAAGTTTGTTGGAGTCCGAAGATATAGAAAACCTCATGTCATGGTTGTACTAAAAAACAAAATTGGTCCACATGGGATTAATTAGAGTTTTGTGTGCATTGGATCACATTATCGCATCTCGCATCATTATTTGCGACTTCGAACATGGAAAAAATACACCGTGCATCTTCTTACGTTGGTACTAAAGTACCTTTTCCTAACAGAGTACCTTTTGGGTACCTTTGTAAAAAATATACCTTTTATTAAAAAGGTACTTTCTGCTTAAAACGAAAAGGAATTTCTTAAAAAAAACTTCGGACATGGAAAAAAAGATACAGTGCATCTTCTTATGGTGGTAATAAAGTACTTTTTCCTATTTATTTTCTTAAAAAGTACATTTTCTTAAAACATTTTCTTTAAAAAAATACCCTTTCTTTAAAAATACCCTTCTCTTAAAAAAGTACAATTTTCCAAAAGATACCTTTTTAAAAAATTACCTTTTCTGAAAGTTTCTGAAAAGGAAATTTTTACAGTATTTTTTCGTATAAGGCTATATTTTCTTTAAAAAATCTGTTATGAAAAAAGTACCAATTTTTAGAAAAGTACTTTTGTTAAATAACAACTTTTCTTAAAAGAGTCCATTTCTTAACTTTTTAAAGTACTTTTTCTTTAAAAAGTTAATTTTCTTAGATAAGTTAATTTTCTTAAAAAGTAACTTTTGCCAAAAAAAAGTTATTTTTCTTAAAAAAGTTCACTTTAATTTTTTTTAAATGCCTTTTCTTAAAAATCTATATTTTCTTTAAAAAGAACCTTGTCTTACATTTTCTTTAAAAAGTACCTTTTCTTAAAATAGTACCTTTTATTGAAAAAGTGTTTTTTTTAAAGAAAGTACATTTTCGTAAAAAATAACTTTTTTAAAAAAGTACCTTTTGTGAAAAAGTACCTTTTTTATAAGAATATATTTTTTAAAAAAAAGTACCTATTTTTAGAAAAGCACCTATTGTTAAATATTACCTTTTCTTAAAAAGTACTTCTTAATAAATAAGATATCTTAAAAAGTAGTTTTTTTTAAAGTACTTTTTAGTTTTCTAAGAAAAGTACCTTATCTTAAAAAAATAATTTACTTAAAAAAGTAAATTTTCTTAAAAAAATATAGTTTCGTAAAAAATGCCTTTTGTTAAAAAAGTACCTTTTGTTAAAAGAGTACCTTTTGTTAAATGATGAGTACCTTTTGTTAAATGAGTACCTTTTGTTGAAAAAGCTACCTTTTCTTAAAAAGTATCTTTTCCTAAAATAATATATTTTTTGAAAAAAGTAAAATTTTTTAAAAAGAACATTTTCTTAAAAAAGTACCTTTTGTAAAAAAGTGAATTTTCTTGAGAATTTTTTTTTTATAAAAATTTGATATTTTTAAATAAGTATCTTTTCTTAAAAAATTGCACTTTCTTTAAAAAGTACATTTTCTTAAAAGAAAACGTTAAAAAATAAAGTCTGTTAAAAAAGTACCTGTTCTTAAAACAGTATCTTTTCTTAAAAATTCAGTTGTTAAAAAAGTTTCTTTTGGTAAAAAGTAAATTTTCTTACCGAATACCTTTTCTTAAAAAAGTACCTTATCTTCTTAAAAATTACCTTTTCTTTAAAAATTAAATTTTCTTTAAAAAGTACCTTTTCTTAAAAAAATAACTTTTACTGCATAAGTATTTTTTCTAAAAAAAATACCTTTTCTTAAATAATAACTGTATTAAAAAGTACCTTTTGTGAAAAAAGTACCTTTTCGTATAAGAGTATATTTTCTTAATCAAATATTTTTTTTAAGTACCTATTTTTAGAAAAGCCTCCTTTGTTAAATAATAACTTTTCATAAAAAAGTTCTTATATAAATAGAATTTTTTTAAAGTACTTTTTCCTTTAGTACCTCGTCTAAAAAAAAAATAAAAAAGTTACCTTTTGTTAAAAAAAGTTGATTTTCTTATAAAGTACCTTTTGCTAAAGAAGGAATTTTTCATAAACAAATAAATTTTCTTAAAAAAACCTATTCTTTGAAAATATCTTTCCTTAAAAATCTATATTTTCTTAAAAAAGAACCTTATCCTAAAAAATCACTTTTTCTAAAAAAGAAGTAATTTTTCAGAAAAAGTAAAAAGTACCTTTTATTAAAAAAGTACCTTTTATTGAAAAAGTATTTTTTGAAAGAGTGAAAATACTTTTTCTTAAAAAATAACTTTGTAAAATGTACCGTTTGCTATAAGAGTATGTTTTCTTAAACAACTACCTTTTTTAAAAAAGTACCTATTTTTAGAAAAGCACCTTTTTTAAATAGTAAGTTTTCTTAAAAAGTACTTTTTCTTAATAAATGAGCTTTCTTAAAAAGTAAACTTTAAAATTTTCTTAGAAAAGTACCTTATCTTAAAAAAATAATTTTGTTAAAATGTATATTTTCTTAAAAATTACTTTTTACTTTGCTTAAAAACTTACATTTTCTTAAATAAGTTTATTTTCTTTTTCTTAAAAAAGATCTTTTCTTAAAAAATTAAATTTTTTTAAAACAGTTTATTTTCTTAAAAACTTACCTTTTGTTAAAAAAGTACTTTTTTTTAAAAAGGTACCTTTTGTTAAAAAGTAGCTTTTCTTAAAAAAGTATTTTTTTAAATAGTACCTTTTTGAAAAAAGTAAAATTTTTTAAAAAGTACTTTTTCTTAAAAAAGTATTTTTCTTACAAAAGGAATTTTTCTCAAAAGTACATTTTCTACCAAAAACGCTTTTTCTTAAAAAAGTACTTTTCTTATATAGTATCTTATCTTAAGAAAGTATCTTTTGTAAAAAAGTTCATTTTCTTGAAAAAGTTTTTTTTTTTATAAAATTTCTACTATTTCTTAAAAAATTTAATATTTTTAAATAAGTATCTTTTCTTAAAAAATGCACTTTCTTTAAAAAGTACATTTTCTTAAAAAAGAACATTTGGTAAAATGTAAAGTTTGTTAAAAAGTGCCTGTTCTTAAAACAGTAGCTCTTTTTAAAAATTCAGTTGTTAAATAAGTACCTTTTTGTAAAAAAGTACATTTTCTTACCAAAATATCTTTTGTTAAAAAATTACCCTTTACCTAAAAGTACTTTTTCTCTAAAAGTACCTTTTCTTCAAAAAATAATTTACTTAAAAAAGTATTTTTCCTACAAAAAGTACCTCTTCTTAAAAAATATTTTTATAAAAAAGTACTTTTTGTGAAAACAGTGCCTTTTCGTATACGAGTATATTTTTTTAAACAAATAACTTTTTTAAAAAAGTACCTATTTTTAGAAAAGCACCTTTTGTTAAATATTAAATTTTCTTAAAAAAGTACTTTTTTAAAGTAATTTTTTAAAGTACTTTTTTTTAAACCTTTTCTTAAAAAAATAATTTACTTAAAAAAGTATTTTTTCTACAAAAAGTACCTTTTCCTAAAAAATAATTTGATAAAAAAGTACCTTTTGTGAAAACAGTACCTTTTCGTATATGAGTATATTTTCTTAAACAAATACCTTTTTTTAAAATAAAAAAGTAATTTTTCTTAAAAAATTGCCTTTTCTTAAAAAAGTACATTTTCTTAAAAAAGTAAATTTTCTTAAAAAAAAGTGGCTTTTCTTAAAAAAGTACCTTTTGTGAAAAGAGTACCTTTTTGATAACAGTACACTTTCTAAAAAACGTACTTTTTTACTTTTTCTTAAAAAAGTATTTTTTCTGCAAAAGTCCATTTTCTTAAAAAATTCGTTTTCCTAAAAACGTAAATTTTCTTTTGACAGTCTTTTATTATAAAAAGTACCTTTTGTTAAAACAGCCTTTGTTTTAAAAGTACCGCTTATTAGAAAAGTACCTTTCCTAAGAAAGTATCTTTTGGTAAGGTACTTTGTGTAAAAAAGTAAATTTTCTTATAGAAGTGCCTTTTCTTAAAAAACGTTCCCTATCTAAAAAAGGGGCCTTTTCTTAAATAAGTAACTTTTCTCTTAAAAAAGCATATATTCTTAAAATTTAACGTTTTCTTAAAAATTAAAATTTTCTTACAAGAGTACGTTGTTTTTAAAAAGTACCTTTATTTAAAAGAGTTTCGGCATAGCCGAACTTAACACTTTAACTTGTTCTTTTTGTGTTCCTTCTTAAAATAATTAATTCACTTCTTCTGAATGTATTTATGAAGGCATTCAATATTGAATTCATCATTGTTTTTATACCCTCCACACCGTCTGTCCGTCTGTCAGTTGAAATCACGTTCATTCTCAAAATAAACCATCTACCTGGGTAAAGTTACGATAATATTGTTTCTCATTATTTCGAGCCGGTTAGTATTGAAAATGGGGTAAATCGGTCGTCATTTTGCCGAGATGTGTCCAAAATGATAAAGAGATCTCTAAAAAATTTTAAAAATTCAGTGTGTTTGTTGTAATAATTTATTTAAAACATTTTGCATAACATTTATTACAAAAAGTGCTATAAGTCTAGATATTAATGTAAACGTAATGTAACTGCTCAATTCAACTTGCGAATGCATTAAATTCTGTAGTAAAATCTGTAGATGACTTAACTTTTCGACTCAAGTTGTTGTTGCCATAATAATCAGATGGTTCTAACGATTAAATTATTCATTTACCAGCATTGATAAATACCTAAGAGAACTGAAATACAGATGTAACTCCAGATGCTTGGCTGTGATAATCAAGTTTGCCCAGTTGCTACAACTTAATAACACGATTTGTGTAATTACTAACCGAACTAAAGGCGAATTAGAAAATTATAGTCGGTCTAACTACCAAGTTTATTTGAACTAGACCCACCTTTTATTCTACCAGAATCACTTTCCGAGCGAGTAGAGAAAATTTTTCATGTCTGCACGCCACAAATTAAATAAATTGTGTCTTATGTTTATTTTTTATATCCAATTATTGCGTTAGCAGAGGTGATCCAAAACCCTATCCTCTCCCTCTCATATAAATTTTAAATGTCATTACCTCAATATTAGTTTTTCCTACTTTAATATAAATTTCCCATTTCAAAAAATTTTTTATGCTTCAAATTTTGTTTTCAATATTTTGTTTGTTTTTTGAAAATATGAATTTGCAATTCCCAATAATAATTTGCATAATCTTCATTTTTTGTTGATGTTGTGGGGTTTTCATAAAAAATGTATATTAAAATCTTTAGAAGTTGTTATAAATCAATTTTAGAATGATTTTATTTTATTTACATTTTACGTTGCTATAGTGGAAAAATGAAATATTACTCTAAATTTTGCATCGATAATATGTCTACACTTAAATAATTGATTTTATTAAATTGTTTTGAATATAGTTTTTTTTTTTATTTACTTTTAACATTTGGCCACAAAACCATTCGATTGATATTGTCATAAATTGCATCAAGATTTTTATCTATACAAAAACAATGAAAATTGTGCAATTTTATTGAGTTTTTTTTATCTCTTCCACACAAATCAAAGTACAAAAAAAAAAAAAAATTAAAAGCCATAACTTCCAACTCCTCTAACCAAAGTTATATACAAAAGGAAAACTCAAATGCCAAAAGTGCCATTGAACTTATCAACATTTTTACATTTAATAACTTTTTTGAAAATTGTTGCTTGTATGAAGGTATTGAAAGGAGTAGTTTCTTTGTAACCAAATCTATTACCGCCCCTTCTGGTCATAATGTTATTTTTTATAACATTGTTTTTTCTTCAAAATTTAATAGAGCATTATTTTATAATGTTTATTTTTTAGGAGTTTAACGCAACAACTTATTTTTTTACTATTTAATTAAAAATCACATAGAAAAAGTTTAAGTTCATTGTTAATAGTCACTCTTCTGTTGCTTGTTAAACAAATATTGTGAAAGCCTTTCACCAATTTTCTTTAAATAAGTTTTGTTATTATTAGAGTCTGGTTTCTTAAATTGAAGCCAAAATTATGTTTGAAAAAAGAAAACATTTTAAAATTTAACAAATTTGTAATACTTTAAAGTCTGAATGAGTGTCATAAAACATTGTTAGATATAATAATAGCTTTTTGAAATTCCTTAATGTTTTTTTTTTGCTAATTTGATGGAAATTTGTAAAAATTTTGCTTGAAAAGTTTAGTTTTCAATTTTAAATGTAATTCAAATTTATATTTTTACTTTTTTTTTAAACAAATTTCTCTTTGTAAACCATATTAATACAATATTAAAATTATGTTTTTTTTTTTTTTTATAAAAAAACTTTCTTTCCCAAAATATAAATTGTACCTCGAAGAAAATATTAAAGTAATTATTTACGTACAAGTTATCTGGTGAGGACTCTTTACGTTTGTCACATTTATAAGACTTCTTAATGATTTCTCATTTTTATTATTTTAAAAATGTTTTAAAAAAATCAAGAGATGCCATGAGGTATTTAGTAAGGAAGCAAATCAACAAGTCAACAGTAACTCTAAAATAAAACTTTTTAGTCACAGAAGGAACATAGATTTATAATCAGCCAATCTCAATATTCTGTTCATCATTAATTTTTATGAACCCAAATTTTCCCGAAAAAAAATTTTCAAACACCGCGATTTCGAGAAAGTTCTGCCTAAGAGCCCCAAATGTTATATCATATAATTACATACTTACCAAGTCTTTTCAATCAGTGATATAGATTTGCGTGCCCAAAGTAAATGGTCTGGATTTGCCGTGTAGTGTATTTGATGACAATTTATAAAAAAAAAAATCATCGGAGTCCGATCACAGGGGAGATGTGTAAACATCTAGTAATTAAAGATTTTTTTATGGCACTTTTTTAAAATCAAACAGAAAGGGGCTCTGCTAATATAAAAATATTTATTGTTATTTATTATTTCAACCGGTTAATTCTTCGTTTTTTATTTTTCATTTCTGATTTTTCGTTTTTCATTTTTCATTTTTCGTGTTTTATTTTTCATTTTTTATTTTAAATTTTTTCATTTTCCATTTTTCATTTTTCGTTTTTCGTTTTTCATTTTTTATTTTTCATATTTCATTTTTAATTTTTTATTTTTCTTTTTTTATTTTTCAGTTCTCATTTTTCATTTTTCGTTTTTCATTTTTCATTTTTCATTTTTCATTTATCATTTATCATTTTTCATTTTTCGTTTTTCATTTTTCATTTTTCATTTTTTATTTTTTCGATTTCGAGAAAGTTCTGCCTAACGGCCCCAAATGTTATATCATATAATTACATACTTACCAAGTACTTTCAATCAGTGATATAGATTTGCGTGCCCAAATTAAAAGGTCTGGATTTGTCGTATAGTGTATTTGATGAAAATTTATAAAAAAAAATCATGTGAGTCCAGGGGAGATGAGTAAACATCTAGCAATTAAAAATTTTTTTAATGCACTTTTTTAAAATCAAACAGAAAGCGTCATCTATCTATCACTTATAGCAATCAACTACAGGGGCTCTGCTTGTATAAAAATATTTATTGTTATTTATTATTTCAACCGGTTAGTTTTTCGTTTTTTATTTTTCATTTTTGATTTTTCGTTTTTCATTTTTCATTTTTGATTTTTCGTTTTTCATTTTTCATGTTTCATTTTTCATTTTTTATATGAAATTTTTTCATTTTCCATTTTTTATTTTTCGTTTTTCATTTTTTATTTTTCATATTTCATTTTTTTTTTTATTTTTTATTTTTAATTTTTTATTTTTCAGTTCTCATTTTTCGTTTTTTATTTTTCATTTTTCATTTTTAATTTTTTATTTATTATTTTATTTTTCATTTTTTATTTTTCATTTTTCATATTTAATTTTTTATTTTTCATTTTTAATTTTTAATTTTTAATTTTTAATTTTTTATTTTTTATCTTTTATTTTTCATATTTTATTTTTCATTTTTCATTTTTTATTTTTAATTTTTCATTTTTTATCTTTTATTTTTAATTTTTTATTTTTCATTTTTAATTTTTTATTTTTCATATTTCGTTTATTATTTTTTGTTTTTCATTTTTTTTTTCAGTTCTCATTTTTCATTTTTCGTTTTTCTTTTTTCGTTTTTCATTTTTCATTTTTAATTTTTCATCTTTTATTTTTAATTTTTTATTTTTCATTTTTCATTATTTATTTTTAATTTTTTATTTTTCATTTTTTATCTTTTGTTTTTCATTTTTTATTTTTAGTTTTTAATTTTTTATTTTTTATTTTTCATTTTTCATTTTTATTTTTAATTTTTTTTTTTCCATTTTTCATTTTCAAAGAGGTTACTACAGATCATAATTGTTTCACCAATACAATCATAAGTCACACCGATTATGTCTTACGGCTCACATGTTACGCTGATTTGTGATTGTATTGTGAAATAACACTTTACACCCCTGCGCGTATAGATGTTTACACATCAAAAATTAGTCTTCCGAACAAATGTTTCTCTTGACTTCCTAAGCACTGAGTAAAAAATTAGTCTTCCGAACGAGTGTTTCTCATGACTTCCTAAGCACTGAATTCCAACCTATGCCAAGCCTATGTTAAATCCATTGGTAATGATCCAAGAATGACATCTATTCCCCTACTGTGGTTGTTTTTTTTATTTTTTTTTGTTAGCTACAGGCACTTTCTAACATTTTAAAAAATTTTTTTTAGCTCATAGCACTCGTCGCTCCTTATGCGATATTACCCAAAAATTTTTGTTTGCTGGCTTGTTTCATCACATAAGCAGCGATTTAATTGTCAAAAAAATTTAGCTTTTTTTTTTAAAGTGGAGATAAAAATCTTTGAAATTTTTTCACTAATATTTTTTGTTCATAGAAAACTTTTACAACATCCGACTAAATAAGTATAAACATTTTCTTTTCTAAGCCTTTTATGTTTAACAATTTTACATATGACTGCTCAAATACTCAAGTAAGTGTAAACTTGAAAACAGGTGTTAATTGTATGAAAGACTCTCCCATATATTTATGTATATAGACAGACAAACAGACAGACAGACAGATAAATAAACACTAATTTGCATAAACATTAAAAAAAACTTTCTTGAAGAACTCTGTGTTAAGCCAAATCAACGTCGAAAGCGAAAGTTAAATTTTTGTTTTTGCTGTTATGGCTCATAAGCTTCAATGTTGACAAGTAGGGGGCATGAAATGTTACTTAATGTTATGTTTGTTTTTGTTTTCTTTTTTGGTTTAACTGGATATGAAAGAACATAAATTTATTACAACATCGCTGAACAAGAGTATTTGGCAATTTTTGGTAAATGAATATTTAGTAGAGGAAATATTTTTTATTTTTTTTTGGTTTTTAATGACTTAATAATTTTTGTACCTGGGGACTTGCCCGTTTTATGTAGTATTGTGCTGGCGCTGCCGGTATGTATGAGGTATTGTTAAAGTTAGTTTGATTAAAATATTTATGAATAATTGGTATCTTTTTTGGGCATGTTGTTATGTGTGGAAATGTTTTATTGGAATTCCGTTAAGAAAAATTCATACAACGTTTATGTAATCACGAATGATAGACAATACGCACTTTAGTGTTAAAAAATTATAAGAAACAAATTACAAAATAATGTTTTCCTATGCAATTGTTTGACATTATCTTTCTTTATATTTCAAAGGTATTTGATCAAAAGTATTTCAGATATGAAAATTAGTTGTAGAGCAAAAAGAGTAATTCAATTTATAGACCTTCAACAGATAAATGCCTACGTACCTTGCAACAAATCAGTTTTTTAACAGCACGCAAGTTTTTAGAAGCGGGTAATTTGGTCAAAGTCTGCAAAAAAAGAAATTTAACAAGTTAATAAATATAATTAACTAAATAAATTCAAGGCTAATTTTAAGAAAAAGGGTAAATTTTTTATGCAAAGGTACTTTTTTATGATAAGATACTTTTAAAAAATACGTATTTTTTAAGAAAATGTTTTTAGGAAAAGGAGCTTGTTAAAGAAAATGTTTTTTATTAAAAGGTACTTTTTTAGGAAAAGGAGCTTGTTAAAGAAAATGTTTTTTTTTTGTAAAAAGGTACTTTTTTTAGGAAAAGGCACCTTTTAAGAAAAATGTATTTTCTAAGAAAAGGCAGTTAAAAAATACCCTTTTTTAAAAATTTACTTATTTAAAAATGGTTTTTTAGGAAAATATACTTTTAAAGAAAAATAACTTCTCTTAAAAAGTACTTTCTTAAACGAATGTTTTTGCTTGAAGAAAAGGGATTTTTTGAAGTAAAGTTACTTATTTAGGAAGAGGTATTTTTTTAAGAAAATGTACTTCTTTAAGAACATGTACCTTTTAAGAAAGGGTACTTTTTTGAGAAAAGAAACTTTTTTTGAGAAAAGGTATTTAAATAAATGCTTTTTAACAGAAACAACTTTTTTATGAAAAGGTACTTTTTTAAAAGATGTACTTTTTAAAGAGGTACTTTCTTAAGAAAAGGCACTTCTTTAAGAAACTGTACTTTTTTAAGAAAAGGCACTTTTTTAAGAACATGTACTTTTTCAACAAATGTTACTTCTTAAAGAAAAGTTACTTTTTGAAGAAAAATAATTTTTTCAAGAAAAGATAATTTTTTAAGAGAAGCTACTTTTTGCTATTTTTAGAAAATTCTTTTGAAGAAGGGATACCTTTTTGTAAGAGGTACTTTTGAGAAAAGACAAATTTTTAAAAAAGGTACTTTTTCATAAAAAGGTAGTTTTTTAGAAAATGTAATTCTTAAGGAATGCTTAGAAAAGGTACTTTTTGAAGAAAAGGTACTTGTTGAGGAAAATGTACAGTGTTAAGAACAGGTTTTTTTAAAAGTATACATATTTATTTTAAGGAGAGGTACTTTTTTAAGATACATATTTTCTTCTAAGAAAAGTTATTTTTTAAGAAAAGATACTTTTTTGAGAAAAGTCACATTTTTGAGAAAAGGTACTTAAAAATGCTTTATAATAAAATTAACTTTTTTATGAAAAGGTCCTTTTTTAAAAGAGGTACTTTTTTAAAAGAGGTACTCTCTTAAGAAAAGGTACTTCTTTAAGAAAACGTACTTTTTTAAGAAAACGTACTTTTTTAAGAAAAGGCACTTTTTTAAGAAAAATTACCTGATTAAGATTTATAAACTCTTCTGAGAAAAGATACTTTTTTGAGAAAACATACTTTTTGAGCAAAGGTAATTTTTTGAGTAAGTTCCTTTTTAAAGAAAATTTACTTTTTAAGAAAAGGTACTTTTTTATAACACGTACTTTTTAGCAAAAAGAACATATTTGAGAAAAGGTATTTTTTGAAGAAAAGACAGTTTTTTAAAAGAGATACTGTATTACGAGAAGGAACTTCTTTAAGAAAACGTACTTTTTTAAGAAAAGGTACTTTTGTAAGAAAAGGCACTTTTTTAAGAAAAGGTACGTTTTTAAGATTTCTAAGAAAAGTTGATTTTTTTTTAGAAAAACTTCTTTCTTAAGAAAACGTACTTTTTTAAGAAAAGGTACATAAAAAATACTTTTTGAACAAAAATAACTTTTTTTAATAAAAGGTATTTTTTATGAAAAGCTAAATTTTTAAGGTACATTTAAAGTGTTCTTTTTTAAGAAAATGCACATTTTTAAGAAAAGGTAATTTTTTTTTAACAAAAAATCCTTAGAAGATACTTTTTTAAGAAAAGGTAATTTTGTAAGAAAAGGCATTTTTTATGAAAATGTACTTTTTTAAAAAAGGCAACTTTTCTAAAAAGAACAGAAAGTAATTATTTTATGAAAAGGTACTTTATTTAGAATAGGCGCTTTTTTTAGAAAGTTACTTTTTTAGAAAATAAACTTTTTTATGTATATGCATTTTATTTTTAAAAGGAATTTTTTTAGGAAAAGGTACTTTCCAGTAACGGTAGTTTTTAAAGAAAATTTACTTTGTAAAGAAAGGGTAGTTTTTAAAGAAAAGGTGCTTTTTAAAGAAAAGGTTCTTTTTAAAGAAAATATACTTTTTAAAGAAAAGGTACTTTTTAAAGAAAATTTACTTTTTAAAGAACAGGTACTTTTTAAAGAAAATGTACTTTTTAAAGAAAATGTACTTTTTAAAGAAAAGGTACTTTTTAAAGAAAATGTACTTTTTAAAGAAAAGGTACTTTTTGAAGAAAAGGTACTTTTTAAAGAGAAGGTACTTTTTAAAGAAAATGTACTTTTTAAAGAAAAGGTACTTATTTATAAAAAGTTAGTTTTTTAAAAAGGTATTTTTTAAGAAAATGTTTTATAATAAAAGGTACTCTTTTGATAAGGGTTATTATTTTAAGAAAAATGTGTTTTTTTTAAGAAAATGTATTTTATTTTTAAAGGGAAATTTTTTAATTAAGGTACTTTTAAGGTTTAACGAATAGATATTAAAAAAGAGCAGTTTTTAAAACAGAGTACTTCTTTAAGAAAAGGTGATTTTGTAAGAAAAAGATAATTTTAAAAAAATGTACTTGTTTAACAAAAGGTATTTTTTTTAAGAAATGGTACTTTTTAAGAAAAGGAACTTTTTAAGAACAGTTATATTTTCAAGAAAAATCACTCTTTCAAGAAAAGGTACTTTTTGAAGAAAAGGTACTTTTTCAAAAAAAGGTACTTTTCAAGAAATGATAATTTTTTAAGACAAAGTACTTTTTTTTTTATAGAAAGGTACTTATTTATAAAATTTACTTTTTAAGAAAAGACACCTTTTTAAGAAAGGCATTTTTTAAGAAAAGGCAAATTTTTAAGAAAGGTCCTTCCTTTTTTCGATAAAAAGGTAATTTTTTAGAAAATGTAAATTTTAAGAAATGGTTCCTCTTTAGATAAGGTACTTTTTTTTAGGAAAATTTACTTCTTTAGAAAAGGTACTTCTTATTAACTCAAAAAATTAAATTATAAATTTAAGTAGAATAATTTGACAATGAGTTTTTTCTTTTTCCACAATGCATACCGAAATGTTGAGATTTTTTATAATTTTTTATCTAGCAGTTTTTTATTTTTTTTTTTGCTGAATATTTGTTGTAACTAATTAATTTTTTGGATGTAAAATATGTAATAACGAAGACGTCCAATATAAAAATACTTAAACGTCCCAACATTTTTTGGCTTTTATAACAAATTGGAAGCCAAGCTTTCAAAATCCATAAAATTCGAAGGTTAGTTAAGACTTCTAAATGAAAACAAATAAAAAAGTTGTCCATTAAATATTATTTTCAAAGTTTTTTTCTTAAGTCTTTTGTTTGTCAAATTCCTTTAAACTTGAAGACTTGTCAATAAAAAACAATTGTTAAAATTGCATAACTCTGTGTGAGACTGCTGTTTTATTTAATTTAAAATTAAAAAAAAAAAACAATCACACGTTTTTTATGTTTAAAACCAGATACTAAAAATTAAATTACCTCATATGTGTGTACTCCATTTTCAACACTTTCAATTTCGATTCCAATACAAATTGTTGGCCAATTAAGATTAAACTTAAAAAAAAAATTCCATCTAAAAACTTTATGCTAATCACGTTTTTCACGTTACGCATATTAAATGTTACGAAAACTTAGAAAATACTACTGTAGATAAATGCAAAAAATATTTAAAAAAAAATTATTTGTTCGATTTAAATGCTAAGTTTTTGTTTAAGTTGCAGTTGAATATCTTAAACAAAAACGTGTAGTAAATTGTCTTATAAATTAATCATGGTTGATTTTAGCCAAATAGTTGGAAAAATAAAATAATAAAGTTTGAAGTGAAATCTAAATTTGTCATGCTTGTTTGTATGCTGCTGCTGGTCTAGATCATAAAAATACTATTTACTTAATTGCATTAAAAGTTGGCTTTGAATTATGCACGAATGTCTATTTTAAGTCAGATTATATTTGTACGCATTTGTCAATATTTTCTGTAGAACAGTTGGATACTGATAAAATAAAAAATGATTTTTTATTTACCAGAATTCATACGAGTATTTAAAAAAAAATTTCCTTAGCTTTCATAAATATATTGAATATCTTGAATAGTTAACCACCTACATTTATCTTGGCTAAAAAAATGTCTTTTAAAATTCATATTAATTATAATTTTATTTATTATTCTATTTTTTTTTAAATATTCTAAAATATTTATTTTTAATATGCACGCATACTGTAGGTTGGGTAACAGATTTTTGGAATTTTCAATGAAAAATTCTTAAAACATGAGTTCATTTGATATATATTTTTTTTAGTTTATTTACTTTGAGATAAATTACAGGCATTTTGCAATAACAAAGTAAAATAGTTTTCTGAACATTTAATGAATACTCGTATGTGGTTACAGCCATAATTTCAACAGCATTCCAATTATAGACCATTTTAAGTTCGTGTCTTAAATCTTTTGTTTTTCATGTAAGCAGTTCGAATAAATACAGCACGAATAATGACTGACAGTTTCCAAATCTGCACACTGGAAATTATTTGAAAATTTCAAATATTTTTTTAATAGGATTTAACAAAAATTTGTATTTTGATAACGAGAAAAAATTCTAAAAATTATATAATGAAATTTTTATTAAAAAATTAAACAACGAATGATGTAATAAATTATAATTTTTGAAAAAAAATTTAGAGTAAAATAAAATTAATAATAAGATTACCCAAAAAATGTTTTGCGTTGTAAGTGCAATTAATTTTTTTTATGTATTTTGAACATTTATATTTGTTACAATATTGACTTATGGTCGCCACGTGTTGTTCCTTTGCGGCTTAAATATGATGTTTTCCGACACTGAAAAAATTCAGTGGAAAAATCCACAGCCATCGAATACGTTCAAAGCATCAAGGGTGAGGCAAAATGAGGACCTCTTCTATATGTTGGACCTATTCAACATGTTCGAACCATGATGAAGTCCCGAAAAGAGTAAGAATCCACTAATTATAGTTCAGAAATGATTAGTCTATTAGTTATACCTTCTGTTATCAATTGTGATAATTATTTTGGAGCAATTTGAAAAAAAAAAATAAATTCGAAAACTCAAATGGCGCCACTGTGCGATGCTTGCAGTCATCGTATGGCACATAGCGCCATCCTGTTGAAACCACGTCTTGTCCGGATCAATATCATACTTAATTTCAAACAAAAAATCATTGATCATGGCGCGAGTTCTAGAATTCGAAAAGTTTAATTTTACTTCTCTTACATTAGTAATAAAACAGTGCAAGAGGCATTCTGGGAGGCAGTGGGGGGAAGGGAGTGAGAAACTTGAAGTCAGGGTGAAAGTGCTAGGTCAGTTCAGCAAGACCTGTAAATGTTTGACGTTCTCTTGATGTTTGTTTGCTATTTTTTTTTTGTTATAAAAAATTCTAAATTGAAAGGACAGGCATATACTAATTAAATAGCTCCGAGATCTACCGGTGAAAATTGCAGGCAAGTTTTCCATAAACCTTTATTCAGTTTTTTATCAGGGCCTATATAAACCTCATATTTATTGCAAATGTAAGAAGGAATGATTTGCGAAGTTCCACCACGATGACATGGACTTTTGCATTTAAAAATTAACTTGTTTTCAACAAGAAATGAGCAGGATATATTTCTTCAATCACTTATTGATAATTTACATATAAAACAGAGGCGTCTTCGAAAAAGATATTCTACACAGAGGCAAAATGCTTTTCGGTTCCATATTTTTAAACAAGCAAAGTTAAAGTCTGCAAGAGAGCATTTATCAACCTACATGGAGTTACTGACACCAGAGTTCGCAGACTTTGTGATTTGCTTAATGAAGGGAAGCGTCTTACAGATAGCAGACGATGTTACCCGAAAGGAAATACACAAACACATCCTCTGCTTTCCTAGGAAAAAGACACATTAGCAGGAAAAGATAATGAATAACTTGATGCACGATTAGATGTCAAAAAAATGCATTCAATGTTTACCAAAAAAATATCCAGATCTCGGTGTAAAGTACAAATTTTACTTACAATACTTTAATGAAAACTTTTCCCTCACATTTGGTCGACCACAAGTCGACATATGCATAACTTGCGAAGAGCTGTAAACAAAAATAAAACGATCAAACTTATCAGAAAATGCAAAACGTTCGATAGAAGCTCAGTTAATGATCCATAAAAGACGTGCCAAGAAGTTTTACAACAAAATATCATCAGTTCAAGATCTCTGTTAGGAACGGGATGATGTTGCAGCTATAACATTAGATTTTATGCAAAATCTATCATTGCCTCACATACATATGGGTAAATCCCAGCGTGTCGGACGTTTCATTCGGACGCTTCTTTTTAAAAAAATTATACCATCGAGTGATATATGTAGGACGGGTGTAAAGTACCAAAAAGCTATCTATTAGTATAATAAAATTTAATCATTAAATTATTATTTCAACTTAAGTGCTGCACTAAATTTTTATTTTAAATATGCGTTCGGACGTTTCTCAAAACGGAAGTTATTTTGAGACTAAGTTAATAATCTGCATGAATCTGCGAATTCAGCAGCCATACAAAAAAATTCTGAAGACAGTATTTATTATAAATATAACAAGCTTTCAAACAAGCTATATTTCATCTTTATTAAGGGCAGTATTAAGGTCATAGTTAATTATTTTAGTTGTTCGGACGTTTCGTGTCGGACGTTTCACATATTTCCACTCAATAAAAACGATTATTTTTTCAAAGAAATTTTATTGAAAATACATGGTAAGATTAATTTAGCCTAATATTTTTTACAAATGTATTTTTGTGTAGTCAGATTTTGCAGTTTTAGCTGATAGTATAAAGTTTTTATCTTTTAAATATTTAAAATGGTGATAACTTTTAAGCTTTGGAATACTTTTAACACTATTCCACATTTTACCAATTCCTTCAACTTTATCATCAACATCTACTGATGAAATATACAAGATTTGTATCCCGGGAATATTCTGTTTCGCACAGCTATAAAAATCTGCAGCATTACATAAAACTATGTTTTGAGTTCTTATCATTTCCCAAACCTTTCGTTTTACTACTGCGCCAATGCCATCAACTGCACCTTTACCATGCGAGGTGGCAAAAAAGTTCCATTCAAAAGCGTTTAAGTCAAATGATTTTAGAAAATGTGGCATAGTTCTTAAAATAAACTTATTTTTAAATTGCCCACTACAACCGTCGGAAAATACAAATACTTTTGAAACTTGGTGGGTTTCCTGCAACTTATTTACAATTTCAGATAGAAAGCAAACCACATCAAATTTATTATGAGTTAATTTGTCACTAACAATAGCAAACGATCTTATACAACCCTCCATGCCATGCCACACATGTAAAAATTGTTACTTGGCTGTAACTAAAATGCGCAGACTGCATTTCATTTTGAACAGTTAGCCTGAAGTTTTCAGCGAAATCAATTTGAAGAATTAACTCCCCGTCTTTCACATTTTCTTTTAAATTTTGAAAATGGTTTTGCTGAGACCGCTTAATGTATGTGTGTAGTTTAAAAGAAGGCAGCTGTGATTCGATTTCAAAAATGAGATCACTTACTGTCTCCTTTGAGTAGCTCAAAATCATTCGGTTATTTACAATGCGCCAGGTCTTCCACTTAACTTCTTCATCAAGTCTAGTAATATAACTTATGGGCACTAAATTAAAAATTATATCTGATTCACAGCTGTCACATTTATTTGTCATGCACATTTCATTTGAGACATCGCAACAAACACTTTTGAGAAAATCATTAAAAGTTGTCGGAAATGTTGGACATTTTTTTTTCATAGCCTCCAGCAAAAAGGTAAAGTTTGCATGATATTTGCAGACGCACATATTATGGGGCATGGCTTGACTAAGTATTACAGTTTTTGGTCTGTACTTGTAAAATTTGCTTCTACTAATATTTGTATTTAAAAGTTCCTCTTTAAAGAGTTCGTATGCCTCGTTTACAGTCATTATCATATACCTTTTAGGCGTAGGGATTTTCTCTGGGCCAATTAGCAGAGTTTCCTTACGACCTGGTGCTTGCACAGAAATGTCATCTCGAACAAAAAAGTTCTGAATCAGCTTTATGTCTATATCTTCAACACTGTGTGATGAGTTGACTGCTGCTGCTACTGCTTTGTTTTTATTACAAAGAACTTCAAGAACTTTGCGCCTTTTCAAAGAGCCTAATGGCAAACCTCGTTCTGCCTTTCGAACAGCTTTAGCCAAAGTCTGCTTACACGTAAATGGCTGTAAGGCTGGAAGTGTGGCTAATTCTTTTTTTCTTTCTCGAAAAGATTTTAACCGCTTACTACCTTCTAGTTGTAATTTTTTGGCTAGTAAGGGGTTACTTTCTGCTTGCACTTTTACCTTCTGCCTGTAAATTCGCTTCCTTTCAGCTTCTTTTGCACGAAATTCTTCACTATTTTTCATTGTGTCCCTCCATGCTTTGGACCTCGCTGCTGATGATTTTGACATCTGTACAAATAAGACATACGAGCATATTGTGTATATATGCACAACTAATCTAATAATATTAAGACTCACCGTTCGGACGTTTCAATAATAAAATTGCCTTTAAAACTAAACGCCTTAATTTTTTTAAAACCTTCGTTTTTTATTCGAAAGACCTTACAAAGCTTGCTTAGAAAATAAACTTTTCTCGCAAGTACTTTATTTTTTTGCAGCCCTATAGTAAACTAATGTGATATTTGCGTGTCGGACGTTTCACATAGGGAGCACTTGAGTAAAAGTGGGATTAACAGCCATACAGTAGTGCCAACATTGATCTCATAGCGGAAAATCAAAATAGAGAGATAGACGAAAATGAGTATGAAAACAAATGGAGGAAAAGCTTCACTTTGATACTTTAACAGCTGTCATAAAAACAAGTATAAAAGGAAAAAACTATAATTTTGTATGTGTGATGCAAAGACTCTTACAATTTTCAAAGTCAAGATAAAAAGAATTTAAATTTATGAGTTGGATTAAATAAAGAAGGGATGCAGCTTAATATATATACTGAAATTTTTGCGAAAATACTAACTTACATTTTTTGGTTTCGGTTGACCTTTTTCAGGATTTACCCATATACAAAACATTTTTCATTTACTACAATTATGGGTACACTGTTTTAGTATTAAGCATTTAAAAACAGGCAAATTAACATTTTACATGTATCACGAAGGCATTGCTAAGAAAGGAGCCAATCAGTTTTGTTCTATGTTATTTGTAAGTATTTGTATCTTTTTTCCGACGGCTGCCCCGTTCAAAATAAACATAATACATTGTTGAGATTTATGTTGGCTTTGACTGACTCTAAAAATATTTGAAAGAGTTTATCAGTATTTTTCCCAAATGTGGTCATTCGTGTGAGTCCGATTAAAAAATTTTTATGGCAGTATTTTAAAATCAAACAGAAAGCGTCATCTATTTGTCACTTATAGCAATCAACTGCACGAGCTCTGTTAATACAAAAATATTTATTATTTCAACTGGCTGATTTTTAATTTCTCATTTTTCGTTTTTCATTTTTTAAATTTTTATTTTTCATTCTTTATTCTTTATTTCTTATTTTTTATTTTTTATTTTTCATTTTTCATTTTTTACTTTTCGTTTTTTATATTTTATTTTTTATTCTTTATTTTTTAATTTTTATATTTCATTTTTTATTTTTCATTTTTTATTTTTAATTTTTTATTTTTTATTTTTTATTTTTTATTTTTTATTTTTATTTGTTATTTTTTATTTTTTATTATTCAATTTTCATTTTCCATTTTTCATTTTTCGTTTTTCATTTTTCGTTTTTCATTTTATATTTTTTATTTTTCTTTTTATTTTTTATTTTTAATTTTTAATTTTTAATTTTTAATTTTTAATTTTTAATTTTTAATTTTTAATTTTTAATTTTTAATTTTTAATTTTTAATTTTTAATTTTTAATTTTTAATTTTTAATTTTTAATTTTTAATTTTTAATTTTTAATTTTTAATTTTTAATTATTAATTTTTAATTTTTAATTTTTAATTTTTAATTTTTAATTTTTAATTTTTAATTTTTAATTTTTAATTTTTAATTTTTAATTTTTAATTTTTAATTTTTAATTTTTAATTTTTAATTTTTAATTTTTAATTTTTATTTTTTAATTTTTAATTTTTAATTTTTAATTTTTAATTTTTAATTTTTAATTTTTAATTTTTAATTTTTAATTTTTAATTTTTAATTTTTAATTTTTAATTTTTAATTTTTAATTTTTAATTTTTAATTTTTAATTTTTAATTTTTAATTTTTAATTTTTAATTTTTAATTTTTAATTTCTAATTTTTAATTTTTAATTTTTAATTTTTAATTTTTAATTTTTAATTTTTAATTTTTAATTTTTAATTTTTAATTTTTAATTTTTAATTTTTAATTTTTAATTTTTAATTTTTAATTTTTAATTTTTAATTTTTAATTTTTAATTTTTAATTTTTAATTTTTAATTTTTAATTTTTAATTTTTAATTTTTAATTTTTAATTTTTAATTTTTAATTTTTAATTTTTAATTTTTAATTTTTAATTTTTAATTTTTAATTTTCAATTTTTAATTTTTAATTTTTAATTTTTAATTTTTAATTTTTCATTTTTCGTTTTTCATTTTTCATTTTTTTTTTCATTTTTTATTTTCCATTTTTAATATTTCATTTATTATATTTAATTTTTTATTTTTATTTTAATTTTTAATTTTTTATATTTCATTTTTCATTTTTCTTTTTTCATTTTTTATTTTTCATTTTTTATTTTTCTTTTTTATTTTTTATATTTCATTTTTCATTTTTTATTTTTTATTTTTCATTTCTCATTTTTCATTTTTCATTTCAAAAAAGTTATTACATATCACAATTTTTTCACAATACAATCATAAGTCACACCGATTTTGTCTTACGCTTACGCTGTTTTTGTGATTGTATTGTGAAATAGATTTTTACGCCCATGCGCGTATTGATGTTTACACATCAAAAAATGTTCGAAAGCATGATCGCTTCTACTTCCCAGGAGAATACATTGATTTGCTTTCGAACTCCAGCTCAACATATACCGTCATAGAGCTAAAAACTGAAGATGATTTGCAATTCAAGAAATGGTGGCCAAATTTGTACAAAAAAAAAAAACATGTTTGTTAAATGAATCTTATGGAGAAAAAAATCCCAAAGGCCCAGAAAAAGTCATTCACACTTTCGACATACATGAGTTTTCAGTATCATTCAGATAGAAAGGAATATATTGATGGATTGCTTAAACATTCATTCTTATTAATAAAAAAGCCTATGATTTAAAGGTGCCATCAATAAAAAAAATAAACGATTTAAAACAAGTTCTGGATGACATTCTGAAACAGTTTATGCCATTTTATAACAACATTTTTAGCTGGTCAGCTGCAAATGTTGAAGATAATCCAGATGAGAATGATGGAGAATATGATTATGTACCATAAAGATATTAAAACATGACAAATTAATACATGTAAAATATTAATAAGATAATTTTTAAGTTAAATTTTCAATAATAAGCAATAAAAACTATGATTACTACTATTATTTTGGTTAAATTATATACCACAAACTCTATTTCTCGCTAAAACAACAAGTCAAAATCAGTTTTTCGAATTTTTTCATTATTTATATTAATAAACTATGAAGGATAATCATTATTTTCATTTTTTACTAATCAAATACTAAATTAAGCATAAAAAGTCCTTTAAAACTCATTTCTTTGTGTATAAAACAGTTTTTATTGATTCTTGAAAAATTCTAATTGAGTGACATAAGAAGTTTTTGAAATGACCGATTCAATTAAACACTTGGTTTGTTCCGATGTTATGTACATCACTATTTTCCATTAATTGTTTTGATATTTATTTCTGATTCAAATTTCAGTTTTTTTTTTTTTTTTTTTTTTTTGGTAAAAATCTATAATATTTATAGGCTAGGCAGTTTCTTGTGACCAATGTTTAGTTCTACGGTTTTATCCCGATTTTGACCAAACGTATACTATTTGAAAGGTATTTCTTTTTAGTCGATTTGCAGATTTACAGATTTTTTAATTGTTTCCTTTATTTTGAGTAAATTGCATTTAAAGTTGCTACTAACACATACATAAAATTACACAATGGTGTGTGTTTATTAAATTTGTTAATGTGTTTGTAATAAAAATGAGTTTGTTTTTTGTTTTGATTTGTGAATTGGCTATAATTATAATTAGCATACCTTTAGGGTCTTTATTTAATGCAAACATAAAATTTCCTAGAATTTGCGCTCGAATTTCGAGGGCTGGAATTTGCTAGTTTATATCAATAAACTGTGAAGGTTAATCGTTATTTTCATTTTTTACTAATCAAATACTAAATTAAGCATAAAAAGTCCTTTAAAACTCATTTCTTTGTGTATGAAACAGTTTTTATTGATTCTTGAAAAATGATGATTGAGTGACATATGAGGTTTTTGAAATGACCGATTCAATTAAACACTCGGTTTGTTTCGATGTTATGTACATCACTATTTTCCATTAATTGTTTTGGCATTTATTTCTGATTCAAAATTAAGTTTTTTTTTTTTTTTTTTTTGGTAAAAATATTCATTAAAGTGCTAAAAATTGTTTAGGTATCCGTAAATATACTAATTATCTCAGCATGTAAAAATGATTTTTATTTTTTACTTATCCAAAGCGGGTTTTGTACATGTATTTTTTTTTTTTGTATACTTACAGTTTTATTGTATCTTTGTATTTAAAATTAATAGAAATATTGAAATTAAAAAATTATTTCATCGAGCTCAAGGTACCTTGCTGGACAGGTCGAATAAAATGTTACATCTTTTAGAAATATTTCAAATTTTACTGATATAAGGCAAAACTAAAATTGCCAAAA
Source organism: Cordilura impudica (assembly GCA_963682025.1). Classification (NCBI taxonomy): domain Eukaryota; kingdom Metazoa; phylum Arthropoda; class Insecta; order Diptera; family Scathophagidae; genus Cordilura; species Cordilura impudica. Next base: position 16,673,963 of record OY821521.1, on the reverse strand, counting down.
AATTGATTCTGCAAAACAAATGCGTCAATGCTTATTTAAAAACATTTGATCTTGTTCTTGATAAAATTTAAACTCAATCATTAAAATGATAAAGATGAAAATTAAGATTTTTTATTTTTATATTTCTAAAAATAGAAAATAAAAAATTTGACAATTTATTTAATTAATACTGTTTTCAAAAGGTACAATGGCTGCAGTTTTTTTGCATGTAGTTTTCTTTTTTCCCAGAACCAAGTTAGAGCCGAAGTTTAATACGTCACTCCACCCTATTATCCTATTACACTATTATCATTGAATTTTATTTAAATAAATGAATCATATCAGAAAAATCTATTTAGATCTGCCACAATGCCAACTTTCTCAACTATCAATAGACTCAGATTATTCCACAATATGATTTTCGTGCTCTTTCTTGGAATTTAACAACAATTTTATATCCTACTTGCCTAGAAAACGACCTTTATCCATAGTTTTCATTAACAAATCTACAACATATTTCACTAAAACAACAGAAATAAAAAAAACATTAACAAAATAAACTTTAACAAACTTGTATAATAAACATGCACTTTGATTTTATGGATTCATGTATTATACAATCATGATCTCACTTCAGTTAATATTGAACAAAAAAATAAGTATGTAGACCATTAGCAGTATGGATTTGGTGAACATGAGAATAACAAAAACAACCTACACTACTATACTAAGACCAAACATAAATACTGTGGTAACGAAATATATGAAATTCTTAATAAAAAACACAGCACCCAAACACCTTGTAGTTGCAGGTATGAATTACAGAAAATGCATACTTATATGAGATTAAGGGGTTAAGACTGTCAGCATACTAAAAAAACAATCGAGTGAAGTTTTGGTGATTGAAAAAAAAAAATCGATTATCCTGAATCAACTACTCTCAACAACAACACGTTCTATAATCTGCGAGATAGCACAACAATTCGAATCTAAAGGGCAGATTTTAAAGAAAATAGTTCGCGAAATTTCGAAATTTGATATGTAGAAATTTTAAATTTCTCTATATATTGATCGAGGAAATGTAGTCATAAATATTTCAGTTGCCAATATATTCTTATAATTAACAAAATGTGTTCTACATTAAAAAAAATCGAAAAAAATTATAAAATTTTCTATGTAGTTGCAATTAATTTTATTTTGGGCCAATCTGAGTAAAATTTGCAAAAGCCTTAGCACTAGAGTGAAAATTGAGACAAATTTTTAGCTAGTAAGTTTTTTAGTTTTGACTTTTATTCAAAAAAATTTTTATTTAAACCAATTTTTCCCTAAAGCAGGTGAGAGTGTTAAATTCTTTTTGTGAAAATGTACATAATCAAAATCAATTAATAAAATCCATCAAATGTGACATTAACAGTACCATGAGAGTTAGAGAATATGTGTATAGTATACACTGTATACTGTTTAAAAGCCTTCCCTAATGAATTTTTCATGTCAAGTCTACGGGAAATAATGTTTTAATAACTTATCTTGAACTTTGTTAGATTTTCGGTCATTCTACAGGAAAATTATTACATACAATTAAAAACATATTTAAAATGCTTAAAGTTTCTAATCTGTGAGTATTTCTACTAAAAAGATATGTTGAATTCATCAAAACATGATACTGTAGAAAACCCCTTAATCATTGGAGATTTAAATATCCGAATAGTACTTTGCAACAACCATTGCATGAAGTTATAAAAATCCCTGGATGAAAGACTGTCTAAAGGCAAGTTATCCTTGAGTTATGCCAATATTTCGGTTGGCATATATTTAATGGGTGTACAAAAGCTGATGAACTTAGTGATATCGCTTTTATAAGCGGTGTTGGTGAATCAGTCAATGATATTTCTTATTCAGCCTATGATAATCTGAACACTGTTGAACGTTTTAAGAAAGAACATAATATATGGTCTGATCAAATAACAATAGCTCTGACGATAAATATAAATGGGGGAAAGTTAGAACATCAAATGAAATTGCTAAGCACAGAAGACAGATTCATTGTGACTACCGACTTTTTTTCCAACCGAATCGCGATGAAGTGAAACAACTTTCACTGCTTTGAGACAATTCCGGCAAAACCCATAAAAAACAAGGAAATATTTTTAAAGGAAAAAAAAAAAAAAATAACACAAGGATACATGCGGAATACATGAAGAATAGAAATGCATATCAATCTGATGAAAAATAATAAAGATTGGTTGAATCTACTGAAGACAATTAAAAAATAAGAAATACAGTTGATGACGGTATAATGATTTTAAACAAATATTTTTTTGAGTTACTAAATCCGCCCCAAAACTTCAAACGATATTATGTATGCAGTAGTAGGGAGGCCCTTAATAAAAAAAGTGTTCAAACTCTCGGTCTTACCCCTAGAAATATGCGAATGGCAAAAAACTGAGAAATACAAAGTTTTTGGTCAAGCAAAAAAAAAAAAAAATTTAGAGGTGCCTCAACGCGACTGAAAATTTCAAATGTATATATATGGGGAAAATACGAATTTTTTTTTCAGATTTTACGAAAATGTCGTTCTATAGTTTAATTCTTTCGACAAGTTGTTATCTGAATCGGCATCAGTACTAAGTTACTTTTCAAAAAGCTTTATAACTTAAAAATCGAATAAAAACTCGCCAAGAAATAGCAAATGCCCCAGACCACTTTTGTGCTAAAAAACACTAGGTCATGAAATGTGATGTACATTTTTTCAACTTTAACAAATTGATTAAATCTATAATTTTTTTTTCTTGGTCTCTATACTCCGATATGAAGTATTGTTTTAGTAACACGTTGTTAACCTATTGCGCATTGAGACTGAAGATGGAAAATTTTTTTGATAAAATTTTTGAAGCTCCTTTTTCACATTTTAAGAAATTTTTTTAAACAAAATTTCAAAAAATGGATCTGGCGCCTTAAAGTTTTGTTAAATATATGTTAGAGATTAACTGTGTGAATTTTTAAGTAAATTCCTCTGCCAAAAATTTTTTTACAAAGATTTTTTTTTGCTGCTTTCGAGAAAACTGATTTTTTTGTGAAATATTCTGTAAATGTACTCTTTCTAAGTACTTTGTATCAAAAATTTATCAGCTTTCTCCTTTTAAATGTTATATTTTATCTCAATAGACTAGCGTTTCTGAAAAAAAATATGACCATATTAACCCTTTTGGACTTGGGGTTCGCATATGACCCCAAGCTAATGAAAGACAATTTATTAAAAAAATCAAATATTTTGTAAGTGCTGTTAAATTTTTGGATTTGATGCTTAAAATATAATAACCAAATGTGCAACTCTTCCATGCTAAAAATTTGGAATAAATCGAACAACGTTAACCCATTTCTTGCCGAGGCCAAACGTTGAATTTTGGAATATTTAAAAAAATTAATTGCTCTAGTAAACTAGATGAAACCCTTACTATGGGTTGGGAAATAAAATTGTGCTATATTTTACGAAAACTTATCCTTATGTGCTCCTTCAGCAGTATTTGCAAAATATATAAGCTTGGAGTCATTTATGGCGGCAAGTCCAAATGTGTTATTAACGTCAAATTATAAAATAATTATCATCAAATCATAAAAATCGGTAAAATATGAATTTTTTGAATAAATTCTCTTTTATTAGCTTGGGATGATATGTGACCCCAAGTATAAAAGGGGTAAAGGGTTCATATAATTTTTTTCCGAAAACCTAGGCAATTTAGATAAAATATAACATTTGAAAGAAGAAAACTGATAAATTTTTGATACAAAGTATTTACAAAGAGTACACTTACTGAACATTTCACAAAAAAATAATTTTTCTCGAAATCCGCAAAAAAAAAAAAAATTCTTTGTAAAAAAAATTGTGGCAGAGGAATTTACTTAAAAATTCACACAGTTAATCTGTAACATATATTTAACAAAACTTTGAAGTGCCAGATTCATTTTTTGAAATTTTGTTTAAGAAAATTGTTTAAAACTTGAAAAAGGAGTTTTAAAAATTTTATCAAAAAAATTTCCCATTTTTGGTCTCAATGCGCAATAGGTTAACAACGTGTTAATAAAACAATACTTCATATCTGAGTACTTATAGGTATAGAAACCAAAAAAAAAAAATTATAGCTTTAATCAATTTGTTAAAGTTGAAAAAATGTTCATTACATTCATGACCTAGAGTTTTTTGGCACAAAAGTGGTCTGGGGCATTTGTTACTTCTTGTCAAGTTTTTATTCGATTTTGAAGTTATATGGCTTTTTGAAGAGATAATTTAGTAATGATATCGATTCATATAATAGCTTATCGAAAAAATTAAACTATAGTACGAAATTTTCGTAAAATCTGAAAAGAGTCATATTTTCCCATATAAACACACTTTTTTTTTTGATTGACCCAAAACTTTGTGAGACTTTCAATTCGAACAATTTTTTCTCCCTCCATATTATGAAGGGCCACCCTAATGCAGCAGTTATCAAAAATGATTAGGATTTAGATAGACCTATAATAGCAACAGAAATTAAAGCAAAAAAGAAAATTATAGTCGGTCTAGACCGACTATACAGTACCCTATGCTATGCTTTTAAGGGCCCTATCTCGTTGGTCCAACTATTTATATATAGAAAATAAACATAAACCAAGTTTGAATGGCAAGTTTTTTTTTGCCTTCGGATATGAAAAAGTTCATATCGGATGCTACATTTATATGGGGACTAGATCAAAAATGGACCGATCCTGACCATATTTGAGAAGAATCTGTGCAATTTTCTTTTTATAGATTTCAGATAGCTTCATATGGGGCTATGACTAAGAATTGTCCTGTAGGGTTTATTTTCGTACTACTGATAAATGGATGCAATTTAAGTCGATCCCATAGGGGTCATTTGTATGGGGACTAGGTCTGAAGATGAACCGGTTTTCACCAATTTCAATAATTTCGTGCTATTACCGATAGAAGTTTACATACCAAATTTCATCATATCTTCACTTTTGCCACCTGTAGTTTGGTTACAAGGTTTACATGGACACACAGACGGTCGGACGGACGGACATCGTTAAATCGACTTAGAAAGTGATTCTAAGTTGACCCATAAAATAAAAAATGGGTCTAGGTGAAATATTTTTGGTAGTTACAAACATTATCACAAAATCCGTTATACCCTGACCACATAGTGGTATAGGGTATAAAAAAGCGAAGTATAACAAGGTTCCAGGAAGACAACGAAAATGTTTTTCGAAGTGCAAGCAATATCGTACAACCTGATATTTGAATGCATCAAATTAAACGAGAAATTCACAACAGACATAATTTTCCCAATTTATAAAAAAGGTTACAAGGATTACGAATAAAGTGGCAAAAATTATCATGGGTATACTAAATAAAAGATTAAGACTTCAGCTAAACAAAGATTCTTACAGAATACCAAACAGAATTCAGAGAAGTTTATTCAACTGTCGATAATTTGAACACATTAGCAGCAATAGCTCATCCTAAAGTATCCAGAAAATCTCTTATCTACAAGTTTTATAGTATTGGATTATCAACATAATTATAAAAATAATTGTGGGTTTAATATGGGATCTGGAGTAAAAGAATTATGTTTGCTTTCTCCAATTCTTTTCTCTATATATCTTAATGAGGAGCCAGTATAAACGTCAGCTTAATACATCTATAATATTAATAGGCTAGGTGATTTCTTGTGACCGATGTTTTGTTCTACCGTTTTATCTGGATTTTGACCAAACGAATTTTATTTGAAAGGTATTTCTCTTTAGCCGTTTTGCAGATTTTACAGATTTCTAATTTTTTTCCACTATTTTGAGTAAGTTGCATTTAAAGTTGCTTCTAACACATACATAAAATTATACAATGCTATGTGCGTGTTTATTAAATTTGTTAATGTGTTTGTAATAAAACTGAGTTTGTTTTTTTTGTGTTTAATTGTGAATTGGCTAAAATTGATTAGCATACCTTTAGGGTCTTTATTTAATGAAAATATAAAATTTCCTAGAATTTGCACTCGAATTTCGATGGCTGGAATCTGCTAATATTCGATTATTAATGTATGCAGATGATAATATGATTTTAACTGATGTTGTAACAAAGCAATGTGGAGTCTGAAAGTAAATCTGAGTAAATCAGCAATTATGATTTTTCGAGGTGCAGGTAGAATCTCAGCTTGCGAAAAATTATTATTTAATGGGTGCCTATAAGAATCACAAATTTGTGATTCCATGCAAAGGTCAACCTTAGGTCCAATTTTAAAATTTTAATATAAATAATTTTTATTGATGCCATTTCAAAAAAAAAAAAGGGGTGAAGGGGCATGAAAATATGATATTTTACAGCCCCTATTTTTTCAGTAAGAAAGGAAAAGTGTAACTAATTAATTTTGAAACGAAAAGCAGCGTCACGTCTGTCATATTAGAAAATATTTATTTTTACTATAATTTATTTTATAATTCATGTTTCTTATAAACTAGCTCCAATATTAACTATAATTAACTGTTTCTTATTGGTCATATAAATAACATCAGTGCTTTCCTATGTTTTACGAAGATCCTCTAAAATGATGTCTGTTTGTTGTCATGTCTGTCACGACTGCTTTTTGCCCCCCCCCAATTATTAATAACAGTAATACTTTCTCACTTTTTCTAATGGTAAATATGTTGTTCAGGTCTGTCTGGATAATTTTGTATATTTTTATGAACAATGAAAAACTTTTGCTGTGTAATATTGGATTAGAAAGATCTCTGAATGTCACGTCTGTCACTATGGAATTTGCCAAATGAGTATATATAAAAAACATATATATAGAAGAAACTTATCTGCAAAAAATTGCATAAACGCAGCGTGGAAAGACTTTTCGACAAAAGGAGATATAGGCCTGAATGCAAAATCATATTGAGGCACAAATATGGGGGTTTACCCTATTTGAAGATAAACTACATCGATATTTTCGTAAACAAATTCTGAAATTACCACAATTTACTCCCACACATGCATTGATGTTGGAAACTAGTATGGAAAATAATTATGTATACAATGATAACCGACTGCCAAAGCAGCTTACAAAACTGATAATACAACAAAAAACTTACTGGCATGAACATATTGACTCGTTACCTAGAGATTTTAACTCAAGTCGAATTTTAGAATGCTCAAGAAGTCAGAGTTGGGTACTTTTACGAATAAATATTATAACTGGTTGTAAGATAAGGCAACTAATACAGACCGTTTCTATACAAAACTAAATTTTGTAAAATAATACAATATAATTTTCCAACAGAATAGACCTCGGCTATGCTCGCTATGCAATTTAAGCCAAATGTCCTATATTAAGACATATAACATACGAAGGTTACAGGAAGATGTTAATAAATGAATTTAATTATTTATTTCAATGCAACAAAAAATACCATTTGCTTTCCAATATTTATTTATTTATTATCTTTTTGCGACTCACGACATTATGTCATAATCGTATGTCCTAAAATTTATAGAACAATTGACTAACTATCTAATTATGATAAATTGTTTACAAAAAATTCATATTATCAAAATTGGAAATATTTTTATATGAAAAACATTTTTCTATAAGTAAAAATTTGGAGTTTAAAAAAAAAAAATTATGAACATCTCATTAATTTTAATATTTTTTTTTATTAAAACCTATAAATAGTTATTTAATTTTTGTATGAAGAATTAGGTACTGTTTTAAGCAAATATATATTGGCTTTTTTTATTTTTTTTTGGGACAAACGATAAAAAAATGTGACAAGCCAGACTAAACTTATCTGACAGCAATTACAAGAACCACATAGAAAAATCATATTTCGTGTTTTTTTTTTTTTACAAATTTATTGATATCTCGTAACCTATTGAACCGATTTTGCTGATTTTAAATAGCCGTCTGCTCAGGATTTCAATGAAGCATTTGCACTAAAAAAGAACAGCCCAGCTGATCTAGCGAAGGCGTGATTGTGACTTCCATAGGCGGACAGACGGACATCAGTATGTCAACTCGGATTGTTATAAGCATCAGGAATATATACACTTTATAGCCCCTAGATTTTTTCTCTCTAGTTATTACAAACAGAATGACAAACTAATTCCACTATTTGCACACTGATATAAAAAAGAGTTTTGTGTTTTAAGTCTTTTGTTTGCATTACAAATATAAAGCAATATAACAAACAATTATACATTTTAGTATTTTATTATTTCTAACGTTACTGCCGGATTAACCCCTTAATCTTTATATAGTTTCACTCTGTTTTTTTTTTTAGAAGCTCCAAGAAACAGCTGCATTTAACGTTTAGTTTAAATACAATTATTTAAGTTTTGTATGAATCATTGTCATGTATTCGTTGTGATATTTGTTGGCCTCTGTGCTGTTGTATGTAATTTCTAGATCATTGCAGCACTACATATAAATGTGGTTAATGTTAGTTAATAACGATTTAACGTTGGTTAGTAGTAGTCGATATTGTGCTACGATTTATAATTTCCCACAGTCTGTCCAAAGATGAATTATAAAAAATAAATAAATACAAACTGCAGGTTATGTTGTATTTGTAATTCTTAAGATTTTTTATTATACAAATCAATACAAATTTTATCATTACAATGTCTATGGCTGGCAACTAAGTATGTTAACCCTAAGAAATTTCACAACATTCGAAGAAAACTTATAAGACGGTTGCTACAAACAAGCTAAGAAATATTTTGAAACGGATGTAACGCTGTTGCTTTTTTAAAAGACCACTGTATCTCTAACTCGCATTTGTTTATTTCTTTTAAATACATGGACTTTTTAATAGATGGACATCATGACAATTTGGTCGAATAATTTTATTTAATTAAAACATTAATATTGTTTATAATAACTTTTTGTATTCTTTTTATGTTACTTTAAATTTGTGAATTTTATTATTTACATATTGAATTATTAAATAAAACATAAAAATATAAAAATAATAATTTTGATTGGCTTTTTCATGCTGCTTTAGTGCATTTAAAACATTATAATTTGAATTTATGTGGTGTTTTCATATTTAGGAACGTATCCCTTGTTTTTATATGGTAGAAGTGTTTCGTTTTATGCGATTTCAGTTTATGCGACTTTCAGTAGAACACATCTACCGCATAAAAGATGACCTGAGTGTATTTAGAAAACAGGGAGGAGGCAGAATATTTAATTGTTCCAATCGAAGAAGCCTGAATCTACCCGTGTGATACAAAAATATATATTTTCTAATTTTTTATGCGGGTTGTCCTCAGTTTTGTTCCAGAACCTGTTATTAACTTCTTTTCGTTGTACTCCTATGATATTAACTGATTGATATTATTGATGATAACAAAATAGCACCAATTTCTACTTTTTTTTTAATTTATTAAAAAACAAAATAAAAATTTTTTCTATAATAATAATATGTTGTCGTCTCGTCGACATGTGTACATTGACTATATTTAAAATTTTTTTTTTGTCATTGTTTTCCTTTTTTAGTTTGCATAATTTATCCAACATGTTGCCAATTGCATTTGTAAATTATTGCTCTGCAAGTGCTTATTTATGTCTTTTGATAATTTCTTTTTTTCATGTTTTCTTTTGTTTGCTGCAAGTTGTGTGGTTTTCTAAAATCCCTTGCAACATATTAAATGATGTTGTTGTTAATGCAAAAATACGTGCATGAAGTTAATATGAGGTAACATAATGAAAAAATAATAATAGTCATTCACAAATGACAACGATTTTAATGTGCAATGTTCACATTTGTAGTTAGGTTTTATTATCTCTAACAAACTTTTATTTAATATTTTTATATAATTAAAAAAAAATGTAATAAAATATTTCTGAAAATCTGGTTGTAAAGTAACCAAATTGCCCTGTAGTATTTTGTTTTATTGAGTTCATAAATTATTTGTTTTATTTTATTAAGTTCACATACCATTTATGTAATGATGTTTGAAAGCCAGAGTCAAAGAGTCATTGATTTAGTGAGTCAGTGATAAGTGTAAATATATTTATATTAACTAGCAGATTCCAGCCCTCGAAATTCGAGCGCAAATTCTAGAAAATTTTATTTTTTGATTAAATAAAGACCCTAAAAGTATGCTAATCAATTATAGCCAATTCACAAAACAAACTCTTTTTTATTACAAACACATTAACAAACTTAATAAAAACACACATAGCATTGTATGACTTTATGTATATGTTAGTAGCAACTTTAAATGCAATTTTCTCAAAAGGAAGGAAAAAATTTAAAAATCTGTAAATCTATAAATCGGCTAAAAAGATATACCTTTCAAATAATATACGTTTGGTCAAAATCGCGATAAAACGGAAGAACAAAACATCAGTCACAAGAAATCGTCTAGCCTATTAATATTATAGATGTTGACCAAAACCAAATTTAGTTTTGAATTTTTTTCTAATTTTTTTTATTTATTTTAATTTATAATTCTTGTATAGTTCAAAAGTTATTACATAATGAAAGTCATAATGACTACATTTTAAAAAGATATATAAAAAAATTAAAATTAAAATATTGAATTAATAATAGGCGATTTCTTGCGACCGATGTTTTATTATACCGTTTTATCCCGATTTTGACCAAACTTATATTATTTGAAAGGCATTTCCTTTTAGCCGCTTTGCAGATTAACAGATTTTTAAGTTTTTTCCTTTGTTTTGAGTAAATTGCATTTAAAGTTGCTACTAACACATACATAAAATTATACAATGTTATGTGTGTGTTTATTAAATTTGTTAATGTGTTTGTAATAAAAATGAGTTTGGTTTCTTGTGTTGATGTGTGAATTGGTTATAATTGATTAGCATACCTTTAGGGTCTTTATATAATAAAAAAATAAAATTGCCTAGAATTTGTACTCCAATTTCGAGGGCTGGAATCTGCTATATATACATATATAAGATACAAAAAATGTATATTTGGCCTTTAAAGACTCTGAAACTACCCAACAGATGTGACCCACCCGTTTTCATTAGAAAGGTAATAGTCCAGATTTGGTTTACGGTTATATATATTTTTGTGGGCGTGGCCCCTCCCACTTAAATTGAATAACATCATATATCTTGACTATTGTGAAAGCAAGAGTTTCGGAACATTGCAATGGTACATATGTTATTAATGTTAGTAATCAGGAGAAAAATGGGCGGGATCGGAAAAGTGGGCGTGGCAGCTCTCATACAAAATAAATATTTAATATCAAATATCTAGAGTTATATAATGGTTAGAGCCTTCAAACTTTGTAATATTAGCAGTCCGAGTAAAAATCTGCGTGATGGGACAAATGGGCGTGGCAGATCTCATACAAAGTTTTAACATATAATATCTGGAGTACTATGACAGCAAGAGTTTTGAAACTATGCACACGTACATACTCAACTAATTTGAAGAGCTGCAAAAAAATGGGCGGGATCGGGCCACTGGGCGTGGCACCCACCATACAAAGTAAATATTTAATGTCATATATCTACAGTACTGTAATAGACTTAGTGTGAGTTCATATGCTATCAGCATTAATACTCGGAAAAAAAATGGGCGGGATAAGATCAGTGGACGTGGTACCCCCTGTACAAAGTAAGTATATTATGTCATATATCGGGAGTACTGTAATAGTGAAAGCCTTGGAACTTTGTCTGCGTTTATGAGTTATTAATGTGAGTAGTCTCCTAAAAAATGGGCGGTGCCGGACCAGTGGGAGTGGCAAACCCCATACAAAGTAAATATTAATTGTCATATATCAGAAGTAGCGCAAGAGTTAAAGCCTTAAAACTTTGTCTGAGTTCATGAGTTATTAAAGTGGGCGTGGCAGCTTTCATACAAAGTAAATATTTAATATCAAATATCTAGGGTTCTATATTAGTTAGATCCTTCAAACTTTGCACGAGTCCATAGATTACTGATATTAGTAGTCGAACTGAGAACGGGCGGAATGGGATAAATGGGCGTGTTACCTCCTATACAATGTAGTTATTGTATATAATATATTGAAAGCCTCATGTCTTTGGAGACAAATATGTATGTACATTTACTTCAAGATGCTACTGCGAAAATATTCGCCAAACAGCTTTTGGATATGGGCGATGGAAAACTTCCATATGAACCGACTATACGTGAAATATCTTTTGCGCTAAACTTTTGCCAAATTCAGTCATCAATTCCAGATGTTGTGCAGAAAGTTTTTCCCGATATTGCAAATAATTTCGGAAACCATAGTTGGCTTTGCAATTTTGGCTCCGAAGAACGATTATGTCAACAAAATAAACCATCAAATTCAATTGAAGCTACCCGGTGATGTTGTGAATTACAAATCGATTGACACAGTTATAGATGAGGAAAAAGCTGTCAACTATCCAATACAGTTTCTTAACTCTTTGGAACCTTCTGGAATGCCACCACACATCTTAACTTTAAAAGTTGGTTCACCATAGGTGCTCATTCGCGACTTAGATCCACCGAAATTGTGCAACGGAACAAGACTTGCTGTTAAAAAATTATCTCCCAATATAATCGAAGCCACATTCATCAGCGGCAAATGTAAAGCAGAAGATGTGCTGATACCACGAATTCCAATGATTTCAACCGATTTACCCTTCGATTTTAAGCGATTACAGTTTCCAGTGCGTCTTGCTTTCGCCATAACCATCAATAATGCTATATATTTTGCTTGCTCTTTATCTTTATGTTTACACAGCTACCGAAAAAAACTCAAAATATTGTTTATCCGCTAGCATCTGTAATATTAATAGGCTAGGCGATTTCTTGTGACCGATGTTTTGTTCTACCGTTTTATCCTGATTTTGACCACACGTATATTATTTGAAAGATATTTCTTTTAAGCTGTTAACCAGATTTACTGATTTTTTAATTTTTTCCTTTATTTTGAGTAAATTGCATTTAAAGTTGCTACTAACACATACATAAAATTATACATATGTTATCTTCATTCACAATAATAATAAACCAAAAAAATGTTGGTTTGTGAATTGGCTAGGTTGAGACGTAAAGTTCCCTAGAAATTGCACTCGAATTTCGAGCGGTGGAATCTGCTAGTTAAGATAAAAGGTTAATAAATAAACAACATTTTCTTCTAGTATAACAATAACAATAAAAATTTAATAATACAATCTTGATAATACAAATGGGTAGTTGATTATCTAATCCAAGGACTAAAATGAAACATAAGTAAATAAGACAGCAGTTTAGAAAGTTAAAGTTAAAAGAATAAGTAATTGAAAAAGAAATATTTAATTGTCTCTAGTAATGTGTTCGAAAAGTGATTGCTTAAAGCTATTTTTCTTTGCAATTAGTTCTAGGGTTTAGTGTTCTAGGGTTTAATGGCGTTAAAGATTGCTAGTGTATCGTGTATCAAGTCAAACATCTTGTAGACCTACCGAAATCAATTTTCCCATACAGTTACGCGGGTGTTTTATGGTTTATGTAGGAATACCAAGTTTCTCATTAGAAGAAAGTCCACTAAGTCACAACCAAGTATCATTTTCTCCACCCTGATTGGCTACTAAATCGCCGCATTATTGAAAGAGACCTGCAGTTTATATAAAGAGTTGGAGTTAGCAAACTGGAAATTAGTGGGACTATCAACTGAAATATGAGTTTTCGCTTAATTTCATTGGGTGTAAATTTGGAGGATAATCTAAGGATAATCTAATGGTAAGATACGCATTGCGTACAACATTATTAATATGATCACCACATGACTGGTTGGAGTTAATATAAAAAACCAAGAATTTTACATTTTCCACATATTTAAAAGCAGAACTTCCCAGAAAAATTCCTGAAGGTAAATGAAAATTAAGTTTGTATCTACTAATTAGTAAAACTGATGATTTATTTGGATTAAGCAATAGATTTTTCACAACTGCCCACTTCCCAATTGCCTCTAAGTTTTTGTTAAGTTTGCAGCATGTTACGTCGATAGAATCAGTTCGATTCGAAATGTCAAGCTGTAAATCACCATGAACTCGGACATATTTGCAAACATTAAAAACATCATTTATAAAAGTACTGAATAAAAGAGGTCCTAAAGATTAAAAACAGAAAACAAAAGCAAACAAATTTCCAAAATTCATTCTTTAAAAAATATTAAATAAAAACAAATTTAAATATTAAAAATTATTTCTTAGAAAAAAAATTATAAACTAATTATTGTTTTATATTTTTGCCCATAAATATTTTATATTCTTTTATATAAACTAGCAGATTCCAGCGCTCGAAATTCGAGTGCAATTTCTAGGCAACTTTATTTTTCAACTTAGCAAATTTACAAACCAACACTTTTATGGTTTATTATTATTGTGAATGAAGATAACAAACTCATTAACAAACACATTAACAAATTTAATAAACACTCACAATGCATATGTATAATTTTACGTATGTGTTAGTAGCAACTTTAAGTGCAATTTTCTCAAAATAAAGGAAAAAATTTGTAAATCTGAAAAACGGCTAAAGAGAAATACCTCTCAAATGATATACGTTTGGTCAAAATCTTGATAAACCGGTAGAACAAAACATCGGTCACAAGAAATCGCCTAGCCTATTAATATTATAGAAGACAATCTTACCCATAAAAATAAAGTTTTTATTAAAACTCTTTCTTTCCTCATGCATATGAGTTTTGCATCACTCCGTGTGTGACTTTGCGCGACTATTTTAAAATTAATCTTTGGTGACAAGAAGTCTGTGGACTGATTGATTGGATGAGGGGAAGTGGGGTTTAAATCACTCTGTGACCGTAAGTCTACCCCAAAATTAATCTATAGTTACAACAAGACTATGAGCCAAGTTTCAGGTCAATTGGATGAGGGGGAATGGGGTTGCCCCATGACAGACAGACAGACAGAGAGTATGAGTTAAAAGAAAGAGTTAAAAAATATAAAACAATGGTTGTTTTAAATTATTTCCCATAAATATTTTTTTTTTCATAAAAAAAGGCTGATTTACATTTAGTTTCAATTTTTTACTTATTTATTTTTTTTTAATTTTGATTGGAAAATTATTTATTTAAAAACACTTAACAAAAATTTTACAAAAAATAAATTTAAGAATGAAATTAGTCATAATGTGTTATGTGAAAAAAAACCACCATAATCCAAAACAAATTTCAAAATTTTTGCTCCTAAATAAATAAATAATTTTTATTTTTTTTTAAAAATTTTGTTTTTGTTTAATATTTTTTTAAGAGAAAATTTGCAAAAAAGGAAAGCTATTAAACCATTTTCATTAGATGAAATTTGGTAGAATATTTTTCTCAATAAAATAGTGAAAGAAACCTAAAGGCTAAGTTTTGTTATCTTATTTTTATTTTATAAAATATTTCGTTTTAAGAAATAATTTTCCATTAAATTTACAATGGAAAAATTAGTTTTGAGAAAATTTCTTAAAATGAAATTGAAAAAAAAAAAATTAACTAAAAATTACTTATAGAAAATAAATTAAACAAAAATAAAAATAGAGACAAAACTTTTAAAAAACGAAAGCATACAATGTAGATCTCAATTTCCAAACGCATTTTAATTGCTTCTTTTCAATAGATCAGGTATGTGTCTTAAGTCTTTTGTATTTTATAACCACAAAATTACTTAAAAACAAATAAAAATTTCAAATTATGTATGTATCTCTAAAAATAGCAGTTTAACATCTTTAAAATTATTCCCAAAAAACATTTAAAATTAGATTTAACTTTTCATTTCACTATTCGATGTATATTGTATGGCTCTTAAAACAAGTTAAATAGAAACTAAAACTACTTACTTACATTTGTAATAAAAACATAATTAAAAAAGTAAATCTTTACAAGAAACTAAATTAATGTTATGTTTCAAGCTCTAATGAACACTGACCACTACAACAATAGATTTTAATGAAACTAATAAAAACTACAATAACTAAAGAAAATCAAAACTGTCAATCAACATTTTGACCATGAAAGTTTTTTTATTTTATTTTTTTTTATTGAAATTTAAAAAGAAATTTTATAAAAAAAAAAAAAAAATAAAAAACCATACCAAATTGGCCTAAGCACATACCATCATGTTACAAAAGAAAAATTAAAATAACAAAATATTTACAAAGCAAAAAAAAAAAAACAATATATATATATATATATATATATATATATAATAAGATATATCAAGTAGTGGGTGCGTGTTTTAAAGCAATTTCACTTTCATTTAGAAATCAACAACCACAACAACAATAAAATCAAAATAGAGGTAGGTTACTAAAAAATTATCATAAATTATCAAATTAAATAATTAACAATTCAAACGAAATCAAAAGAGGAATAAAGTTAAAAAATATTGAGAAAAACTAAAATTTCTCAGCCAAGTCAGGTTTGAGTTTAATTAAATACTCTGAGAATTATGTAAAAAAAAATTATTAAGATTTTGTAATGAAGTAGAAGTCCTTCTTGAAAAATATTTGGCATTAAAGAAAAAAATTCCTGAGTTAATTGCCATCAACTAAGTAGTTTATCAAGTTTAGTTAAAAAAAGAAACTATAAGTTACATTTAAATTGTAAAAAAATGTATTGGTATTTTTCTTTGACTTTTGATAGTTTACATGTTACACTTAATTCGAAAGTTGAAGTCAAGGGCTATATAATAAATATTTTTTTTCCACTTGAAAACATGATTAAAAATATGTTTTTAATTAAAAATGAATATGTATGAATTTCTGTTATACCATAAGCTTCAATAAAATACCTTAACGAATAATTATCAACAAATTCAAAAAAACTCTTATCATATGAATTCATATAACTTTGATTAATAAACCAAAAAAAAGAAAAGCGAAAGTTTTCTAGCCATACTAATAATAGTAATAGTGATAATGAAATAAAAAATAAAAAAAATACACTCTAAAACTATCAGCAATATAAACTAAACCAATGAACTCATGAATATAAGACAAGATGCAACATTATGATTAACACTAGAAAATATCTTTAACATCAACAACGACAATTGTCAACAGAAATCCAACAGAAATCAGCCTAGAGCTAAGAAATTAAGTTTAGATAATAAAAAAAAAGCCGGTTTATAAACTAAAAAAAGAAAGACAATAAAATAAATAAATTCAATATTAAAACTCTAGTGTACAAGAGCTTCTTCTTCTTTTAAATGACAGAAATTTGTACATTAAATTAAATATAAAAAATTTTGGATAATCAAAAATTTTTTTCTATAAATACCAATGTCCAAAAGTTAAGTTAGTTAATTAAAATAAATTAATAAAAAACATAAAAATTATTAGATTTTTATCCGAAAACTGCGAATACAGTCTGACAGAAATAAAGATTCTATTTTTTTTAACTTCTGCAACAAAATTTTTGAAATATTTTAAATAAATTCATAAAAAATTAAGATAATTTAATTATAAATAAAGAAAAAAGGTTTTTAATCAACCTTCTACAACCATACTAGAGTCCTCTAGGGATCCGGATGTGATAAAAATCATAAGATGAAAGTTTTCATTAATCGATCCTGTGAAATACATTTTAACTAAGTAGTACTTAGCAGGTCATAGAAAGTCACTGCTTGTGGACAGGAATTTATAAAAAACCACATTCGAAAGCATTTCTTGGCACATTTTTTCTATCAATTAAAATTTCGAATTTTGAATAATTTTTTCCCTGTCTTTTCCGCTCAATATCAATTTGTAATTCCCATTAAAATTAAAGTGACACTTTACTTTGGATGTGATGAAAAAGCGATACTTTTCGAATAACTTCACTCTTCATTTTTGCTAGTTAGAAATGTGACATCCTCCCAAAAAAATCTAATACAGAATTGAATTTCATTTTCAAATTTAACCTTATATCTGTGGTTTTCTAGAATAACCGCGTATGTCATAAAATCAAAATGTTCAGGGGAGCCAAAAAACGTTATAATTGAAATTATGGGCTCGATATAAAGTTTTTAGAGCTCTTTATTTAACAGGCCTGTAGATATGGGCAATAAATACTTTATATAAAATTTTGAGTCAAAAATCTGCAGAGGAATAGATCCTAGAGAAGGACGAGAAAAACAATATGTAAATAACACTTGAAGTGTGTGCAGATAAAATAACTTATGTCGACAA
Organism: Cordilura impudica; assembly: GCA_963682025.1. NCBI lineage: Eukaryota > Metazoa > Arthropoda > Insecta > Diptera > Scathophagidae > Cordilura > Cordilura impudica. The sequence goes on along the minus strand of OY821521.1, from coordinate 16,655,834 downwards.
ACGTCGTTTTCTTTGAAAAAGAAAACTACCAATGCAACCACCCATGTAGACATAAGTTGTTGTTGCTTGAAAAATGGATTTTTTTGTTCGTCAACAAAAATTTAACGGGACTTATGATGAGAATATAACAACGTTTCAACAATAATAGTGACAAAAAATAACAGAAATAAACACACACAAGTTTTTATAAGTGGTTATAAACTGAAAAATAATACAAAATTATTTTGCATTTTTTTTCATTAATAACAACGTATGTCGCCATGTGTCCTTTTGTGAGAAAATAATTTGTCAGCGATCAAACGTATGTTGACATACGTCGATAGTGCTGCAAATTAATTTAATAAACATTTAAGTTACGTCGTTATTTAAAGAAAAAACTCAGAAATGGTAAATATTTTTTTAAAAAAAATTTAACACATGTAAAGAGCGTTAAAAATTAATATATTTACCATCGTTAACTCAAAACTGACAAAAATGGACATACGCGGTTATTTCAGAAAACCACAGATATGTGAATTTTTTTTTTTAATTTTTATATATTTTAATGAATTTGTTTCTTTGAATGCGATGAAAAGTGATTCTTTTAAAGACAGTTATTTTTACTAGATAAAATAATACAGAACTGAAATTAATTTGCAAATTTAACGTTCCTTCCGTAACTTTCTTTAAAATTTGTATTTTGGAGGATATTTTTTGTTATAAAATTTTAACATTAATTTTAATGATTGAGTTTGAAATTGTTCAGGCTCAAGATCAAATGTTTTTACTTTAAATAAAGTAAAAGCATTAGCACATTTGTTTCAAAAAATTGATCTATGTATATTCTGCATGACAGGTTATACAGCTGTTTCGGGAAGAGTCACCAACCCTCATCAGTAACCAAAAGCAGTAGATAGTTTGTTTGGTAAAAAGTTAAATTCATATATATTTGCTGAAAACAACCAAATGAGAATTCAAGCAAAAGTTATACTATTCAAGCCTCTTCCAATATAACAAACTAAAAATAGAACAACTTTGAAACAAATATGATTGTATACGAGTACACATTGCATACTACAATATACATGTTTGTTTTTGTCTTGAAAAAAAAAAAAAAAAACAAGAAAAACAATTTGTTTTTGCTAAACTTACATTTAGCGTTAACGGCGTGCCCTCCGTATTTTTAATTTTATTATTTTTTATAAAAATAAAAAATCTTATTTTCGATCTTTATCAATTTAATGATTGAGTTTGAAATTGTTCAGGCTCAAGATCAAATGTTTTTACTTTAAATAAAGTAAAAGCATTAGCACATTTGTTTCAAAAAATTGATCTATGTATATTCTGCATGACAGGTTATACAGCTGTTTCGGGAAGAGTCACCAACCCTCATCAGTAACCAAAAGCAGTAGATAGTTTGTTTGGTAAAAAGTTAAATTCATATATATTTGCTGAAAACAACCAAATGAGAATTCAAGCAAAAGTTATACTATTCAAGCCTCTTCCAATATAACAAACTAAAAATAGAACAACTTTGAAACAAATATGATTGTATACGAGTACACATTGCATACTACAATATACATGTTTGTTTTTGTCTTGAAAAAAAAAAAACAAGAAAAACAATTTGTTTTTGCTAAACTTACATTTAGCGTTAACGGCGTGCCCTCCGTATTTTTAATTTTATTATTTTTTATAAAAATAAAAAATCTTATTTTCGATCTTTATCAATTTAATGATTGAGTTTGAAATTGTTCAGGCTCAAGATCAAATGTTTTTACTTTAAATAAAGTAAAAGCATTAGCACATTTGTTTCAAAAAATTGATCTATGTATATTCTGCATGACAGGTTATACAGCTGTTTCGGGAAGAGTCACCAACCCTCATCAGTAACCAAAAGCAGTAGATAGTTTGTTTGGTAAAAAGTTAAATTCATATATATTTGCTGAAAACAACCAAATGAGAATTCAGGCAAAAGTTATACTATTCAAGCCTCTTCCAATATAACAAACTAAAAATAGAACAACTTTGAAACAAATATGATTGTATACGAGTACACATTGCATACTACAATATACATGTTTGTTTTTGTCTTGAAAAAAAAAAAAACAAGAAAAACAATTTGTTTTTGCTAAACTTACATTTAGCGTTAACGGCGTGCCCTCCGTATTTTTAATTTTATTATTTTTTATAAAAATAAAAAATCTTATTTTCGATCTTTATCAATTTAATGATTGAGTTTGAAATTGTTCAGGCTCAAGATCAAATGTTTTTACTTTAAATAAAGTAAAAGCATTAGCACATTTGTTTCAAAAAATTGATCTATGTATATTCTGCATGACAGGTTATACAGCTGTTTCGGGAAGAGTCACCAACCCTCATCAGTAACCAAAAGCAGTAGATAGTTTGTTTGGTAAAAAGTTAAATTCATATATATTTGCTGAAAACAACCAAATGAGAATTCAAGCAAAAGTTATACTATTCAAGCCTCTTCCAATATAACAAACTAAAAATAGAACAACTTTGAAACAAATATGATTGTATACGAGTACACATTGCATACTACAATATACATGTTTGTTTTTGTCTTGAAAAAAAAAAAACAAGAAAAACAATTTGTTTTTGCTAAACTTACATTTAGCGTTAACGGCGTGCCCTCCGTATTTTTAATTTTATTATTTTTTATAAAAATAAAAAATCTTATTTTCGATCTTTATCAATTTAATGATTGAGTTTGAAATTGTTCAGGCTCAAGATCAAATGTTTTTACTTTAAATAAAGTAAAAGCATTAGCACATTTGGTTGTTTTCAGCAAATATATATGAATTTAACTTTTTACCAAACAAACTATCTACTGCTTTTGGTTACTGATGAGGGTTGGTGACTCTTCCCGAAACAGCTGTATAACCTGTCATGCAGAATATACATAGATCAATTTTTTGAAACAAATGTGCTAATGCTTTTACTTTATTTAAAGTAAAAACATTTGATCTTGAGCCTGAACAATTTCAAACTCAATCATTAAATTGATAAAGATCGAAAATAAGATTTTTTATTTTTATAAAAAATAATAAAATTAAAAATACGGAGGGCACGCCGTTAACGCTAAATGTAAGTTTAGCAAAAACAAATTGTTTTTCTTGTTTTTTTTTTTTCAAGACAAAAACAAACATGTATATTGTAGTATGCAATGTGTACTCGTATACAATCATATTTGTTTCAAAGTTGTTCTATTTTTAGTTTGTTATATTGGAAGAGGCTTGAATAGTATAACTTTTGCTTGAATTCTCATTTGGTTGTTTTCAGCAAATATATATGAATTTAACTTTTTACCAAACAAACTATCTACTGCTTTTGGTTACTGATGAGGGTTGGTGACTCTTCCCGAAACAGCTGTATAACCTGTCATGCAGAATATACATAGATCAATTTTTTGAAACAAATGTGCTAATGCTTTTACTTTATTTAAAGTAAAAACATTTGATCTTGAGCCTGAACAATTTCAAACTCAATCATTAAATTGATAAAGATCGAAAATAAGATTTTTTATTTTTATAAAAAATAATAAAATTAAAAATACGGAGGGCACGCCGTTAACGCTAAATGTAAGTTTAGCAAAAACAAATTGTTTTTCTTGTTTTTTTTTTTCAAGACAAAAACAAACATGTATATTGTAGTATGCAATGTGTACTCGTATACAATCATATTTGTTTCAAAGTTGTTCTATTTTTAGTTTGTTATATTGGAAGAGGCTTGAATAGTATAACTTTTGCTTGAATTCTCATTTGGTTGTTTTCAGCAAATATATATGAATTTAACTTTTTACCAAACAAACTATCTACTGCTTTTGGTTACTGATGAGGGTTGGTGACTCTTCCCGAAACAGCTGTATAACCTGTCATGCAGAATATACATAGATCAATTTTTTGAAACAAATGTGCTAATGCTTTTACTTTATTTAAAGTAAAAACATTTGATCTTGAGCCTGAACAATTTCAAACTCAATCATTAAATTGATAAAGATCGAAAATAAGATTTTTTATTTTTATAAAAAATAATAAAATTAATTTTAATTTTTAACTTTTTATATTTGAAAGTTTTATTTTAAAATCAAAATTTTTTATTTTTGTTGTTAAAATTTTAGTATGTAATGTTTTAGTTTTTATTATTTATTTTTTTATATATTATTAAGTTTGAAATTTTTATTTTTAATTTTTTAAACTTTTTATTTTTAATTTTTTAAACTTTTTATTTATTATTTTTTGAATATATTTTTAATTTTTTGTTTATATTTTTCTCTTTTTATTTTTTATTTTACATTTTCTGTTTTTAGTTTTTAATTTTTATTTTTTCTTTTGTTTTATTTGTTGTTATTTTATTTATTATTTATTATTTATTATTTATTATTTATTATTTATTATTATTATTTATTATTTATTATTTATTATTTATTATTTATTATTTATTATTTATTATTTATTATTTATTATTTATTATTTATTATTTATTATTTATTATTTATTATTTATTATTTATTATTTATTATTTATTATTATTATTATTATTTATTATTTATTATTTATTATTTATTATTTATTATTTATTATTTATTATTATTTATTATTTATTATTTATTATTTATTATTTATTATTTATTATTTATTATTTATTATTTATTATTTATTATTTATTATTTATTATTTATTATTTATTATTTATTATTTATTATTTATTATTTATTATTATTATTTATTATTTATTATTTATTATTTATTATTTATTATTTATTATTTATTATTTATTATTTTATTATTTATTATTTATTATTTATTATTTTATTATTTATTATTATTATTTATTATTTATTATTTATTATTTATTATTTATTATTTATTATTTATTATTTATTATTTATTATTTATTATTTATTATTTATTATTTATTATTATTTATTATTTATTATTTATTATTTATTATTTATTATTTATTATTTATTATTTATTATTTATTATTTATTATTTATTATTTATTATTTATTATTTATTATTTATTATTTATTATTTATTATTTATTATTATTATTTATTATTTATTATTTATTATTTATTATTTATTATTTATTATTTATTATTTATTATTTATTATTTATTATTTATTATTTATTATTTATTATTTATTATTTATTATTTATTATTTATTATTTATTATTTATTATTTATTATTTTTTATTTATTATTTATTATTTATTTATTTATTATTTATTATTTATTATTTATTATTTATTATTTATTATTTATTATTTATTATTTATTATTTATTATTTATTATTTATTATTTATTATTTATTATTTATTATTTATTATTTATTATTTATTATTTATTATTTATTATTATTTATTATTTATTATTTATTATTTATTATTTATTATTTATTATTTATTATTATTTATTATTTTTTATTTATTATTTATTATTTATTATTTATTATTTATTATTTATTATTTATTATTTATTATTATTATTTATTATTATTTATTATTTATTATTTATTATTTATTATTTATTATTTATTATTTATTATTTATTATTATTATTTATTATTTATTATTTATTATTTATTATTTATTATTTATTATTTATTATTTATTATTTATTATTTATTATTTATTATTATTATTTATTATTTATTATTTATTATTTATGATTTATTATTTATTATTTATTATTTATTTATTATTATTTATTTATTATTTATTATTTATTATTTATTATTTATTATTTATTATTTATTATTTATTATTTATTATTTATTATTTATTATTTATTATTTATTATTTATTATTTATTATTTATTATTTATTATTTATTATTTATTATTTATTATTTATTATTTATTATTTATTATTTATTATTTATTATTTATTATTTATTATTTATTATTTATTATTTATTATTTATTATTTATTATTTATTATTTATTATTTATTATTTATTATTTATTATTTATTATTTATTATTTTTTATTTATTATTTATTATTTATTATTTATTATTTATTATTTATTATTTATTATTTATTATTTATTATTTATTATTTTTTATTTATTATTTATTATTTATTATTTATTATTTATTATTTATTATTTATTATTTATTATTTATTATTTATTATTTATTATTTATTATTTATTATTTATTATTTATTATTTATTATTTATTATTTATTATTTATTATTTATTATTTATTATTTATTATTTATTATTTATTATTTATTATTTATTATTTATTATTTATTATTTATTATTTATTATTTATTTTATTTATTATTTATTATTTATTATTTATTATTTATTATTTATTATTTATTATTTATTATTATTTATTATTTATTATTTATTATTTATTATTTATTATTTATTATTTATTATTTATTATTTATTATTTATTATTTATTATTTATTATTTATTATTTATTATTATTTATTATTTATTATTTATTATTTATTATTTATTATTTATTATTTATTATTTATTATTTATTATTTATTATTTATTATTTATTATTTATTATTTATTATTTATTATTTATTATTTATTATTTATTATTTATTATTTATTATTTATTATTTATTATTTATTATTTATTATTTATTATTTATTATTTATTATTTATTATTTATTATTTATTATTTATTATTTATTATTTATTATTTATTATTTATTATTTATTATTTATTATTTATTATTTATTATTTATTATTTATTATTTATTATTTATTATTTATTATTTATTATTTATTATTTATTATTTATTATTTATTATTTATTATTTATTATTTATTATTTATTATTTATTATTTATTATTTATTATTTATTATTTATTATTTATTATTTATTATTTATTATTTATTATTTATTATTTATTATTTATTATTTATTATTTATTATTTATTATTTATTATTTATTATTTATTATTTATTATTTATTATTTATTATTTATTATTATTTATTTTTTATTTATTATTTATTATTTATTATTTATTATTTATTATTTATTATTTATTATTTATTATTTATTATTTATTATTTATTATTTATTATTTATTATTTATTATTTATTATTTATTATTTATTATTTATTATTTATTATTTATTATTTATTTATTTATTTATTATTTATTATTTATTATTTATTATTTATTATTTATTATTTATTATTTATTATTTATTATTTATTATTATTTATTATTTATTATTTATTATTTATTATTTATTATTTATTATTTATTATTTATTATTTATTATTTATTATTTATTATTATTTATTATTTTATTATTTATTATTTATTATTTATTATTTATTATTTATTATTTATTATTTATTATTTATTATTTATTATTTATTATTATTTATTATTTATTATTTATTATTTATTATTTATTATTTATTATTTATTATTTATTATTTATTATTTATTATTTATTATTTATTATTTATTATTTATTATTTATTATTTATTATTTATTATTTATTATTTATTATTTATTATTTATTATTTATTATTTATTATTTATTATTTATTATTTATTATTTATTATTTATTATTTATTATTTATTATTTATTATTTATTATTTATTATTTATTATTTATTATTTATTATTTATTATTTATTATTTATTATTTATTATTTATTATTTATTATTTATTATTTATTATTTATTATTTATTATTTATTATTTATTATTTATTATTTATTATTTATTATTTATTATTTATTATTTATTATTTATTATTTATTATTTATTATTTATTATTTATTATTTATTATTTATTATTTATTATTATTTATTATTTATTATTTATTATTTATTATTTATTATTTATTATTTATTATTTATTATTTATTATTTATTATTTATTATTTATTATTTATTATTTATTATTTATTATTTATTATTTATTATTTATTATTTATTATTTATATTTTATTTATTATTTATTATTTATTATTTATTATTTATTATTTATTATTTATTATTTATTATTTATTATTTATTATTTATTATTTATTATTTATTATTTATTATTTATTATTTATTATTTATTATTTATTATTTATTATTTATTATTTATTATTTATTATTTATTATTTATTATTTATTATTTATTATTTATTATTTATTATTTATTATTTATTATTTATTATTTATTATTTATTATTTATTATTTATTATTCATTATTTATTATTTATTATTTATTATTTATTATTTATTATTTATTATTTATTATTTATTATTTATTATTTATTATTTATTATTTATTATTTATTATTTATTATTTATTATTTATTATTTATTATTTATTATTTATTATTTATTATTTATTATTTATTATTTATTATTTATTATTTATTATTTATTATTTATTATTTATTATTTATTATTTATTATTTATTATTTATTATTTATTATTTATTATTTATTACTTATTATTTATTATTTATTATTTATTATTTATTATTTATTATTTATTATTTATTATTTATTATTTATTATTTATTATTTATTATTTATTATTTATTATTTATTATTTATTATTTATTATTTATTATTTATTATTTATTATGTATTATTTATTATTTATTATTTATTATTTATTATTTATTATTTATTATTTATTATTATTTATTATTTATTATTTATTATTTATTATTTATTATTTATTATTTATTATTTATTATTTATTATTTATTATTTATTATTTATTATTTATTATTTATTATTTATTATTTATTATTTATTATTTATTATTTATTATTTATTATTTATTATTTATTATTTATTATTTATTATTTATTATTTATTATTTATTATTTATTATTTATTATTTATTATTTATTATTTATTATTTATTATTTATTATTTATTATTTATTATTTATTATTTATTATTTATTATTTATTATTTATTATTTATTATTTATTATTTATTATTTATTATTTATTATTTATTATTTATTATTTATTATTTATTATTTATTATTTATTATTTATTATTTATTATTTATTATTTATTATTTATTATTTATTATTTATTATTTATTATTTATTATTTATTATTTATTATTTATTATTTATTATTTATTATTTATTATTTATTATTTATTATTTATTATTTATTATTTATTATTTATTATTTATTATTTATTATTTATTATTTATTATTTATTATTTATTATTTATTATTTATTATTTATTATTTATTATTTATTATTTATTATTTATTATTTATTATTTATTATTTATTATTTATTATTTATTATTTATTATTTATTATTTATTATTTATTATTTATTATTTATTATTTATTATTTATTATTTATTATTTATTATTTATTATTTATTATTTATTATTTATTATTTATTATTTATTATTTATTATTTATTATTTATTATTTATTATTTATTATTTATTATTTATTATTTATTATTTATTATTTATTATTTATTATTTATTATTTATTATTTATTATTTATTATTTATTATTTATTATTTATTATTTATTATTTATTATTTATTATTTATTATTTATTATTTATTATTTATTATTTATTATTTATTATTTATTATTTATTATTTATTATTTATTATTTATTATTTATTATTTATTATTTATTATTTATTATTTATTATTTATTATTTATTATTTATTATTTATTATTTATTATTTATTATTTATTATTTATTATTTATTATTTATTATTTATTATTTATTATTTATTATTTATTATTTATTATTTATTATTTATTATTTATTATTTATTATTTATTATTTATTATTTATTATTTATTATTTATTATTTATTATTTATTATTTATTATTTATTATTTATTATTTATTATTTATTATTTATTATTTATTATTTATTATTTATTATTTATTATTTATTATTTATTATTTATTATTTATTATTTATTATTTATTATTTATTATTTATTATTTATTATTTATTATTTATTATTTAGTATTTATTATTTATTATTTATTATTTATTATTTGTTATTTATTATTTATTGTTTTTATTATTTAATAAATATTGAGATGTGCAAATGTAGAATTGAATTTTAGTTATTCAATTTCACAAATTCTTCTTTCCTTTTGAACGTCTGGGAAATTAAAGCCAGAATTTTAAGTAAACTTCAATTTACTTTCCTTTTTAATTCATCTGTTGACGTTTTACTCTCTCTATTTATCGTTTGTTGGTTTCTTGTAATTTTCAGTCATTTATTATTATTATAATTTTTTTACACTTTTCTCTGATTATGTATGATAACAATGTCATAATAATACGAGTAATGACTGTATTCAATAATATAAAAATCGAAATTATTTTAAAATTTCTTCACATTTACAACTACACTAATGAAATGTAACATGTAGTTAGTAAATGTTAATAAAAGCCATACTTTCTAAATATTTATAAACATAAACAATAAAATGTTAATTGTAGTAAAACATTCAAGAAACACGTGTAGTTAGGAAAAATGTGAGTTCTTTTATGGCAGTAATAAAAAAGAAATAAAACTGAAATGATGAAATTTCAAATGTTAGATGAAATTTTAAGCTCAATAAATAAAAAACTATTTATTAACATTCGTTATACTTAAGATTTTATTTGATAACAACACAATTAATTAAGACTTTAATAAAAGCTATTGATATGTCTATGGAGTTTTTATGAGACCAATAATCCTATAAAGATGTCACATTGACTGGAGGGAATAAAGTGTTGCTGGATTTTATGTGAGGAAAGATTAAAAAAATATAAAATTGTGGTTTTCTAGAAATAGAAAAGAAATCTCTACATTAGAAATTCATGTTTTTGAAAAAGAAAATTATAAGAATTCAAGATCGACGAATATGTTATTATATTATCGATTTAAACTGTTTGCCATACTCTTCTAGTGATTTATTTCGTTTATAATTATTTTTAATTATTGATTGTTGTTAAACTCAATGTAAAAAAAAATAGTAAACTTTGCAATGGTAAAAAAGAATTACCCCAATTATTGTGTTTTAAATAAAATTAATGAAAGGAATTATCGCATTTAAGGTCATTGTGATTATTGAAAGCGGCAAAAATTGCATAAGGGAATTTAATACTTAAACGGTGCGATAAATAAGAAATATATCGTGGCGTTGTACAATATAAGTCATTCTAAATGCTACGAAGTAACAACTTCAGTGGATGTGGTTTTGAATAAATTCTAAAGATGTCAATGTAAATTACTACGAAATGACTACACTATCAAAACTTCACAATATCTTATAGAAATTGTGATTTTCTAAACTAATATCGAATTTTTACAAATTGATAACTAGAAATATAAATATTGATTCACAAAACTAAATAATGATAGTGGGAAAAGGATAATTTACAATTAATATATAAATATCTGATATTGAGTTAATCAAATATTGTGTTGGAAAAAAATAAGAATATTATATATTCAGATATTAGTTGTAAAAATGTATTCAAAAGTATTTATAATGAAATCCTAAGTTCCAGTTAAAATGAATTTCACAGAATCCTCAAAAAGTCAACTTCCAACCTATGACAAGCCCATGCTAAATTGATCCATATTTTCACCGCATCAGAATTCCAAGACTAGCATCTATTTAATTTTTCTTTATCCGCTTATTTTGCCGGTTTACAATAAATGCACTAAATTTGAGCTAACTAAATTCATGCTTTTTTGTAAGCTAAAATATTTATCATTGAGTTCCACAGAGAGATGTGTTTCTGCTTAACTAGTACCGATTTAAGCTATTTTTATTTTACCTTAGCCAAAATGCAATAAAATGCATCTTAATCGATCGATATTATTTAAATCGAAGTATACATCCAGAAATATGATTGTGGGCTGATCAATTTAAAAAGGAGAGTGTTATACTTTGGCTGTTGCCAATCGAAGCACTGAGCTAGAGAATTCAAACATTCGATAATGCCGAAATTCGTTTAGGAGAACAGAAATTTGGATGTGAGAACCGAATACTTGGCACTTAATTTGGTTGTCACAATAGATCTGTTTTCTCAGAATATAAACTCTCTTGCTCCATGGGGAGTACGCGTCTATTTATTTGGGGTGATTCTGAAAATTTGTTTGAATATTAACAACGAAAATTGATTTTTTCTATTAAAAAAAATTAAGATTTTATTAATTGTTGATCAAAATTTATTTTTCCAAAATTATTATTTTAGACATTCTGCAAACAACATCTTCATTTGAAAAAACTCTTTATGAAAAAAAATTTTGTAACATTTTTTCAGGCTATGGAAAAATTTTTTTTTATAAAAAATTTTTTTTTGTTTCAAATGTTTTTTGTTTCAACACATTTTTTCAGTATTCACGTATAAAAAAATAAAAAATATATATAGATATAAAAAAATCCATAAAAACCAAAATGTTTTTTAAATATTTTTTCCGATTTTTTTTTTATAAAGATTTTTTTCACTTTTTTTTTGGTAAAATTTATTTTTTTTTTACAAATTTTTGATCAAAATTTATTTTTCCAAAATTATTATTTTAGACACGCTGCAAAAAAAAAATAAAATAGAAAAAATTTTCATTTGAAAAAAAACTACATGAAAAACAATTTTTTTTTAATTCTTTCGGTTATGGAAATAAATAATTTTTTTTATAAAAAATTTCTTTTTTGTTTAAAAATTTATTTTGTTTGGAGACATTTTTTCAGGTTCTAAAATATAAATACAAAACTTTTTATATGTATAAAAAAAAAATTCATATAAAAAAAAAAAAATTATATAAAAATTTCCATTGAAAACAAAAAATTTTTTTTTTTAAATAACTAATTTTTTTTTTTATAAAAAATTTCTTTTTTGTTTAAAAATTTATTCTGTTTGGAGACATTTTTTAGGTTTTTTTTTTATAAAAAATTTCTTTTTTGTTTAAAAATTTATTTTGTTTGGAGACATTTTTTCAGGTTTTTTTATAAAAAACTTCTTTTTTGTTTAAAAGTTTATTTTGGTTGGAGACATTTTTTCAAATAAAATATAAATACAAAACTTTTTATATTTAAAAAAAAAAATAAAAAAATAACCACATAAAAAAAAAATTATATAAAAATTTCCATATGAAAACAAATGGAAATAAATAATTTTTTTTTTATAAAAAATTTCTTTGTTTAAAAATTTATTTCGTTTGGAGACATTTTTTAGGTTTAAAAATATAAATGCAAAACTTTTATATTAAAAAAAAAAAGAAAAAAAATAAATAAAAAATATTCATATAAAAAAAATTATATAAAAATTTCCATATGAAAACAAACATTTTCTTCAGATTTTTGAAAAAAAAATTTTTTTCATTTTTTTCATAAAAAAATTTTTTCATAATTTTTTTTGTTTTGTAAAATTTTCTTTTAGGTTCTGAAAAAAATTAAGGAAATTTTTAATATGAACAATTTTTTTTTTGTGAAAAATTTTTTGTAAAAAAATTTTTTCATGTAAACAGGTTTTTTTCAAAAATTAATAATTTTTTGTAAACATTTTTTCAGAATCAGAAACTAAAAAAAAAGAAAAGTATTTTTTCATATAATTTTTTTTTCAAAAATAAATTTTTTCTGTAAGCGTTTTTGTATTTTTTCTGATTCTGAAGAAAATTTCTATTATGTTATTTTATTCACAACCACTATAGTTGATACTACTTTGAAATACTTTTGTTGCAATAGATTTTTAAAATCTCGTAATTTGTAAAATTTTGAATGAATAAAGGTTAAGATAAAATAAAAATAGAAAAGATTCCTTAATTTATGGTTCATACAACTATTTAATAATATTATTTTGTAGAGATTATTTCATTAAATTGTTCACTTACTTTATAAATTAAACTGTGATATGTAGACATAAGTCAAGGTCCTCTAATTTCTCTATGATTATATTTTTATATTTTCTTTACTACACAATTCAATTACTTATAACACTTATATTTATCAGTTATTGTTGAAACAACACTTAAAAAAATAATATGAAAGTAAAATCTCCTCTTTCAATAGCACCATAGACAACACATTGTACATATGTGAATGAAAATATAAAAAACAACAACACCATTCAATGAAAAATATTCAATACACCTTTCAACAAATTTCTCGATAATTAGAGCATAAAGCAAATAATACTTTCTTGTTTTAGTAAAGCTTTGCCAGTTTTCATCAAATACGTTTTTTTCTTGAAATTGAAAATCGCATGTTGATTAATAATTTTTTTTTAGAAAAAAAATTCGCTTACAACAGACGAACAATCGAATGAACGAACAAATAGTTGGCAATTATTTGCAACAAGTAAAAAAAAAAGTATTTCATTATTAAATTAATAAAAATTAATTTAACGTTAAATGGCATTTTCAAAAAAGAAAAAAAAAAACTTACCGAAACAACTGGAAAATTGAAGTTTATCGAACACCTTGCCAGACAAAAATTTTGCAAGGAAATTTAACAACCTTGTTTTGTGTATGCTTTTGAAATTTTTCCTCCTATTTTCTTTTAAAATTTCTGTTAACACTATTTTTCACTTTTGTTTAATATTATTTGAATAAACAATTTAATTATTATACACTGAAGTTCCCTATATTAGGAAGTTTTCAAATATTTTTTTCGATTTCAATTTTAATTTTAAACACTCTTGTTTTTTTTTTTTTTGTATATTTTTTTCTGTTAATTTAATTTTTTTGTTTTTAAAGATTCAGTGTTTATTTTCTTTTTTTATTTAGCAAAATTATGTTTCTCTGTTGTTGGTTGTTTTATTTCCGTTAAAATGCGTCTGCATCGTTTGCGTTTCGATAAGAAACTAAAAAAATGAAAATCGTCTGCGTCCTAAGTAAGTAAGAGTGGTTTTGTTCGTGATTGGGAAGTTGAAGCTGTTAAATTTAGTGCGGTTACCACCGCCACCATACATAGTGTGCTTCATTCAGTATGTTGCCATTATGCGCTTAAAGCTTTGTTTTTGTGTTTTTCTAGACGCCGCCTTCGCTGTGACGTTCGGCTTAAAGCACAATAGTAAACGCCAGCTTTAAGTTGAACATAATGTTGACTAAGTCAACGTCTTAGAAAAGTTTGTATGTCGGCAAAATGAACACTGTTGAGACACTCAACCATGCATCCATTCATTTTATTTTGGCCTAACATATTACACTGGGCCAAAGTGTAAAAAAAAAATAGTAATAAATAAAAATAATTAAACTAAGAATGAATGGTGTAAATAAATGTAGAAAATTTGGATGAAATTAATTAAATTAATGGTTGAAAATTAAAAAAAAATTTTGTTTTAATTTTTTTTCACAAAAAATTTTATTCTCCCAATAACTTCAAGTTAAATGTCCAAAAAAATTAGTTTTCAGATATAAGAGATTTTTTTAACCTCTGGGTCCATATAGATCTCTTTCAAGCTTTAAAAGGTGTAAGTAATCCCAAAAACCTAAAGTTAAGTCCACTCTCTAATATTATAAATAATATTAATCAATTTCGTTATGATACCATCTTAATAAATGACAACAAGTTTAGATTTGAGTATTTATAAGCACTCAACTGTCAATGCAATACATTAACTTGCAGCTGACATGAATTGGAGCTGGAACCAAAAATTATACACAGGGGCGTGTCTAAAGGATATGGGGAACACATTTCATAGTATTTGGAATCCAGGGTTAGTATTAATGTAACAGACTATCAATTCAGTGATTAGTGCTAAGACTTTCAAGGGGATGCTTTTCTCGGTATCGGGTAGGTCTAATTTGATTAGGGAAACTATGGACCAGCATCTCTATGTACAAATGTTGATGCTCTATGAAACATATGCCATTTGAAATCGTAATTTCAGTAAGACTAAGATCTAAAACAGATTTCACGCCTTGCTAAAAAATATTTTGCCGATAAACAATATTGCTGTAGGGAATGACCTCCCAATCTCCCTATTCAAGCCCAATACGGAATCTCTTCAAGATAGTAATAGAAAAGCTCGGACATGAGAAAATAAAAACAAGACTAAAAATTCAAGAGATATAGTATTGGATTCCTTGTTCCACATATGAGTCTTTAGTAAACTCAATGGATAGGAGATGTAAAGGACTAATAAAAAAAAAAAATCAGATTATACATACAATCAAATATTAACAAACTCCATGTTATAAATTCTGAAATTGTATAACGAAATAAAAAAAAATTGGAATATGTATGTATATTTTGTAGAACACTATTTTATTTATACTAGCAGATCATAGGGCTCGAAATTCGAGTGCAATTTCTATGCAGCTTAATTTTTCAACTTAGCCAATTCACAAACCAACACTTTTATGGTTTTTTGTTATTGTGAATGAAGACAACAAACTCATTAACAAACACATTAACAAATTTAATAAAACACACATGGCATATGTATAATTTTATGTATGTGTTAGTAGCAACTTTAAATGAAATTTACCTAAAATAGAGGAAAAAGTTTAAAAATCTGTAAATCTACAAAACGGCTAAAAAGAAATGCCTTTCAAATAATACACGTTTGGTCAAAATCGGGATAAAACTGTAGAACAAAACATCGGTCACAAGAAATCGCGTATTAATATTATAGATTTGACGATTTTTGGTTTAGTCGATTTTTGTTTTTGCGGTTTTTGATTTTGGCGTTTTTGTTTTCTGCGATTTTTATTATCCGCGATTTTCGGTTTTGGCCATTTTTAAATCAGGCGATTTTTGATTTTGGCGATTTTTGTTATTCGACTTTGTCGATTTTTTTTTTTTTTTTTTGGAATTTTTGATTTTGCCGAATTATGTGTTTTGTGATTTTTGATTTTGGCAGTTTTTGATTTTAAGGATTTTTGATTTTGACAATTATTGATTTTAGGGATTTTGGCGATTTTTGTTATTCGCGATTTTCGGTTTTCACGGTTTTTAATTTATGCGATTTTTGTTTCTTTTTTTTCGATTTTTGTTATTCGCGATTTTCGGTTCTGTCAATTTTTGTTTTGGCTATTTTTGTTATTCGCGATTTTCGGTTTTTGCGATTTTTACTTTGACAATTTTTTTGTAGTGATTTTTGATTTTAGCGATTTTTGTTTTTTTGTCATCTTTGATTTTGGTGATTTTTGTTATTCGCGATTTTGGCGATTTTTTTCCTTGGCGATTCCGGCATAATTTTCTAAGACTACTCACATTGGTAATTAATGCACTTGTCAAAGGTTTCAAGACTGTCATTTTCATAGTGCTTCATATTTTGTTGTATCGGAGATGCCACGCCCATTGGCCTATCCCGCCAATTTTTTGTGAAACTACTCACATCAAAAACTCATGAACTCGGACAAATTCCCAAGGCTTATTCTATTATAGTACTCCAGTTTTTGTTTTTTCTTGGCGTTTTTGATTTTTGGCAATTTATGATTTAAAGATTTTTGATTATGGCGATTTTTGGCTTTAGCGATTTTCAATTTTGGCGATTTTTGTTATGCGCGATTTTCGGTTCTGGCAATTTTTGTTTTGACTGATTTTTATTTTTGACGATTTTTGTTTTTCGCTATTTTCGGTTCTAGGGATTTTTGACTTTGACGATTTTTTTGTTGTGATTTTTGATTTTGGCAATTTTTGATTTTTGTTATTCGCGATTTTTGGTTTTGGCGATTTTTTATCTTGGCGATTCCGCCCATATTTTCCACGAATACTCACATTGGTTATTAATGTACCTGCCAAGGGTTCAAGACAGTCATTTTCATAGTGCTTCATATTTTTTTGTATAGGAGATGCCACGCCCATGGCCGATTCCGCCCATTTTTTGTGCAACTACGCACATCAATAGCTCATGAAGTCAGACAAAGTCCCAAGGCTTATTCTATTATAGTACTCCAGTTATATGATATCTAATATTTACTTGGTATGGGGGTGACACTCCCATCGATCCAATTCCGCCCATTTTTTGTCCGACTATTCACATTAATAACTTATGAACTCACACAAAGTCCCAAGGCATTTGAAACTACACTACTCTATATACATATATAACGTTAAATATTTACTTTGTATGTGGGCTGCCACGTCTTATCCCGCCTATTTCTGTTCCTAGTAATAACATTAATAACGTAATTCACACAAAATCCTAAGGCTTTTACTGTTATAGTACTACAGTTAAATGATATCAAATATTTCCATTGTATGGGGGTGCCACGTCCACTGATCTGATCCCGCCCATTTTTTCAATTCACACAAAGTTCCAAGGCTTTCTCTATTACAGTACTCTAGATATATGGCATTAAATATTTATTTTTTATGGTTGGTGCCACGCCCGTTAGTTCGATCCCGCCCATTTTTTATTTTTCTACATAACATAAGACAGATAATTTTTATACATAAAATAATTTTATAACAAAATTGGCTAAAAGTTGTTTTAATTTATATTCGCGGACAATAAGCAGATAATTGCACCAAAGATATATCACAATGGATTATTTTGATCCCAGGAGCACTGAAGGGTTAAATAAATAAAAATTAACCGAATTACTTTTATTAAATTCTAAATAGTGGTTTCGTCGAGTTTCATAGAAAAACTAGTTTTCGGTCATTTTTGTTTAAAAATATCTTAAGATCCAAAGCTGGCCTTGACAAATAATGGGTTGACGTTCCCGGATTTATCCCAAATTTTAGGAACGGAAGTTCTACACATTTGGTTATAATATTTTAAGTGTCACATCTAAAATTCAACAGCATTTACAAAATATTTGAATTTTTTTAATTAATTGTCTTTATTAGCTTGGGGTCATATGTGACCCCAATTCCAAAAGTGTTAATGGGGTCAGATTATTTTTTTGCGAAACATTAGGATATTAAGATAAAATATAACATTTAAAAGTAGAAAAGTGATGAATTTTTGATACAAATTATATAGAAAGAGTACATATACAGAATATTTTACAAAAATCCCATTTTTCTCGAAATCCGCAAAAATAAAATCATTTTCAAAATAAATTCTGGCATAGGGATTTACTTACAAATTCACACAGTTAATGTGTGATATGCATTTAACAAAACTTTAAAGTTTCAGATTAATTTTCTTAAATTTTGTTTAAGAAAATTTTTTAAAATTTGAAAAAAGGAGTTTTCAAAATTTTATCAAAAAAATTTACCATTTTCGGTTTCAATGCGCAATAGGTTAACAACGTGGTAATAAAACAGTACTTCATATCTGAGTTCTTATAAGTATAGAGACTAAAAAAATTATGGTTTGAATCAATTTCTCAAAGTTGAAAAAAATGGCTTCAAATTTCATGACCTAGTTTTTTTTTTGGCATTTGCTATTTATTATTATTGCCAGAAAAGTTGGTCTCAAGATAAACGTCAATAAAACGAAACTTATGCGGGTTGGTACCAACAACTCAAATCCTCTGTCAATTAATGGATCCGTAATTGAAGATGTTGACTCTTTCTGCTATTTAGGAAGCCGTATTACCAAAGACGGTGGCTCCGGTGTAGATATAGTAGACCGCATCAACAAAGCTAGAGTCGTATTCCACTCTCTGCACAAAGTCTGGCGTGCCAACAACATTTCCCAAGCCACAAAGCTTAGAATCTTTAACTGCAGCATAAAATCTGTCCTTCTCTATGGTTGCACCACCTGGAGCACAACGCAAACCACCCAAAGGAAATTGCAAACTTTTGTTAACCGATGCCTTAGATAAATCCTTCGGATCTTCTGGCCCTGCTGGGTAACAAATGAGCAGCTTTTATGTATGGCAAAGTGTGTACCAATCGAGATTGAGGTTAAACGTCGCAAATGGTCTTGGATAGGCCATATACTACGCAGACCAAGTAACGAAATCACACGAGCTGCACTTGACTGGAACCCTCAGGGTCAACGTCTACCAGGTCGTCCCCGAAATACCTGGGTAAGAATGGTTAAAAGAGAAGTCGAAAGCTGCAACAAATCATGGAACCAAATCAAGTCTTTAGCCGCCGATCGTATAAAATGGAGAGAATTTACAGACGCCATATGTTCAACATGAACTTTTATATAATTTGAAGATATTTATACTGTCAATTAATTTATATAAATAAAAGGAAATATATATACATAACGGGTGATTTTTTTGAGGTTAGGATTTTCATGCATTAGTATTTGACAGATCACGTGGGATTTCAGACATGGTGTCAAAGAGAAAGATGCTCAGTATGCTTTGACATTTCATCATGAATAGACTTACTAACGAGCAACGCTTGCAAATCATTGAATTTTATTACCAAAATCAGTGTTCGGTTCGAAATGTGTTTCGCGCTTTACGTCCGATTTATGGTCTACATAATCGACCAAGTGAGCAAACAATTAATGCGATTGTGACCAAGTTTCGCACTCAGTTTACTTTATTGGACATTAAACCAACCACACGAATGCGTACAGTGCGTACAGAAGAGAATATTGCGTCTGTTTCTGAGAGTGTTACTGAAGACCGTGAAATGTCGATTCGTCGCCGTTCGCAGCAATTGGGTTTGTGTTATTCGACCACATGGAAGATTTTACGCAAAGATCTTGGTGTAAAACCGTATAAAATACAGCTCGTGCAAGAACTGAAGCCGAACGATCTGCCACAACGTCTAATTTTCAGTGAATGGGCCCTAGAAAAGTTGGCAGAAAATCCGCTTTTTTATCGACAAATTTTGTTCAGCGATGAGGCTCATTTCTGGTTGAATGGCTTCGTAAATAAGCAAAATTGCCGTATTTGGAGTGAAGAGCAACCAGAAGCCGTTCAAGAACTGCCCATGCATCCCGAAAAATGCACTGTTTGGTGTGGTTTGTACGCTGGTGGAATCATTGGACCGTATTTTTTAAAAGATGCTGTTGGACGCAACGTTACGGTGAATGGCGATCGCTATCGTTCGATGCTAACAAACTTTTTGTTGCCAAAAATGGAAGAACTGAACTTGGTTGACATGTGGTTTCAACAAGATGGCGCTACATGCCACACAGCTCGCGATTCTATGGCCATTTTGAGGGAAAACTTCGGAGAACAATTCATCTCAAGAAATGGACCGGTAAGTTGGCCACCAAGATCATGCGATTTGACGCCTTTAGACTATTTTTTGTGGGGCTACGTCAAGTCTAAAGTCTACAGAAATAAGCCAGCAACTATTCCAGCTTTGGAAGACAACATTTCCGAAGAAATTCGGGCTATTCCGGCCGAAATGCTCGAAAAAGTTGCCCAAAATTGGACTTTCCGAATGGACCACCTAAGACGCAGCCGCGGTCAACATTTAAATGAAATTATCTTCAAAAAGTAAATGTCATGGACCAATCTAACGTTTCAAATAAAGAACCGATGAGATTTTGCAAATTTTATGCGTTTTTTTTTTAAAAAAATTTATCAAGCTCTTAAAAAATCACCCGTTATATATATTATTCGATTTTGAAGTTTTATAGCTTTTTGAAAAGATAATTTAATTCCAATCCCTAATTATATAACAATTTGTCGGAAAAATTAAGCTATAGAATGAAATTTCATAAAATCTGGAAAAAGTCATATTTTCCCTATATAAACAACCTTGAAATTTTCAATCGCTTTGAGCCCCCTCTAAATGTTTTTTGATTGGTCCAAAACTCATTGTCAGTTTTTTTTTGCTATTCGCATATTTCTAGGGGGAGCGATCGAGAGTTTAAACACTTTTTTCCCTCCACATCATGAAGGGCCACCCTAATATATAGTTTCATAGTTTCAAAACTCCAGACATTATATGTCAAAAATAAACTTTATATGGGAGGTGCCACGCCGTCCGTCCGTCTGTGTGTCAATTTAAATTTTATAGTCAAATACAGGTCGCAAATATGAATATATTTTGATGAAATTTAGTGTATAAGCTTCAATCAGCCATAGGATGAACGCTATTGAAATAGGTGAAATAGGTTCATGTTCAGATCTAGACCCCATACAAATGACCCCTATGAGATCGACTTAAATCGCCATAATATCCAAATTATCATATAGATTTCGGTCAAATTTGGTTTGTGTATATTTATTACAATCATTTATCTATAGTCCAAAAATAAACCCTATAGAACATTTCTTAGTCACAGCCCCCATATGAAGCTGATTCCCGATCTTCAGTTAACTCTTTCAAAAAACAAAAATTTTGCACAGATTTTTCTAAAATTTGGTGACCAAATATGGTCAGGATTGGTACATTATTCGACCAAATAAAGATAGCATCCGATATGAAAATTTTCATATACGAAGGCAAAAAAAATTTTGAGGTATATCTAATTAGTTGGACCTAAGGTCTCTAAACGCGTTGTATAAGGTATCGAATCTGTATGATCTTGGCAATTTGTTACTCTAATATCTATAATATTAATAGGCTAGGCGATTTCTTGTGACCGATGTTTTGTTCTACCATTTTATTCCAATTTTGACCAGACGTATATTATTTGAAAGGTATTTCATTTTAGCTGTTTTGCAGATTTACAGATTTTTAAATTTTTACCTTTATTTTGAGCAAAATGCATTTAAAGTTGCTACTAACACATACATAAAATTATACATATGCTATGAGTGTGTTTATTAAATTTGTTAATGTGTTTGTTAATGAGTTCGTTATCTTCATTCACAATAATAATAGACCAAAAAATTGTTGGTTTGTGAATTGGCTAAGTTTGAAAAATAAAGTTGCCTAGAAATTGCACTCGAATTTCGAGCGCTGGAATCTGCTAGTTTTCATTAATAACCTTTTGCGTAACATATAGTATCAAGACTCTCATTAACAAAGCACTTCATATATATTACTTTGAATGGATGGTGCCACGCCCTCTGGTATAATCCTATACATTTTTGATTCGACAACTTGAACTTATAAATTAGAATAAAGCTTTAGTAATCTCAATTTTTGATGACATGTATTTACTTTGTGAGTTCTCACGTCGACTAATTTAAAGCTGCCAATTTTCAGTCCAACTACTTAAATCCCTAATAAATGGAATCACATACATACATTTTCGGTGTTTGCTATAATATTACTCTATTATTTTTATTTTATTATGCTTTGTATGTGTTGTGCTAAGCTCTCTTATGTGATCCTGCCCTTTTTTGACCAGATAAGTAAAGTTTCAAGATTATTCTTATCATAATACTCTAGATATTTTATAATTATTACTTACTGTGTATAGGCGTCACGCCCATTAATACGTCCGTAAAGATAATAATTAAGTAAACATCATAAATAAAATAATTTAATAGTTTTTATTGATAAAGAAATAGTAAAAAATCAGAAATTTAAACAATTTTTTAAAGGAACAAAATATATATTACATTTTATGTTTTAAAATTGTAACTAAAATTATGCATTAAAAATTTATTTGTGAAAAAATTTCAAATATATTTTCCTAAAAAATTTTGTGCCTTCCTCCCATAGTACCAGCATTCATTTCCATTCATTCAACCATCTATATCTCATGTCAATGATATGTTATTGTCTAACTGGAATGAATTTCAATTTCAGTTTGTTGATCTGTTGGTATTATGCTATGCCCGCGTAAAGTGTAGTGTGTTGATATTATATCAACAGAAAACTATAACAAAAGCGTTTGGTCGAGATTCGTTCAGCTTATTTGTAGTTTTGTGGTTTAAAGTAAAAATCATTATTATTGATTAACTTGGAAGTGGAGTGTTGTAGTTACGATTATGGTATTAGTTTAAAATAATTCGTTGCACTTACGATCTGAAAATACATAGTAAGAGATGTTAAGAAACTAGTTCAAAAATTAATGAAAAAAAAAAACAGAAATAGATATATAACAAAAGAAAATAATAAACATACAATTTTTAAACAAAAGATTTAAGTAACGAACTTTTTTTGTTTATTGAAAATCATGCAGATGATAATGAGAAAAAAAACTATTCAAAGGCAATATAATTGTAAATTTTCGATTACTTTAAAAATTATGAAATAATTCAAAAACAAAAATGCTTTAAAATAAGAAGAGCTCCCTATAATCTGCCATGCTTGTCTAAGGCTCCAACTTACTATCTCTGTGTTAAAATAAGGACTCAATATAATGTTTATCAATTGGACTAGAAATTTAGTAGTATTACTTTTTAAAACTGGTAGGCAGGAAATATGAACCGTCACGCAATTCATTAGCACTTATCTGATTGAAAATATAATTCCCTAATATTTTTAATATATTAAAAAAAAAATCTGATTATTAGTAAGCTAAAGGCAAGGTAAATTTCAATCCAAACAATTATTTGTATAAAAATTCTTACAGTTATAATCTGAAAATTTAACTTCCGGCTAACCAACTCTTATCTCAAGAAAGATTTCTTACAAAACAATTTCAACATGATAAATAAATCAACTTCCCATTAATCTTGGCAGCTAAGCGAAGCACTAATGCCAACAAAATTCCCCACAAATGTCGGTTAAATTAAATTACTCTAAGCAAATAAATAATTGTATTTAGTAAGCGGTGTCTTAGTTCTATGTAAAATATGCTAATATTATGTAAATTGTTTTATGATAATATTAATAGAAAACAAAAACAAACACAAACTTAATTTAATTATTTGTTGACCCTGAAAGATATTGGCAATATCCAGCAGGCTTTAGACAAATGTATAAATTTTTGTAGTTTATTTTGCAATGCAATGTTTTTTAAAGGCGTTTTTTTGTTATTGTTGCTTTTGCAGCCAAAAATAGTAAATTCAAAATAATTGTAAGCACTATAAAATTTGGGTCATTTTTGGATGACTATGACGCATATGCTTGCCAAATAATTATAGCTAAATAATTATGTGTTTTATAGTTCAATAACAAAAATCAACCAACAATATACGATGAAATATTTAAACGAAAAACTTAATTTGTTATGGCCAATAAATCAAATAAAGTACAAAACCAAAAGAATGACAATATTTAATATTTTTTGATTTGTATTTTATTTTTTTTTTTACATTTATTTAAAATAGTTAGTGCATTTGCAAACCACAACTGCAGGCTTAATCAATGGAATCGCGTTATCGTTGTGGCAAATGCTAATAACATGCTTGTATCTTAAGTCTTTTGTGTTCAAGGACATATTAAATTAAAAAAATTTTGCAACTGTAATAAAAATGTCGTAATATAGCCAGCCAGCAAAATTTCTAAAGGTTCAGAAAGTTGTGCTATTAAGTGACCCCATATTTCGTGCTTAATAATTAATGAAATATTAAACTTTTTTTTAAGATTCCAAATTTTTTGTCAGAATTGCAGAGTTCAATTTAAAGGTCACGATGGGGTCAGCTTTACCATCAACAAGGGTGTAAAACAGGGATGTGTGCTTTCGCCAAATCTTTTCCTGATAGTACTACGATTATGTTATGGTTTAGACAAATCAAGAGGAGTCCAATGGAATTCAATGGCATCTGAACCAACGTCTTCACGACCTATATTATGCGGAGAACATATGTATGATGTCACACACACTATCGGGCATGCAAGACAAACTAACTCGACTTCAGGAAAATGCGAAAAGAGTGGGCTTGGAGATCAATGTCGCAAATACAAAGCTGATGCCCTTAAAAATCAACAACACCTCCCCTATTAAGCTCCACGAAAGACAAATTGTAGAAGTAACCAAATTTTGTTATCTTGGCAGTACAATTACGATAGATGATGGAGCAGATGACGATGTAACTAATCGTATAAACAAGGCTAGCACAAATATCAGACCAACACAAAATTCACATTTTTAATACATGCGTAAAGTCTGTTCTGCTTTACAGCTGCGAAGCATAGAAGGCGACAGACAATATTGTTAAAAAACTTAAAATCTCCATAAATAAATGTTTACCCCGCATACTACGCGTTTTCTGGCCGGTAAGGATAACGAATGCAACACTACACTCCAGATGTAAGGCTGAGGAAAAAGCCATTGAAGTATGCCGTAGAAAGTGGTCGTGGGCCATACACTTCGGAAAGACATAACAGACATAGCTAGTTCATATTTTGAATGTAATCCTCAGGAAAGCCGAAGTAGAGGTCGTCCAAAGTTGACATGGTGCAGATCCATGGCCACAAGTAAAGCGTATGGCACAGAATAGGCAGACTTGGCGTATCTATAATAATAATAGGCTAGGAGATTTCTTGTGACCGATGTTTTGTTCTACCGTTTTATCCCGATTTTGACAAAACGTATATTTTTTTAAAGGTATTTCTTTTTAGCTGTTCACCAGACTTACAGATTTTTAAATTTTTGCCTTTGTTTTGAGTAAATTGCATTTAAAGTTGCTACTAACACATACATAAAATTATACAATGCTATGTGTATATTATTAAATTTGTTAATGTGTTTGTTAGTGAGTTTGTTTTCTTCATTCACAATAATAATAAACCAAAAGTGTTGGTTTGTGAATTAACTAAGCTGAAAAATAAAGTTGCCTAGAAATTGCAACCGAATTTCGGTGCCGTAATCTGCTAGTATTCGTTAATGACCTTGTGTTGCTAGAAGCCCCGCTATAGAGTAGCATTCTAATTATCTTTAATTTAATATTGTTAAATTATTAACTAATAAAAAAAACAATTTTTTTTGCCACATTCTTTTTTTTTTGTGATAAAAATTCTTAGAGATTTATTAACAAGACATAAGATTGATTTGAACTCGGTTACCACTAGCAAAATGTATTAAGGCAATAATAATTTTTATTGTAACTAGCAGATTCCAGTCCTCGAAATTCGAGTACAAATTCTAGAAAATTTTATTTTTTCATTTGATAAATTATTGACCCTAAAGGTATATTAATCAATTTTAGACAATTCACAATTCAACACAATTATTATTGTGAATGTAGAAAACAAACTCATTTTTTTTTTTTGCAAATACATTAACAAATTTAATAAAGAAATTGTATAATTTAAATGAGCATAACTCCCAAAAAATGAAGAAATTTTAAAATCGGTAATTCTGGTGGACAGCTAAAAAGAAATGCCTTTCAAATAAGATACTTTTGGTCAAAATTGGGAGAAACCCGTTTAACAAATCGTCGGTCACAAGAAATCGCCTTACCTATTAATATTAAAGATTCTTTAATATTTTAAAATACAATTGATTTCCTTCTATAACTATCACATAAACGCAATTCTTTTAAAATGAAACTATACAACGAAATAAGTTCCTTTTACTAACAAATTACTAAACTAATTTCATTGAGGCAATGTAATATAACTGGGAACAACGTGTTTCAATCTCAAATATTGGTGACTGCAGCTACTAATTCTGATATATACTGGAATAATAAAAAATTTTATAATGTTGCATTGTAATTTAATGACTGTTGTACCATTAGTGAGCTTAAAGGAGTGTTTGAAACCAGTTTTTGTCAAAATTTTATTAACACCATATACATAACCCGCTGGAGCTCGTCCACGAAAATTTATTCTGGTTGCTGGTTTCTAAAAATAGATCAAAGTTTTTTGGAATATTTTCTTCATTTTCTACATTTTCTTCCTCCACATGCGCTTCGAACAAGGCAAAGGCATCGCAACTATAAACATACTCAACGAATTCCAAGAATAAACATTTATTTTCTAGCACATGAATATTATATGCTATTATATTTATATAAATTTTAGAAATATTTAGTTTTTTGACATTAAATTAATAAGAAGTAAATTATAATTTGTATTGATATTAGTATCTATAATAGTAATAGGCTAAGCAATTTCTTGTGACCGATGTTTTGTTCTGCCGTTTTATCCCGATTTTGACCAAACGTATATTATATGGAACGTATTTCTTTTTAGGCGTTTTGCAGGTCTACAGATTTTTAAATTTCTTCCATTATTTTGGGTAAATTGCATTTAAAGTTGCTACTAACACACACATAAAATTATACATATGATATGTGTGTTTTATTAAATTTGTTAATGTGTTTGTTAATGAGTTTGTTATCTTCATTCACAATAATAATAAACCAAAAAGTGTTGGTTTGTGGATTGGCTAAGTTGAAAAATAAAGCCTACTAGAAATTGCACTCCAATTTCGAGCGCTGTTTATCTGTTAATACTATTAAATACTATTGTAACAACCAGAATATGAGGGAAAAAAGGTTAGTCAGACCGAGAATTTATTTACTATGTCACTTTTTAAAAATAAAATAAACAAGGGACAATATTTTGTGAAAATTTTATATTATAAGTCAAAACCAAACCGCGTAAAACATTCTTCTATTGTTGAAATAATCTAACCCATAAAAACAAAGTTTTTATTAAAACTCTTTCTTTCCTTATGCGTATAAGTTTTTAGTTTCTCCGTGACTGTGCGTGACTATTTTGGAATGAATATTTGGTCACAACAAGTCTATGGACCAAGAGTCAGATTGATTGGATAAGGTGAAATGGGGTTTAAATCACTCCGTGACTGTGCGTAGCTATGCGTGGCTGTGTGTGACTACATTAAAATTAATCTTTGGCCACAACAAGTCTATGGACCAAGTTTCAGATCGATCGGATGAGGGGAAATAGGGTTTAAATCTCTCCGTGACTGTGCGTGACTACCCCAAAATTAATCTATAGTCACAGCAAGACTATGGACCGAGTTTCAGATAGTTGGATGGGTTTGCCCCATGACAGCTAGACAGGCGGAGAGTATGAGTTAAAAGAAATAGTTAAAAAAATTTTAATAAATTAGTATAGACCAGCACTTGAAATTCGAGTGCAAATTCTAGGAAATATAATTTTTTCATTCAATTTTTGTCTTCCAATGTCTTTTTAATCTATATATATATATAAAATTTATGAATATTTGAATGAGCCTAATGGTATGTTAATTAATTTTAGCAATTCACAATTCAACACAGGGCGTGTCATATATAATTTAAGTTACTGTCAACATAATGATCATATTCATCTTCAATCAGATCTCAACAATTTCTTTTCGTGGTGTAACCGTAACCTAATGGAACTAAATTTGAAAAAATGTGAATGTATGCGTTTTTCTAGAAATAATGTTTTTCCTGCTAACTACTTTTTGGGCGGATATCAGCTTGAACTTGTTGATACTTTTCTGGATTTAGGGATTCTACTTGATCCTAAATTAAACTTTGTATCTCACGTCACCATGACAGTTAATAAAGCTAGAGGTACACTCCCCTTTATTAAAAGATGGGCAAAAGAATTTATTGATCCTTACATAACCAAACAACTTTTTACATCGCTTGTAAGACCTATTTTAGAATATGGGTCAATAATATGGGATCCCTTCTATAACATTCATATTCAACGTATCGAGTCTGTACAGAAACAATTTCTACTATTTTGCTTACGTGGCTTACCTTGGAATTCTGCAATTAATCTACCTTCATACGCTGATCGACTTAAATTAATAAAATTACATACTTTGGAAAGCCGTAGGACTATGCTAAAAGTAACATTTATGATCAACCTAATTAATGGTTAAATCTGTTCTGATTTTCTTGTCAACAATATAACTTTTAATGTTCCTCAACGAGTATCACGCCAATTCCAACCACTCTTTGTTAAATCTTTTCAAACCAACTATGCTCTAGCTGATCCTTTTAGAAGAATTTGTTGTGTTTATAATAATCTTTATCAATTAATTGATTTTTCGTTGAACACTGATGTAATTAAGCATAATACCATTATTTTCTTAAATTCCTAACTATTTGTTTTTATTTTTAAATCATTTAATTGTTTCAATATATGTACATATGTAATTATATCATTTATACAGGTCTGTAAGGATTTATTCCATTGACCTAATAAATAAATAAAGAATCATTCGCATTAACAGGGTATAACGAATTATTAATTTTAATATATTTTTAAGACAGATTAAACATAAATTTTATCATTCGCAGCTTTTCCTCCACATGAACTATAACTATGCCAATTTTCACACTCCTCCGTGCCCGCATATTGCTTAAAAAGGGAACTAAAAATTTACCTTCACGTATTAATATATACTAGCAGATTCCAAGGCTCGAAATTCGAGTGAAATTTCTAGGCAGCTTTATTTCTCAACTTAGCCAATTCACAAACTAACACTTTTATGTCTTATTATTGTGAATGAAGATAACAAACTCATTAACAAACACATTAACAAATTTAATAAAACACACACAGCATATTTATAATGTTATGTATGTGTTAGTGGCAACATTAAATGCAATTTACTCTAAATAAAGGAAAAAATTAAAAAATCTCTAAATCTGCAAAACGGCTAAAAAGAAATACCTTTCAAATAATATACGTTTGGTCAAAATCGGTATAAAATGGTAGAAAAAAACATCGGTCACAAGAAATCGCATAGCCTATTAATATTATAGAATCCATTTAAAAAAAATTTCAGGTTTTAATTTCTTTTCGTAAGACCATATGAATTATGAATGAAATGGGCTTTTAAGGCTTTTTACAACATTTTTTCCCGCAATAGGGACTCTCTATTTTTTATTGTTTCAACAGAATTGGAAAATAACAGTTATCGAATGTTCAATAAAATCGCTGATGAAGGCTGAAATGTCAGAAACCGATCTGATAAAGAATACACTGTAATTAGGAATTTTAGAAATATGTGCTTTCTTCTTCTCCACCGCCCTCCATTAAAAGAACCTCTATTGGGGATTTAGGCAATTTCTATAAAAAACTTTTAACAAACATTTTTCGAACCTGCAGCCACAAATCAAGTAACTTTTCATATTATTATGCAATAAGTTTCAAATTCCTAAATGACATTGACTATTAAACAAAAAAGTAAAATTTATAAAAAAAAAAAAATAAAATAAAAAAATGATTGTGAACTATTGAAAAGCGTTTTAACTAAAGTTTAGCTAAAGTAATCAACTCTGCAGAAAGCGTAATTAAACAAGATCATTAAACTACAATTTAAATTGTCCGTATAACTTACTGTTTTTTTTTTATATATAAAATTTGAACCAAAATAGAGAAAACCATTTAAAAAGATACTATCAACATTTTCTTTTAAATACCTAATTATGTATAACAAATGCCGTTTGTCAACAATTAACATGATACGATTAATGTTTTTTTTTTTTGGTTTCATTAATCAAATTCTGGTTATTGCTGAGAGATTTGTGACGTTTCTGTAACGTCTGATAATGATGTAATTTATTGTTGATAAAGGTTTGAGGAAGGTTTTAAGTAAGGTAGTTGTTTAGAAAATAATTAAAATTGAAATGGACTAGGAAAAGTTGACTTTAAAGAGTTAATGCTAATACTGTTAACTAATAAAAATATTTATCTTGTTTTAATATACCGATTGACTCAGAATCACTTTTTGTGATGCTTTAATGATGTCCGTCCATCCGATTTTTAATCGTCTTACAAATGAGAAAATATGTGCTTGATATTTATCACCTTAATAACGATTTAGACCTAGCTCCCATATAAATGACCTGTCTTAGTTGTATCAACGTTACCTCACTAAATACCGCAATATTAGCTTTCACGTAGAGTCTACGTTACCTATTAAAACAAATAAGAGTGTTAAATTCGGCTGTGCAGAATCTTTGGTACCCTTATAACCAAAATATTGTAACCAAGGTTCCCAAAACAACGAGATAAAACAAGTAAGAAAAAATTAAAGTCGGTTTGGACCGACTATACGATATCCTATACCATGCATTTAGAGACCCTATCTCTTAGACCAACTAATTGGATATAGAAAATAAGCATAAACCAAATTTGTGTGGCATCTATAACATTAATAGGTTAGGCGATTTCTTGTGACCGATGTTTTGTTCTACCGTTTTATGCCGATTTTGACCAAACGTTTATTATTTGAAAGGTATTTCTTTATGGCCGTTTTGCAGATTTACAGATTTTAAAATTTTTTCCTTCCGTTTGAGTAAATTTAAAGTTGCTACTAACACATACATACATAAAATTATACAATGCTATACACATGTGTGTGTTTATTAGATTTGTTAATGTGTTTATAATAAAAATCAGTTTGTTTTTTGTGTTGATTTGTGAATTGGCTGTAATTGATTAGCATACCTTTAGGGTCTTTATTTAATGAAAAACTAAAATTTCCTAGAATTTGCACTCGAATTTCGGGGGATGGAATATCCTAGTTGTTATTAATTTTGTTGCCTTTGCATATGAAAAAGTGCATATCGCTCGAAAAATGGAGCGATTCCGACCAAATTTGGTAAGGTCATTAATTTTTTGCAAAACCTTATACACACCAAATTTGAGAAAAATCTGTTCAATATTTTTTTTTTTTTTGGTAGATTTAAGTGAAGATCGGGATGCAGCTTTATATGGGGGCTATAGCTACGAATTGTTCTATAGGATTTATTTGTGGACTACTGATTAATGGGTGTAATAAATACACACAAAACCAATTTGACCGTGATCTATATGATAATTTGGGTCATATGGCAATTTAAGTTGATTTCATTGGTGTCATTTGTATGGCGACTATGTCTGAACATGCACCAATTTTCGCCAATTTCAATAGCGTTCATGCCATAGCTGATAGAAGCTCACGTACCATATTTCATCAAAATATATTCACATTTGCAACCTGTAGTTTGATTAGATGGTTTACATGGACACACAGACGGACGGATGGACAGACGGACGTACGGACGGGCTGACATCGCTAAATCGACTCAGAAAGTGATTCTGTACGAAGCCGGTTATTTCTGGCCGACCTGCGTCAGGTTTGTCTATATCAGGTGAAAGGCCCACAGCAGTAGATTCTAATGGCATGCCGCATATATTTAATTGTTTCTCAGGAAAAAAGTTACAAAGAATCAAAATAAAAAAAAAAACAGATTTTTCTTATAAGCATTATTTTTAAGGGGCCAAGGCGGTTATTTCTAGCCGACCTGCATGCAGTTTATCTATATAAGGTGAAACCCCGTTTTAGCCCTTTGAAAATAATTCTTAGAAGAAAAATCTGTTTTTTATATATTGATCCTTTGTAACTTTTTTCCTGAGAAACAATTGATTATATGCGGCATGCCATTAAAATCTACTCCTGTGTGGCTTTCACCTGATATAGACAACCCTCATGCAGGTCGGCTAGAAATAACCGGTTTGGCCTCTGGAACATTATATGCTGTTATATGCGAATATACATTATATTTTATATGAAATTAAAAAATAAATATAAAGTTATTATTTCTTGTGACAGATGTTTTGTTCTACCGTTTTATCCCGATTTTGACCAAGCGTATATTATTTGAAAGGTATTTCTGTTTAGCTGTTCACCAGATTTACAGATTTTTAAATTTAATAATTTTTTCTTTTGAGTAAAATGCATTTAAAATTGCTACTAACTCATGGCTAAAAGTATACAATGCTTTGTGTTGTTTATTTGTTAATGTGTTTGTGAGTTCTTTTTCTTCATTCACAATAATAATTGTGTTGAATT
This sequence comes from Cordilura impudica, assembly GCA_963682025.1. NCBI lineage: Eukaryota > Metazoa > Arthropoda > Insecta > Diptera > Scathophagidae > Cordilura > Cordilura impudica. The sequence goes on along the minus strand of OY821521.1, from coordinate 16,622,415 downwards.
GAAAAATAATTTTGGACATAAACCATTCACAATAATAATTGCGTTGCATTTAAATCAATAACGCAATGGATATTTAAAAAGTGTTGAATTTGAATTGGCTAAAATTGGTTAGTATACCTTTAGGGTCTTATAAAATAATTTATTAAATGAAAAAAAAAAAAATTTCCTAGAATTTCCACCCTAATTTAGAGGGCTGGGATCTGCTAATATGTATAAAAGTGAAAGTCTCTATTTGCTTGAAGTTTTCACAGCGTCTAATGCCGTTTTCTTTTCTGACAAAAAATGTCGCATTTTATTTGCACTTTTTTCGAAAAATGGATTAATTTTATTAATTCTGAATTAAGACAAACCTTATCTTATACACCAATCGAATGGTCTCAAAAAGTGTAGAAATTTTTCTGCCTAGGGCGTCCTACTGTAGGATTTTGCTGGTAAAAAGTCCGTTTTCGAGTGTAAAATATCAAAAATGTAATGTGCAGTTTTGTAAATAATTGTTTAGTTAAGAGAAGAGCAAACTTCACTATTTTTCTAGAAATTCTTTTTTTTTTTGTCCAAAATAACGCGGCAAAGTCACCCAAACCAAAGTTTGCAGTAGCTGCCTAACATTTTCATGCATTTCAATGGTCCGGGTAGATAATTTGTTTTTGTCATATCTATATGATTAAAGTATATTTGAAAAATATAGTATTTCAACATTAATTTTGTGAAAAAAAAATAATTGGATAACAATAATAGTGTAAAAAGTATTCAGGTTTATATGCTGGCACTCAAAAATTCACTATTTTTAGTTTTTCTGGGGGGGAAAAAAGGTGAGCTTTATCGACCTTTCTGTTCTGGTTGCAAAAAAATTTAAGGGACTGTATTCTGTTGATTTACTAAATAAAATTTGGAAAATATTGTTTACTGTTGAACAAAGTTATAAATTTTATAAAAAAAAAGTCACACGAAATTTCATTCCAATAATTCACAGAAATGGCGAATTTAAAAATAATGGAGAATACTTTTAGGCCCTTGTGTTTTTAGAAGCTAAAGAAGGAAGCTCGAAATAGGGACTATAGATAGGCTAATGTTCTACAGAAAGTGCAACAGATTTGCAACAAATACTGATGTTTTCCATCGCCTTCTTGTTATATCGTCAGATCCTTACATTACTACCATAAGACGTCCACCTCATAAACATGATTTGGAACTAGATCATGTTAAAGAAATGATAGAAGATGAATAAAAGTCTTAATTTGCATACACGTAAAAATATTTATCATTCATTATATCGTTTATCTTGTTTCAGCTAGTTTAGTTCATGGAAAAATATTGTTACTTATAGTTTTTAAGCCGTATTACAAAACTTTTTCAGTTTGTTTCAAAAATAAAATTTTTAAATATATTTTTTTTGGATTATATGGCCATATTTCTATAAAGCTTTGAAAACTTCTTTACTTCAAATTACTGATAACTTGAGTAAAGTTAAAAGACTTTCAATGAAGAGACAAAAATTCGGGCCCAAAAATTCATTCTTGTGACTATGGGCTGTGGGCGATGGGCGCGGCCGATTTCCGTGAAACTCTCCAGATATCTCAACATCATAACACTGTTGACTTGTGCCGAGTTTCTTTTGGTAAAGAAATAAAAATTTGAGGCGAAAAAATCTTTTCGGGATATATGGGCGCGGGTTGATGATCGTGGTCAATTTTGATGACTTTTTAAATTTCTCTTAACTGAGTTGACAAAAGTCTCTGGGCCAAGTTTCAATATTCTACCAGCTCTCCTAATACTTTTTGCCAAGAAATGTATGAAGCGATCCCACTGTGCGCCAGTATAGTGAAATTTCAAAGATTTTGGCGTTCTAAAGTAAAACTTTTTTCTGGCCTTTTATATTTTGTTTTGTTTGCTTATTTTTTCAGCTCTAACTCTAGGACCCTTAATGATTTCTAATTTCATTCTTCAGCAAATAGCTTCATTAAATCAAGTTCGACTAATTTAATCGAATGAAATCTTCAACAAATTTTATCAATTTTTTGAATAATGATTGTGGTTTATTATTAGTAAAAAGTTTGGCTTAATAACGCCAAACTCATTGGAGGTTTTACTCTACTGGCCTAGTACGGACACCTTGAATTTAAATTTCTCACCCCCTCTCCAGAATGGTTCTTGAACTGTGCTATCACATCTGTACTTTTCTTAAATTTCTAAGTGCATTATAAATAGTGAAGTAAAATTAGATGTAGTTTTTTGAAATTTGATTTTCTATAAAAGTCAAATAAGGAGAAATGTGATTGGAATAGAACTGCAAGAAATAAGTTTTATAAATTAATAGTTCTACCTTTTTATTATTTAAAATATTATACAAATAAAAATTTCAATTTACTTCTCTTTACAAAACTTTGCATTTCTATTTACAACTCAGGAATCAATAAAAACTCATTCATTAAATTTGAATCTTCCCAAACTAAAGATCATATACTTATTTCTGATGACTACTGGCAACAAATAAAATAAATAAGTCTCAAGGGGTGAGAGAGAACCGTTCGTTCCCATATAGACCTTAATAATTATTTCATTTCCTACCTGTAAACTAAAGAACCGCCTCATTGTATTCTAAATTAATAATAACATTACCGTTAAAAAAAATATGCTAATTTGTCCAACTATACAAAATTTTTAACAACTTCATAGTCGAGCTAGTTTTAAACAATAATTAAATCTAAATACAAATTACCATTTATCAGTCTGTGTGTACCCTAGTTTTATTTTGTTAAAACTACATCTTCGTTAACTAAATGACCTCTTAAACTCAAAAAAAAAAAAAAAAAAGAAAAAAAAATTAAAAAACAATTGTTTTGAAAATTGGAAAAATAAAAATATAAATAATAACTACTTTAAGGCCCAAAACAACCTAAAAAAACAAATAACAATTGCTGCAAGTGGCAACCATTTAGTTGAACTACCAAACGACCTTCACTTGGTAGTGTGTGAGTGTGTGTGTGTGTGTGTATGTTTTGTTTTATTGACTTTCTGGTTTTTCTTTAGACTGCTAATTTTTCCCACCTTAATCTGGCGTTAAGTGGTTAAAGCAGTGTTTTAGTACTGACTGAGACAGGTAAAATGCGGAAAATACCAACAAATTAATTATTGTGGGAAAAATGTTTTATTTATTTAACACAGAAGAATTCTTTTATAATTGTCATTTTTTTCTTCAGCTACATATTAAATAATTATTTGCATAAAATTACATTTGCATAAAAACTAAAGCAATTTGTAAAAGTTTAAGTTTTTTGTTATAACTGTAAGCCCGTAATTAATTATTAACATTTAACATTTGTTAGGTGAAAAACAAAAAAATTCTATAATTTATTTTTGAAAAAAAGTATTTGTGTTATTAAAAGGAAATATTAATTTTGTTGTTATAACCTCCAGTTTATGTTTCATAGATTATTTATGAATTGTATTTCTGTTCACAATTCATTATAATATGGGTATTAGAAATATATAACTAATAACATCTTGTTCGCTGAATCGAAGAAGGGTCTCATGGGGTCACACGTAGACCTTATAAAACTTGGATATATTGTAGAACACGAAAAAAAAGTAAACGGTTTTTCGTTTGTTTTTGAAAATTTCGTAATTTATAATAAATATGATACTAGAAGATTCCAGCCCTCGAAATTCGAGTGCAAATTCTAGGAAATTTTATTTTTTCATTAAATAAAGACCCAATTCACAAATTAGCACAAAAAACAAACTCATTTTTATTACAAACACATTAACAAATTTAATAAACACACATTGTATAATTTTATGTATGTATTAATAGCAATAAATGCAATTTACTCAAAATAAAGGAAAAAGTTTAAAAATCTTTAAATCTGCAAATCGGGTAAAAAGAAATACCTTTCAAATAATTTGTATGGGGGCTAGGTAATTTGTATGGGGGCTAGGTCTGAACATGGACCGATTTTCACCAATTTCAATAGCGTTCATCCCATGGCCGATAAAAGCTTATATACCAAATTTCATCAAAATATATTCATATTTGCGACCTGCAGTTTGATTACAAGCTTTACATGGACACACAGACGGACGGACGGATGGACGGACGGACGGACGGACGGACGGACATTGTTAATTCAACTCAGAAAGTGATTCTGATTCGATCGGTATAATTAAAGATGTGTCTAGGTCAAATATTTTTGGTTGTTACAAACAGCAGCACAAAGTCATTATACCCAAACCACATAGTGGTATAGGGTATAACTATAATATTAATAGGCAAGGCGATTTCTTGTGACATATTCTACACCTTCAATTACCACCCGATTTTGACCAAACATACCCAATTTGAAAGGTATTTCTTTTTAGCTGTCCACCATGTTTACAAATTTCTACTGTCTGGAACATTTTTTTTTGGAGTAAAATGCATTTAAAGTTGCTACTAACACATACATAGAACAAATATTTAGACTTCAAATAAAAAACTTTACAATGCTGTGTGTGTGCTTACCAAAATTTTTGTTGAATTGTGAATTGGCTAAAATTAGTTAGCATATTTTTAGGTCTTATAAAATTATTTATGAATGAAAAAATAAAATTTCCTAGCATTTGCACTCAAATTTCGAGTTCTGGGCTCTGCTAGTATATGTATATAAAAGTGAAAGTATGTATTTTTGTTTGTTTGTAGCTTATAGGCGGCTACACCATTGGACCGATAATCCTGAAATTTTTACTGAGTCTTACTATGTAACTGAAAGGAACTATAGACTATAACTTCTTTGATATTTTTCGTGGGCGTGATACCTCCCATACAAAGTGAATTTTTAATATCATATATCTGTGGTTTTCTAGAATAACCACGTATGTCATAAAATCAAAATGTTCAGGGGAGCCAAACAACTTTATATTTGAAATTATTATTTTTTTTCTCCTTTATTCATTCCACGCGGGAACATAGGGCTTTTACAAGAAAATTCCAACTTATCCTATCATTACATAAAACTTTTAATTCGTCAAACGATTTGTCTTGGCTATTAAGTTCTTGTAGGACTGTTCTACGCCAGGTGTTCTTCGGGCGGCCTGAAATTATAGGCTCGATATAAAGTTTTTAGAGCTTTTTATTTAACAGTCCTCTAGATATGGGCAATAAATACTTTATATAAAATTTTAAGTCAAAAATCTTCAGAGGAATAGATCCTAGAGAAGGACGAGAAAACAATATGTAAATAACACTTAAAGTGTGTGCAGATAAAACAACTTATGTTGACATACGTCGTTTTCTTTGAAAAAGAAAATTACCAATGGAACCACCCATGTAGACATAAGTTGTTGTTGCTTGAAAAATTGATTTTTTTTTTCGTCAACAGAAAGTTAACGGGACTTAGGGTGAAAATATAACAACGTATCAAGAATAATAGTGACAACAATTAACAGAACAGTTTTTATAGGTGGTTATAAACTGAAAAATAATCCAAAATTATTTTGCATTTCTTTTCATTAATAACAACGTATGTCGCTATGTGTCGTTTTCTGAGAAAATAATTTGTCAGCGTTCAAACGTAGGTTGACATACGTTGATAGTGCTGCAAATTAATTTAATAAACATTTAAGTTACGTTGTTATTTAGAGAAAAAAAAATCAGAAATGGTCAATATTTTTTTTTTTTAAATTTAACAGATGTAAAGAGCGTTAAAAATTAATATATTTGGCATCGTTAACTCAAAACTGACAAAAATGGACATACGCGGTTATTCCAGAAAACCACAGATATATTCAGTATTATGACAGGCGGAGCTTTGCAAATTTGCCCATGCCGAAAATGGGCGGATTCGGATAAGTTGGTATGGCACCTCCCAAAGTAATTATTCATATCATATATCTGGAGTACTGTCATTGCGAGAGACTTGGAACTTTGCGAGACTTGGAACTTTGCGTGAGCCCACCCGTTATTCATGTGGGCGTGGCACCGCCCACACAAAGTAAATATATATCATATAACTGGATTGCTATGAAAGGAAAGTCTTGACACTTCTTACGAGTCCATTCGATATTAATAGTGGTAAAAAATATGTAATAATATGAAAGCGTCCGTTTTCAGGTTATTCCAATATACGTAGTGGAAGTGCCTTAATTTTGGACATAACGGTATATCGCGAAAAGTCGAGCAGATAGAAAAAAATAAGATTTGGATTAAGCATCCCAAATAACCTCAAAAATAACATTCAGTTCTTAATCAACCAAAAATTTATTATATAAATAGAACAGCAGCAAACACACACATATTAAATAAATGTTATTTTTGTATGGAAATCGCGATTTTTATCAATTCAGTATTCTCAGTAAATTGTGACTAAAATCAAAAGTTATTCATCGATTACAATGAAATAAAGCTCATTTCATTCGAAATATGTTTGTGTAAATATTTTTGGACCAAAACTGTGATTTTTATCGCAGTTTTATTTTTTTTTTTTTGAATTTTTAAAAAACAAAAAAAATTTTTTTTTTTTGCAAAAAATCGTTTTTTTTTTTCAAAACTTCAACGATATCTCTGAAACTGCTGGGAAAATTTTAAATCAATGTAAGCACGGCTCAAAGATAATATTGTTGGCGAATTCGGATTTTTTTTAAACTGAATATGGTGAACCGTTTTCAAGTTATTCCAATATATGTAGTGGAAGTGCCTTAACTTTTGACATAACGGTATATCACGAGAAGTAGAGCTGATAGAAAAAAACCAAGTGCAGATTTGAAATCAGCGACCTCAAATTAGTAAAAAATTGATACAAACTTCCAATCAATACAAAAAAAGATCAATTTTGTTACCTTGTGTAATCAATTTTAGCCAATTCACAATTCAATACTTTCTAAATATCGATTGCGATATTGTCGTTATTGGTTTATGTCCAAAATTATTTTTCAATTCAATACAGGGTTTTTCATATACAATTTTTGCAAACACTGTATAGTTTTATGTATGTGTTGGTAGCAATTTTTAGTAGCAAAAAATTTAAAAATCTTTAAATCTGGTGGACAGCAAAAAAGAAATACTTTTCGAATGAGGTATGTTTAGTCAAGGTCGGGGTAAAACTGACAAAGTAACATCGGTCACAAGAAATCGCCTTGCCTATTAATATTATAGATGTGAGTCGTCGTGGAAAATATGGGCGGAAACGCCAAATTCAAAAATCGCTAAAATCAACAATCGGCAAACCGAAAATCGCGAAAAACAAAAATCGTCAAAACAAAAATCTTCAAAATCAAAAATTGCTAACAAAAATTGCCAAACGATTTTCTAAATTCAATGCCAATGAATAAGTGTTGCCGAATTTAATTTGGAAAATCCATGCTTTTCTCATGTTGCTCCAAAGTAGGAACGCCGAAAAATTAGATAATTATTTTTCACCGAATGAAAAAACAAAAAATAATTTAGATCAGCAAGCAGTGAAGTAAAAGAAATTATAGAATAAATAAAATGCACTGTTTTAATAGTGCAATACAAACTTCATAGGAAAAATTGACTATGAAAATATACATGTAAATAAACCTCGGTAAATCGCAGCGAAGCACGACGGGGCATACTAGTCAAACTACAAATCATGTACTGGACCATGATGCATTCAGATTGATGGTAATGGCTTTTAGCCCTTTAACCCAAAACAAATCTTTTCGAATAAGTATACGCGTTATTTGAAATGGGTTATTTGAAGGAGCGAGTATATGTGAACAACTCCGGGACAATCCTTGAACTTAAAGCCAACATTAGTGCAGAAATTCAAACGCTACAGCCACAAATTTTAAAAAATATTATGAAAAATGCTCATTGTGAAGCTGAAAGTGGGGGTAATTTAAGTGACATTGTGTTCCATACTTTTGAAAAAAAAAAAAAGAATTATAAACGAAAAAGTTATAAAAATTTTAAGCCACATGGTGGCTTTTGGCCCATCCTGGACATATCCTCTGCACACTGGTGAATAAAAAATTTTATAAAATTATATAAATTAATGTGACGAAAGCACTCATAATCCTTAAAATCGATTATTATATTCAAATATACAGACGCTGCACAGTGGCCGATTTGCCTGATCTTGCGTAACGAAATTAATTACTTAAAAAATAATAAAGTTTTCTTTAAAATGATAATTTTCTTGGTATAGTAACCCAACCGATTAAAATATTTTTTTAACTTTAAATTTTTTTAAAAATGAAAATTTTTTTTTTTAATTTTTTAAATATTTCAAAACGGCTAAAAAGAAATACCTTTCAAATAATATATGTTTGGTCAAAATCATGATAAAACGGTAGAACAAAAAATCGGTCACAAGAAATCGCCTAGCCTATTAATATTATAGATTATTAAATTATTCCGAGTCAGTACTCCAGTCTGTGTCGGATTTTTCTGATACTTCAAGAAGATATTTCATCTCTCTAAGATGAGACGGGCTTTTGCATTCCCATTTATAAAAGACAGTTAGATGTTCACATTGGTCTTCATCAACAGATATATGGCTAAATGCCTCCAGGTGGGCTTTAACAACTCTTTTAATTGTGTGATCCAGTAGTTAGAGCAGGGGAACTTCAGCACAACATTTTTCAGTTCATTTTGCATATGGATAACACCTCTTTTTGGCGGATAGCAAAACATCGTATGTTGGATAGCTATTACAATTTTGCACCAGATTGCATAAGTTTATATGAGTTTTTGGTAAACGCTCCATCAATATACAGAGCCAAAGCTTCCTCTGCCGTATATTTGATAGGGAGCTGTCGATCTAATTCAAGACTTGCTTTATTTTTTTTAGTCGCATCGGCACCAGTGCCTACCATTGAAACAACCTGCGATGCACTCTGTTTTCCAGCTTTATTGCATGTATTGCTTTCGACTAGTTCCGAAACTTGGATGCTCTGACGTTTTGTATGGCAATAAGCAATGTCCTTTCACATTATTTCTACTTTGCAGACACCGTGTTGCAGACACCGTGTTGTAAAGTAAATTTATCAACTTGGAAATTATCGACCTGCTAAATGAGTATTTAGTTGTTGGCGGATGAGGATTTAGTTTGGTAGATTTTGAATAACGAAAATTTCGATTTCGTTACGCTAGATCAAGCTAATCGGTCACTGTGCACTGTACCAAAAAGTATTATAAACAAATAAATTCTCACATACCGCGCAGCAATAAGGTATACCTTGTGAGCATTTCCAACAACCAAAAACAAAAAATATGTGCGCTGAAGTTGAATTTCCATCTATTGACGAACATGATATGAAAGATGTTATCTTTTTAAGTGATCCTATACAAGAATATCAAAGATTTAATGAAACTTAAACGAAAGTATTTTTTTTTGTACTCATCAAAATAAAATAATTGATAGTTCATTTTATGCATTGGGTTGTCACCATAAAACATAAGCAGTCTCTACAAGTCATATATGTGAATTTTGATTTGAAATTCGTAGGTGCCACCATACAAAACCCCTTTTAAGTTTTTGAGTTTTTACAAATAAGACGAGCATTTAAGTTCAATGGTGCATGTTTTATATGCCATTGGATAGGCCATGCAAATGTCTTTCAATTGATGTCCAACTATTATATGGATTTCTTGTATCAAATATGAAGAATCTTAAAAAAAAAAACGAAAAACGGCCGCTTTTTGGTACATTTTTACCAAGGTTCAGAAAATACACACATCTTCTAAAGCAGCCAACACATATTTTTATTTTCATATCAATTATGTGTGTTTCGTTTTAATATTTCGTTATGTACACGAACATATTTCTATCACGTATTTTTTGTCTCGAACACACATAAACCACACAGATTCGAGTGTAGCTTGATTTTAAGTTCGTTTTCTTGCACGTGTACTGCTAAAAAAAAACAGAACATGTCCTTGAACGCGTACATCTAAAAATGAAAACATTATCCACTCGAGATCGTAAAAATCTGAAACACCCATATAATATCGACAACAATTGTTTCAACCAAATTTATTAAAAAAATTTAAAATAATTCATTAGCAGTTATAAAGAAATAAAAATAAAAAGATAATAATAAAAATTAATAAATAAATAAAAAGAAAAAGATAGTAATAAAATAGCAAACAGAGAAATTTTATATGTTGCTTATGACATAATTTAGTTTTTTTCCGATTGCGAGTGGATTATGTTTTAAATTTTAGATGTACGCATTCCATAACATGTTCTGTTTTTTTTTAGCAGTACACGTGCAAGAAGACGAACTTAAACTCGAATCTGTGTGGTTTATGTGTGTTCGAAACAAAAAATACGTGATAGAAACATGTTCGTGTACATAACGAAATATTAAAACGAAACACGGACATGATTGTGTTCGGCACCGTACAAAATTTAGAAACACACATTATTGATATCAAAATAAAAATATATGTTTGTTGGTCTGAGCTATGTTTGTTTACATATATGTATGAGTTTTTGATGCTGTGTGTATTTTTTCTGAACTCTGCTTTTTACTCCTCAGCTATGAGATTGGCATTCCTTGTTAGCTATGTCCGTCTGTGCATCAAGATAACGATCATGCCTTGAAAAAAGAAAAAGTAATTTATCAAAATTTCGTACAAAATAGAGAGTTATATTTATCAAAAAAAAAAAAAAACTCTTCATTCCCTTAAACTTTTCCATAGTTATGTCAGTTATGTTTAACATCAGCTTAATGTATCAAATTTTTTTAAAAAACTCTTTCAAACAACAATAACGAACCATTTAATGTGATGATGATAAATCATAATTAATCGTTCATTCGGTCATTATCATATCTTCACACTCATATCATATTAGCAAGCACTTAATGTCAAGTTTACATACTGTACATACTTATACATTCATTCATTTATTCATTCATTACAATTATGTACTTTTATTAGCCGCATATGTACATGTTTTTGAACTACACATTTATGGTACTCATACTCGTACTCGTACTTATCGCCAGTAAACGAACTTGATAACAACAAACTCACATCTCAAACATATCATAGCTTCAGCTATTTCTGTATACGATTGTTTATATAGATACGCGAGTATAAAGCACTAGCTAACAATAGTTTTCACTTTTAACTAGTTTTTAGCTAAGCGTTTAAATCTTAAGTAAATAAATATTCAAACATACATATCATAAATTTATAAAGAAAGTAATTATCCTGTAATAATGTTATAGATTTTTTTAATTGTATACCAATAATTTTGTCCTGTTATTATATCACAGATTTGTGTAATATTTTAATAAATTAATTTCCGCTATAGAAATAGAAAAACTAAATTATAATATTGGCCAACTTAACATGCGAGGTGACTCAAAAGACCACAACAACTTCACAGTAAATGTACAGAGACAGTTTATTATGTGATAGATGATGAGTTTTACATAAGTTTGAAGAAAATCTTCAGTATTAAATCTCTAAAATTAAACTATCTAAAATAATATTAAATTAAAAAAAAATTCAGCAATTTGGTTTGGTGTATAATTTCGTATTGGGATCAACTTCCTTTAATCTTTTTTCATACTCTTGCCATAGGCCACAACTTTTTGAGTCCCTTTTGCCGCTTACCAGCCCATTTTAACATTTAAGAAATCTATTTACCTGGTTTATAGCATCTCTAGCGGAGTTTTAGTGTAACTTTGATATAAAACTCTAAAATAAAATGTATATTTTATGTATATGTGAGGTGTCTTGATATGCTCTTTTGTCACCTTCAAAGACCTGCCAATTTCGTTACTTAAATTTTCACCATATCTCTATGCTTTCATGAATTTAAATACACTTATATTGGTAGTTGTAAGCCGTCTACTTGCAAAATTATGAAAACATTTCTTTAGAAAAGGAACTTTTTTATGATAAGGTACTTTTTTTAGGAAAGGTACTTCTAACAGAAATGATACATTTTTAAGGAAATATACTTTTGAAGAAAATTTACTTTTTTAAGAAACTATACCTTTTGAAAAAATGCACTCTCTTAAGAAAAGTTACTTTTTTTAAGAAAATTAATGAAATTAATAAAAATAATACTTTATTTTGAAAAGTTACTTTTTTAGGAAAGCGTAATTTTTACGAAAAGGACCTTTTTTAAGAAAGGTACTTTTTTAAGAAAAGGCAGTTTTTTGATGAAATTATACTTTTTTGAGAGAAGGTCTTTTGTAAATAAAGGTACTTTTTAAGAAACGACATTTTTTTAAGAAAATGTACTTTTTTAGGAAAAGATACTTTTTAGGAAAATGTACTGTTTTAAGAAAAGTTACTTGTTTAAGACAATTAATAAAGTAAAAAGATTACTTCTTTTAAAAAGTTACTTCTTTAGGAAAGCGCATATTTACGAAAAGGACCTTTTTAAAAAAGGTACTATTTTATGAAAAAGATCTTTTTTAAGAAAGATAATTTTTTTAAGAAAAGATACTTTTTTAAAAAAGAAGGTACTATTTTAGGGAAACGTAATTTTTAAGAAACAGCAATTTTTTTAAGAAAATATATTTTTTAGGGAAATGTACTCTTTTAAGAAAAGTTACTTATTTAAGAAAATTAATAAAATAAATTAAAAGTATACTTTTTTTAAAAAAGTTATTTTTTTTAAGAAAGCGCATTTCTACGAAAGGACCTTTATAAAAAAGGTACTATTTTGTGAAAAATATCTTTTCTAAGAAAGATACTTTTTTTAAGAAAAGGTACTTTTTTTAAAAAAAGGTACTATTTTAGGGAAACGTAATTTTTAAGAAACAGCACTTTTTTAAGAAAAGGTACTTTTTTAAGAAAAGATATTTTTAAGGAAATGTACTCTTTTAAGAAAATTTACTTATTTAAGAAAATTAATAAAATAAATTAAAAGTATACTTTTTTTAAAAAAGTTATTTTTTTAAGAAAGCGCATTTCTACGAAAAGGACCTTTATAAAAAAGGTACTATTTTGTGAAAAATATCTTTTCTAAGAAATATACATTTTTTTAGGAATAGGTACTTTTTTCAAAAGGAAGGTACTATTTTAGGGAAACGTAATTTTTAAGAAACAGCACTTTTTTAAGAAAAGGTACTTTTTTAAGAAAAGATATTTTTTAGGGAAATGTACTCTTTTAAGAAAAGTTACTTATCTAAGAAAATTAATAAAATAAATAAAAAGTATACTTTTTTTAAATAAAGTCATTTTTTTTTAAGAAAGTGTATTTTTTACGAAAAGAACCTTTTTACGAAAGGCGCTTTTTTAGGAAAAGGTACTTTTTGGAGAACATTTTTTTTTACGAAACTAGGTAAACCGAGTACTTGCAAAATTATAAAATAATGAAATTATTTTTTAAGAAAATTTATTTTTGTAATAAAAGGTATTTTTTAAGAGACGGTACTTGTTTAAGTAAAGGCACTATTTTAAGAAAATGTAGTTTTGAGGAAAAAGTTTTTTTTAAAGAAAATTTACTTTTTTTACGAAAATTTACTATTTTAAGAAAATATACTTTTTGAGAAAATAAGAACAGCATATTCCATCCCTCGAAATTCGACGGAAAATTCTAGGAAATTTTATTTTTTCATTAAATAAAGACCCTAAAGGTATGCTAATCAGTTATAGCCAATTCACAAATAAACACAAAAAAACAAACTCATTTTTATTACAAACACATTAACAAATTTGATAAAAAAATCACATAGCATTGAATAATTTTATGTATGTGTTAGTAGCAACTTTAAATGCAATTTACTCAAAATAAAGGAAAAAATTTTAAAATCTGTAAATCTGCAAAATGGCTAAAAAGAAATACCTTTCAAATAATTTACGTTTGGCCAAAATCGGGATAAAATGGTAGAACAAAACATCGGTCACAAGAAATCGCCTAGCCAATTAATATTATAGATACTTAAAAAAAAAGTTATTTTTAATAAAATGTTTTTTTTTTACGAAATGGCCTTTTTTAATAAAAGGTATCTTTTTTAAGAAAGATACTTTTTTTAAGAAAAGGTGCATTTTAAAATAAACAGGTACTTTTTAAGAAAACGGTACTTTTTTAAGAAAAGATACTTTTTAAGAAAATGTTCCTTAAAGAAAAGCCACTTTTTTTAGAAAATTAATAAAATAAATAAGAAGTATACTGCTTTTGGAAATTATGTACTTTTTAAGAAACGGTACTTTTTTAAGAAAAGGTACTTTTTTAAAAAAATTTGCTTTTCTAAGAAAATATACTTGTTAAGGAAATTTGCTCTTTTAAGAGAATTAATTAAATAGATAAAAATAATCCTTTTAAAAAAGTAAGACAATGTAGTTTTTAATAAAAGCGCTTTTTTAAGAAAGATAGTTTTTTTAAGAAAAGCATTTTTTGAAAAGAATTTGATTTTTGGTGAAAATTTACTTTTTTAATAAAATGAACTTTTTTAAGAAAAGTAATTTTTTCAAGTAAATTTTCTTTTTTAAAAGACGCTACTTTCTTCAGAAAATGTACTTTCTTAAGGGAAGGTGCTTTCTAAGATAACATACTTATTTAAAAACATATACTTTTTGGAGAAAAGGTAAAAGGTAAAATGTACTTTTAGAAGAAAAGGTACTTTTTTAAGAAAAGGGCTTTTTTTGGGAGAAAGGCACTTGTTTAAGAAAAGTACTTTTTTTTTTAAAATAAAAAACATTTTTTTTTTAGAACGCGTACTTCTTTAAGAAAAATTAGTTTTTTGGTAAGTTACTTTTTTAAGAAAAACTTTAAAGAAAAGTATTTTAAAGCGATGGTACTTTTTTAAAAAATATACTTAAAAAATTCTTTTCAAAAAAAGGTACTTAAAAAAATTGCATTTTTAAGAAAAGGCAATTGTTTAAGAAAATACCCTTTTAAGAAGAGTAAGTTTTTAAGATAAGGTACTTTATAAAATAATTTTTTTAGGAAAAGGTACTTTTTACGAAATGGTACTTTTTTAACTACTACTAATTTTTTAAGAAAATATTATTTTTAAACAAAGGAATTTTTTTTAGAAAATTTACTTTTTTTTTTATTAGTCAACGTTTTAATTTACAATATATTTAATAATATAAACAAGTAAGATACCCTATACCATGCCTTTAGAGACCCTATCTCTCAGGCCCAACTAATTGGATATAGAAAATAAGCATAAACCAAATATGAGTGGAATTTTTATTAATTTTTTTGGCTGCAGATATGAAAAAGTTCATATCGGATGCTATATCTATATGGTGACTAGGCCCAAAAATGGACCGATCCTGACCATGTTTGGTAAGGTCTCTTGCATTTTGCAAAAATATATACAAACAAAATTTGAGAAGAATCAGTCCAATATTTTTGTTTTTGATAGATTTAAGTGAAGATCGGGAAGCAGCTCTATATGGGGCCTATGACTAAGAGTTGTCCCATAGGGATCATTTTTGGACTACTGATTAGTGGATGGAATAAACACATACAAACCCAATTTGACTAAAATTTATATGATAATTTGTATCTTATGGCAATTTAAGTCGATTTCATAGGGGTCATTTTTATGGGGGCTAGGTCTGAACATGGACAGATTCTCACCAATTTCAATAGCGTTCATCCTGTCAAAATATATTCATATTTGCGACCTGCAGTTTGATTACAAGCTTTACATGGACACACAGACCGACGGACGGACGGACGGACGGACGGACATCGTTAAATCGAATCAGATAGTGATCCTGATTCGTAAGAGTGATAATTTTATATAATTTACGATTTCCACGGTGTACTTTTTCGCACATAATCTGAAAATAAATAGCTAGAATTGAATTTTAATCACTTTTTTAAGATTACACGATTCTTGAAGCCATAAGGTCCAACACTATATATATATGTTTAATAGAAAAATGTCTTTAAATTTTGATATAACATTACGTTACGTTGGCGTGGAAAACTTTTATATACTAACTACATGGAAATTGTTTATTTTTATTACAAAGGGTCATCATTTTACCATCATTAATTTTTCTCTATTTCATGACCTTTTTCAAATTATTTGAACAGTTAAAAAAATAAACTTCCATCGAAAAAATATTTTTGACACTTGTAACTATAAACCGTGAAAGACTTAAGCAAATTGATTGATATTTGGCTAAACAATCACATGTTAACAATGACAATAAAACCTTATCTCATACATATTGCACGATGTTTAGCAAACGCATTTATAAGTTGATTGATATAATACGAGTTGTAATACATCAAGACATTTGGATTTATAATAATTTGTAAACCTCAGAGAAAAATAATTTTTATAATTCCATTTAACAGCTATAATTTCCACAATAAATTTTCATTAGCCAGGTAATAAATGGTTTTCATATTTATGTACTTAAATATTACCTCACTTTTACTAAAGAGTTAAGCAACAAACTTTTAATAACATAACAAGCCATAATCTTTTTAAGGTTAAAATATCAATGACGTTATAAACGTACGTACGTTCATACAAATAAGTACTCACACAATAATTTTATTTAAGAAATTCCATTGCATTGCTTTAAAATAAAAATTATTAAACATAAATTTTCACCCTATAACGAAAATTAAAAATATGGTTCGCACAGGTACGAGTATTTATAAGGGCACCTATAACTCATTTAACAATAATTTCAAGTGGTTGTAACTGGTAGGTTTACCGAACTAATACTTTTAACCGATGAGCCGTAAATCATGTATGGGCTTCATTGTCTTTTATTATAAGTTGAAAAAAGAAGACAACTCAAGTCAACATGTTGAATATTTGAAATTGTTTTTGCTTCATAGTGGTTTACACATTCGTGTAAATAGAAAACAAAAACAAACAAATAATATTTAAAATTGATGATGGCACACGCACTTGAAATAATAATTTCAATTTGATTAAAACTAACATTTTAAGGTGTTTCTTGCTATGAATAATTTGTTTTTATTCAGACTTAAGTAAAGTGCAAAAAAGTGAAAAGGTTTATGACCTACCATAATATGTATAAATATCTATTTTTGTTTAAATTAAGTATGCATAATTAATAATGAAATAATACCTGATAGTATTTTGAATACAATGAAATTAAAAAAAAAACATTTTTTTAATGCTGTATTTAAAATAAAATAATAATAATTTGTGTAAATTCAAATGTTATAGTTTTTAAATTTATATGAAACATTTGTGTCTTTACTTTCCAATAATTTATATTTGGTTATAAAGTTATCAGTTTTCCTTATTGATTTTCCATATATTATATAATATGTGTCAGTGGAGTGAGTGTGCCTTGTCAAATATACAAATACATGTCTTTTAAAAAATTTGACATTTCTGCAATCATATAAAACAGTAATGTGCAAACTAAGGTCAGTCTCATCGATTAAGTACCCGATTGAAAAATTATGAAAATACTATTTTGGGAAGAGATACTTTTTTTGGAAAAGATATTTTTCAAGAAAAGGAGTTTTTGTTAAAATAAAATGTGTTTTTTTTAATAAAATTTATTTTTTAACGAAAGGCAGTTTTTGAGAAAAGGTATTTTTTTAAGAAAATTTACTTTTTTTTAAAGAAAAACTATGTTTTAAAAAATGGTACTTTTTAAGAAAAAGTACCTTTTCTAAAAAATGTACTTTTTTAAAAAAGGTAATTTTTTTTAGAAAATACATTTTTCCTAAGAACTGGTAGTTTTAAAAAAATAACTTTTTAAGAAAAGGTACTGGTTTAAAAAATGTACGTCTTTAACAAAAGGTACTTTTTAAAAAGAGACACTTTTTTTTAAAGAAAAATTACTTTTTTAGGAAAGTTAATTTTTTAAGGAAAGGTATTTTTTAAGAAAACGTGCATTTTTAAGACAAGCCTTTTTTGAGAAATATACTTTTTTAAGAAAAGGTAGATATTGTAAAAGATTTTACTTTTTAAGAATCGGTACTTGTTTCGAAAATATACGTTTTTAATAAAAGATATTTTTTAAAGAAAAGACACTTTTTAAAAGGAAGACGAATTACTTTTTTAAGAAAAGTCATTTTTTAAGAAAAGGTACTTTTTTGAGAAAATATTCTTTTTATGAAAAATTACTTTTTTTAGGTGCTTTTTTAAGAAAAGGCCTGTTTTAAGACACGGTGCTTTTTAAAGAAAAGTAACTTTTTAGGAAAAGGTACATTTTCAAAAAAGGAAAATTTTTAAGAAAAGGTTCATGTCAAGAAAATTAATAAAATAAAAAAAAATATACTTTTTTTAAAACGTTACTTTTTTAAGAAAATGTATTTTTTACAAAAAGGACCTTTTTAAAAAGGTACTTTATTAAGAAAAGACGCTTTTTGAAGAAAATTTAATTTTTTAAGAAACTAGTTAGTTATAAGTACTTTTTTTTAAAGAAAGTTTACTTTTTAAGAAAATGTACTCTTTTAAGAAAATTTACTTTTTAAAGAAAATCAATAAAACAAATAAGAATACTTTTGTAAATAAGTTATTTTTTTTTATAGAAAATTTACTTTTTTAAGAAAAGGTACTTTTTTAAGAAAAGGTACTATAAAAAAATATATAAATATTTTTTAAGAATATTTACTTTTTGACGAAAATGTACTTTTGTAAAAAAGGTAATTGTTTATAAAATATACGTTTTTAAGAAAATATTCTTTTTAAACAAAGATATTTTTAAAAAGGATGAAAAATTAGGAAAAGATACTTTGTTTAAGAAATGTACTTTTTTAAGAAAACATACTTCTTAAAGGAAATATACTCTTTTAAGAAAATTTAATTTTAATTTTTTTTTTAGAAAAGTTTTAAAGAAAATTAACTTTTTTAAGAAAAGGAACTTTTTTCAAGGAAGGATACTTTTTAACAAAAGGTACTTTTTACTTTTTAAAATATACTGCATTAAAAAAGGTATTTTTTTATGAAGAGGTAGGTTTGTAAGAAAAGGCACTTTATTAAGAAAGTTTACTTTTTTAAGAAAAGGTACTTCTTAAAGTAATGGTCCTTTTTTAAGTAAATGTTCCTTTTACGAAAAATATGTTTTTTAAGAAAATGTACTTTTTCTAAGAAAAGGTCTTTTTTGAGAAACGATAATTTTTAAAGAAAAGTTACTTTTTAAGAAATGGTTCGTTTTAAGAAAATTAATAAAAAATAATAAAAGAAAACTTTTTTCATAGGTTACTTTTTTAAGAAAGCGTATTTTTTACGAAAACGCTCTTTTTATAAAGCTATTTTTTTTAAAGGGCACTTTTTGAATAACATTTTTTCTTAAAGAAACTAGGTAGTTATAAGTACTTTTTTTAAGAAAATATACTTTTTTAAGAAAATATACTTTTTTAAGAAAAGGTACTTCTTAAAGAAATGGTACTTTTTTAAGAAAATGTTCCTTTTACGAAAAAATAGTTTTTTAAGAAAATGTACTTTTTCTAAGAAAAGGTATTTTTTGATAAACGATAATTGTAAAGAAAAGTCACTTTTTAAGAAATTGTTCGTTTTAAGAAAGTTAATAAAATAATAAAAGTGTATTTTATTACGAAAACGCCCTTTTTGAATAAAATTTTATTTTTTAAGAAACTAGGTAGTTACAAGTACTTTTTTTAAGAAAATATACTTATTTAAGAAAATATACTTTTTTAAGAAAAGATACTTTTTAAAGAAAATGTACATTTTTAAGAAAACTTACTTTTTTAATAAAATTAATAAAATAAATAAGAAAAATACTTTTCAAAAGTTACTTTTTTAAGAAATTTTTTTTGTTGCGAAAAGGACCTTCTAAATGAAAGTACTTTTTAAGAAAAGGCACTTTTTGCAAAAAAAAAAAAATTATTTCTTAAGACTATTTTCTTTTTGATGAAAATGTGGTTTATTTAAAAAATGTACTTTTTTAAGAAAATGTACTTTTTAAGAAACAGCACTTTCTTACGAAAAGGTAATTTCTTAAAGAATGGTACTTTTTTTAAAAAGAAAACATACGTTTTTAAGGAAAGTTAATTTTTTAAGAAAAGGTACTTTTTTAAGAAAGGTACTTTTGTAAGAATCGGTACCCTTTGGCGAATATGTACGTTTTTAATAAAAGATACTTTTTTAAAGGAAAAAAATTGCTTTTGTTAGAAAAGTTATTTTTTAAGAAGAGGTCCTTTTTAGGAAAAGATATTTTGTTTAAAAAAGGTATTTTTTAAGAAAATGTACTTCTTGAATAAAAGATACATTTTTCAGAAAAGTTTTTTTTTTAGAAAAGATGTCGAAAATTCGATGAATAATAAAAGAACAATTTTATAAATCGACGTGCAGCCTGTTTCAGTTCACCCTTTTGAATAAGAAAATTAACTTTTTTAAGAAAAGGAACTTTTTTTTAAGGAGGGGTACTTTTTACCAAAAGTCACTTTTTACGAAAATATACTGTATTAAAAAAGATATTTTTTTAAGAAGAGGTACCCTTGTAAGAAAATGCACTTTATTAAGAAAATTTACTTTTGTAAGAAAATGTTCTTTTTTTAAAAAAAGTAACTTTTTAGGAAAACGTACATTTTCAAGAAAAGGTACATTTTTAAGAAAAGGTTCGTTTTAAGAACATTAATAAAATAAAAAAAGATTACTTTTGTAAAAAGTTACTTTTTTTAGAAAGGAATTTTTTTTTTTAAGAAAAGGTATTTATTGAAAAAAATAAATATTTTATGATTATTTACTTTTTGACGAAAATGTACTTTATTTAAACAAGGTACTTTCTTTTATAAAATTTACTTTGCTAAGAAACGGAACTTTCTTAAGAAAAGGTACTTTCTTAAAGAATGGTACTTTTTTACGAAAATATGCGTTTTTAAGAAAAGTTACTGTTTTAAGAAAAGGTAATTTTTTATGAAAGGTACTTTTTGACGAAAATGTAATTTTTTAGAAAAAGGTACTATTTTTTGGAAACGGTACTTTTAAGAAAAAGTAAATTTTTAAGAAAAAATAATTTTTAAAGAAAAGTTAGTTTTTTTGAAATGGTCCATTTTTATAAGGCACTTTTTTAAGAAAAGGTAGTTATTACAAAAAGTACTGTTTTAAGAAAAGGTACTTTTTGAGAAACGGTACTTTTTGAGAAAATATACAACTTAAGAGACGTTTTTTTTCAGAGAAGGTACTTTTTAGGAAAAGGTACTTTTTTAAGAAATGGTACTTTTTTAAGAAAAGGTTCCTTCTTAAGAAATATATGTTTTTAAACAAAATGTACTTTTTGACGAAAATTTAATTTTTTAAAAAGGTACTATTCCTGGAAACGGTACATTTAAGAAAAGGTACTTTTTTAAAAAAAGATAATTTTTAAAGAAAATTTCGTTTTTTTCAAATGGTTAATTTTTATACAAATCACTTTTTTAAGAAAAGGCAGTTATTAAAGAAAAGGTACTTTTTTAAGAAAAGGTACTTTTTAAGAAAATATACGTTTTTAAGAAAAATTTTTTTAAGAAAAGGTACTTTTTAAAAAAAAAAAGATACTTCTTAAAAAAACAGACTTATTTAAGAAAATTTAATTTTTAAGAAAATGTACTTTTAGGAAAGGTACTTTCTAAAAAAATTAACTTATTTAAGATGCCCGATTTACTCCATTTCAAATTCCAGCCTACTCAAATAATGACAAGATATTTTTTTGAAAAAAAAGTAATTTTTTTTAAATAATTTTGGCTATTTTTGGTATTTATTTTCGAAAAACGTTAAGTATAGTGAGCATAGCAATAAGCAAATGCTACAAAAACAATGACCACAACAGCAACAAAAACAAGTAAAAAAATTAAAATTATAGTCGGTCTCGACCCTATACCATGTGTTTAGAGACCCTATCTCTTCGGTCCCACTAAGCGGATATAGAAAATAAGCATAAACCAAATTTAAGTGGAATTTTTATTAATTTTTTTGGCTGCAAATATGAGAAAGTTCATATCGGATGCTATATCTATATGGGGACTAAGCCCAAAAATGGACCGATCCTGACTATGGTTGGTGAAGTCTCTTGTGTTTTGCAAAAATGTATACAAACAAAATTTGAGAAGAATCAGTGCAATATTTTTGTTTTTTGATAGATTTAAGTGAATATCGGGAAGCAGCTCTATATGGGGCCTATGACTAAGAGTTGTCCCATAGAGATAATTTTTAGACTACTCATTAATGGATGTAATAACGGCATACAAACCCAATTTGAGTAAGATCTATATGACAATTTGGATCTTATGGCAATTTATGTCGATTTCATAGGTGTCATTTGTATGGGGGCTAGGTCTGAACATGGACCGATTCTAACCAACTTCAATAGCGTTCATCTTATGGCCGATAAAAGCTTATATGCCAAATTTCATCAAAATATATTCATATTTGCGACCTGCAGTTTGATTACAAGGTTTACATGGACACATAGACGGACGGACGGACGGACACACGGACGGACATCGTTAAATCGAATCAGTTAGTGATTCCGATTCGATCGGTATAATAAAAGATGGGTCTAGGTCAAATATTTTTGGGAGTGAGAAACTTATACATTACACATTCTGCATACTGGTGTGGAAGGAATAAAAAAAATTTATTATATAAATAATAAAAAATTATATTGAGAAAGCAACAAATTCATTCTTCACAAGAAGTGATTTCTCAGGGGCATCCTAAGCACTAGCTAAAATGTACTTCACATCAATAAAAGGCCATTTCCATTCCATAACAATTCATTCTGTAAAAAGCAGTCGGATAACATTTTTGTTCCAAACGATCATAAAGCATAAATTGTTCAGATTTTGCAGTTAAAAATTCACACTCACTCACATCAAATATACTTGACATCTAGAATAATTACTTTTCTTTTGTTCAATTCCAAATGCAAATACAACACAAAGAGCATTTTTAAGCTACAGGAAAATTACTAGATTCGTGTGAATACAATTACAGAAAAACGAATATGAGTACGCCATGTATTCAAAGATTGAGCATCTCGGCATCACTGTAGCAGACAAATGAAATGTTTAAGTTTTCAAAATGAAACAAAAACTAAAAACAAAATAAAAAAAGAGATAAATAATTGTAACATAAACTACTTTTTGCGTTAAATGACCAGTCTGTTTTTCCACTTCCTGTTTATCAACATTTAATCAATATTTTTGAGCTACAACTTGTTGTAGAAACTTGATCTTAACCACTAGATTTTCTTATAAATAAACATGGGATTTCAACGGAAAAATATTATCACAGAAAATATAATATTTTAAAGTTTAAATATTTTTTCAAACAATTTCAACCCCACAAATTACACAAGTTTTATGTTTTTTCATCGTTTCAAAAATTTTCTTCCTGATGAAAAATATAATGAATGCTAACATTTTTTTTTTTTGGGACCGGATAATAAAAAAATTAAGCAAATTAAATGTAAACTAAAAACTTTCAATTGATAAAATAAAACTTAACGTAATTTGTTAAGAAAAAAATAAATTGAATTGAAATTTCTCTTTAAACATTTTGCAATGTGTTAATGAAAACAAAAATTATTTTCGATTTCTAATCAATTTTTTATTTGAGGCCTTTTTTTTTGTTTTTTTCAAAAGGCAAAAAGAAAACAATTACATACCCGTAAAGTAAAAACATACACGTAGCATTTTGAATTCAAATCAATATTACTATGAATTTTAAGCAATAATATCAAAAAAAAAAAAAAAAAAAAAAACAAGAAATACAAACTGAATGCAAACATTCACTTATGCTTATTTGATTAACCGTATAAAAGGGAAATTAAATATTTAAGCACTTGCTGCAAATGAACAGAGAAGGACATAGAAATAGCATTAAACAATAGATAATAAAGACTTCAGACTTCATTATTAACTTGAGGTTAAGAAAAAATTGTATCCAATATTTTACTAGAAAATTAAAATTAAAAAATTATTATAAAAAAAAAAAAATAAATAAAAATATATAAACCCTTTCTATATTAAGTCATCGATATGCTTATGAGCGTGTATCGTGGTATAGATTTTAAAATAATATCACTTGGATGATACGTAATCACGAAAAATATTTATTAAAATATTTTGATTTTTTGTCTAAAAATTTAGGCTTCTTTCTCTATGTGGAACAGTTTTCAAATTGTATGTTTTAAACAAATGGGAATCTTCTTGGTTGCCTGTTTTGTTATTTTCCTCCAAATTATATTTCTTTGTCAGTCTGTGGCATGAAATATTTGATGTTTTAAGAAAATTTTATTTTTAAACTTTACCTGCCAACACCTTCAAGATGCTGTAGTGGACCAAATTACTCCAAAACAAGTAAGAAAATTATAGTTGGGATCATCCTATGGCTGAAAAAATAATACATACCAAATGTTAGCAAAATATGTTAATATTTGCGAACTACGGTTTGATTATAGGGTTTACACGGACGCACAGACATGTGGGCAGACGGACGGACGGACGGACATCGCTAAGTCAACTTAAAAATGATTCTGAATCGATCGGTATAATAAAAGATGGGTCTGGGTAAAATATTTTTGGTAGTTTGTAAAATATATGACCTAGACCCCTATTTTATTATACCGATCGATTCAGCATCATTCCCTGAGTCGATTTAGCGATGTCCGTCCGTCCGTCCGTCCGTCCGCCTGTTTCCATGTAAACCTTGTATCAAACCACAGGTTTACATGGAACGAATGCTATTGGAATTGGTGAAAATCGGTCCATGTTTAGACCTAGTCACCATACAAGTGACCCCTATGAGATCGACTTAAATTGCCATAAGAAATAAATTATCATAGACATCTCCTTCAAATTGGGTTTGTGTATGTTTATTACTTCTTTTAATCAATAGTCTAAAAATAAAACCTATAGGACAATTCTTAGTCATAGCCCCCATATAAATCTGCCTACCGATCTTCAGATCTTTCTTCAGATTTTTCTCAAATTTGCTTTATTGTTTTTGCAAAAAATTAGGGAACATACCAAATATGTTCAGAATCGGTCCATTTTTCGACCTAGTCCGCATATAAATATAGTATCCGATATGAACTTTTTCATATCCGAAGGCAAAAAAAAAAAAAAAAATTATAAAAATGCCTTTCAAATTTGGTTTATGCTTATTTTCTATATCTAATTAGTTGGACCTAAGAGATAGGGTCCCTAAACGCATGGAATAGGATATTTTATATTCTTACATGTGTGTTTTAGAAAAATACTTTAAATATAATGTAAATTTGCACAAAAATTAGCATATTAATATAAAACTCGGAAACAACAATAAAGAATATATAAATTTTTTTTGGATAGTTTTCATAATAAATAGTGGCACAACAAATAAACAGCAAGCTTAGAGACATAAACGCGGAAAATACCCTCTGCGGAAAATTTCCCGAAAACAATTTCCCGAAAACAATTTCCCAAATACAATTTCCCGAAAACAATTGCCCGAAAAAACAATTCACCGAAAAAACAATTCCCCGAAAACAATTTCCCGAAATTACAATTTCCCGAAAACTATTTCCCGAAAACAATTTCCCGAAATTGCAATTTCCCGAAAATAATTTCCCGAAATTACAATTTCCCTATTTTTAGTTTACAACTTCCCATATATTCTTGATTTCCCCCATAAAAAAAATTGCTGCATACGATATCTCGAAAAAACAATTTCCCGAGTATACGACTTCTCGAAAAAACAATTCCCCCACCCCGCACCGCGTCCTTCCTCTTCCACCCTCCCTCGTCATCCGGATCTATTTATTGGAGTGTCATACGCTTATTTTTTCATTGTGACTTTGAACACTTCGGTATTCAGACCTCCCGACGGATAACGCTCACTGCTAAAGAAAAAATCGTTAATGAGCTGAAAGATCTTGCCCGAACCACTACATCAAGTGGTCATGAACTGATTGCTCGCGCTTCGGCCGGAATTTCTGATGGTATTGTTTCGGAAATGCCATCAACAAGCTATTTCGGGAAATTGTAGTTTCGGGAAATTGTGTTCGGGAAATTGTATTTCGGGAAATTGCAATTTCAGGAAATTGTATTTTCGGGAAATTGTGTTCGGGAAATTGTAATTTTGGGAAATTGTCATTTTGGGGAATTGTGTTCGGGAAATTGTAATTTCGGGAAATTGTTTTCGGGAAATTGTTTACGGGAAATTGTTTTCGGAAAATTTTCCGCAAATCGGAGAATACAGACACTACAACTAGCTGTAAAATTCTTAAGGAAACCCTCCTGACGATGTCTAAAACAACACTAGGATACAAGAAACCGCAATCGAAAGAAAAATGGATGACCGACGAAATACTGGAGTTGATGTAAGAACGCCGGAAACATAAAAACAAAAACACAACCCAGATATATGCAAATATATGCAGAGATTCGAGCAAAAATCCGCAGGGCGAAACTAGAATGGATCAACAAGGAATGCGAAGAAATTGAATGGCTGCAAAGGCGTCATGATGATTTTAAACTCCACAAGAAATTAAAAGAAGCAACTGGAGTACACCGTAGGCCTCCTCCATCATTTCCTAACAGCGAAATTGTTCTTCGGAGTGGATGAAAAGAAAGACATTTGAATGGACTATACACCTAAATTATTCGAAGACAGTTCCAGATCCGCAATCCATAATGATGCATGACCGCATGTCTTAACAGGGTTGCCAATAACAAAGTCTGAAGTGGAAAAAGTCATCAAAACAAAAAAAAATAATAAATCTCCAGGTCCAGATGAACTATCATCTGAAGTTCTTAGACCAATCGACGAATCAAACATAAAAATAATAGTAACACCATTTAACAGAATTTATGACTCAGGTGAATATCCATCTAGATTCATACCTCTCCCAAAAAAGTGCAACGCTATGAAATGCAATGAATACAGACTTATAAGTCTTATCAGTCACACACTCAAACTGTTCCTGAAAATTATTCACAACAAAATCTTCAGGAAATGCGAGGCCTCAATGGGATATACTCACTTTGGCTTCATAGAGGCAATGGGAACTCGTGAAGCACTATTCTGTGTCCTTGTGCTAGGACAAAATTGTAAAGACGTACATAAAGACTCGTTTTTCTGCTTTATTGGTTATGAAAAGGCCTTCGATACTGTGCAACACGATAAGCTCATTGACATCTTTCAATCCACGAACATTGACGAGAAAGAAATACGGTGCAACCTGTGAAACCTGTACTGGCACCAAACAGCTGAAGTAAAAGTTGAAAGTTGAAGGTTGAACAGATCAAACTAGTATATGCAGAGAAGTTAGACATGGGTGTGTCCCTTCCCCTTTATTGTTCAACATTTACTCAGAACGCATATTTCAGGAAGCCCTTGGGAACATGCACTTAGGTGTCAAAGTAAACGGACGTCTGATAAATAATATCAGATAGGCCCATGATACTACACTTCTGTCAGATTCAATAGAGGGTCGTCAGCAATTACTCAATGCCGTAACCTGTTGCAGCAACAATTATGGTCTAAAAATAAACGTACACTTTAATATGCCAGAACACGCCGATAGAACGAGTACCAAAGATCAAATATCTTGGCTGTTGGATCAATGAAGACTGCGGTCCCTCAACGGAAATAAAACGCAGATTAGAAATGGCTAGATCCGCCTTCGGAAAATATAGGAAAGTTCTCAGTAATTGCGAATTCAATATAGAACTGAAAATACGCTTTGTAAAGTGCTACTTGTTACCCGTTCTACTCTATGCAATGGAGATTTAGACAGTAAAGACTACCGACATGAACAAACTAGAAGCATTCGAAATGTGGCTATACAGTCGAATTTTAAAAATACCTTGGGTGGAAAATTTCCAAGTTAAGGTGAAAGTACTGAGCTAGTATAGTAAAAATTCTAAAGGGTTTGGCGTTCTCAGGCCAAACTTTTTGTGAACTTTTATATTTTTTTTACTTATCTCCTATAACTCAAAAAAATCGACGATTTCTCATTACAGTTTTGTAGCAAAGTAAAAAATATAATAATAAACAAGTAAGAAAATTATAGTCGGTCTAGACCGACTATACCATACCCTATACCATGCGTTTAGAGACCCTATCTCTCAGGCCCAACTAACTGGATATAGAAAATAAGCATAAACCAAATTTGAGTGGGATTTTTATTAATTTTTTCGGGTGCAGATATGAAAAAGTTCATATCGGATGCTATATCTTTATGGGGACTAGTCCCAAAAATGGACCGATCCTGACCATATTTGGTAAAGTCTCTTGTATTTTGCAAAATTATATACGAACAAAATTTGAGAAGAATCAGTGCAATATTTTTGTTTTTTGATAGATTTAAGTGAAAATCGGGAAGCAGCTCAATATGGGGCCTATGACTAAGAGTTGTGCAATAGGGATCATTTTTGGACTACTGATTAATGGATGTAATATTGTAATATATATATACAAACCCAATTTGACTAAGATTTGTATGATAATTTGGATCTTATGGCAATATATGTTGATTTCATAGGGGTCATTTGTGTGGGGGCTAGGTCTGAACATGGACCGATTCTCACCAATTTCAATAGCGTTCATCCCATGGCCGATAAAAGATCAAATACCAAATTCAAAAAAATATTTTCATATTTGCGACCTGCAGTTTGATTACAAGCTTTACATGGACAACAGACGGACGGACCGACGGACATCGTTAAATCGAATCAGATGGTGATTCTGATTCGATCGGTATAATTAAAGATGGGTGTAGGTCAAATAGTTTTGGTTGTTACAAACAGCAGCACAAAGTCATTATACCCAAACCACATAGTGGCAGGTCGCAAATACGAATATATTTTGATGAAAGTTGGTACATAAGCTCATATCGGCCATAGCATGAACGCTATTGAAATTGATGAAAATCGGTGCATGTTCAGACCTAGCCTCCATACAAATGACCCCTATAAAATCAACATAAATTCTGTGGTTTTCTAGAATAACCGCGTATGTCATAAAATCAAAATGTTCAGGGGAGCCAAAAAACGTTATATTTGAAATCATGGGCTCGATATAAAGTTTTCAGAGCTTTTTATTTAACAGTTCTGTACATATGGGCAATAAATATTTTATATAAAATTTTGAGTCAAAAATCTTCTGAGGAATAGATCCTAGAGTAGGACGAAAAAAACAATATGTAAATAACACTTAAAGAGTGTGCAGATAAAACAACTTATGTCGACAAAAGTCGTTTTCTTTGAAAAAGAAAACTACCATGTTGTTGCTTGAGAAATGGATTTTTTTGTTCGTCAACAAAAAGTTAACGGGACTTAGTATGAGAATATAACAACGTATTTATGCTTGATACGTTGTTATATTCTCATATATTGACAAAAAAATAACAGAAATAAACACACAAGTTTTTATAAGTGGTTATAAACTGAAAACTAATCCAAAATTATTTTGAATTTTTTTTCATTAATAACAACGTATGTCGCTATGTGTCGTTTTCTGAGAAAATAATTTGTCAGCGATCAAACGTATGTTGACATACGTCGATAGTGCTGCAAATTAATTTAATAAACATTTAAGTTACGTCGTTATTTAAAGAAAAAACTCAGAAATGGTCAATATTAAAAAAAAAAAAATTAACACATGTAAGTAAAGAGCGTTAAAAATTAATATATTTGGCATCGTTAACTCAAAACTGACAAAAATGGACATACGCGGTTATCCCAGAAAACCACAGAATTGCCATAAGATCCAAATTATCATATAAATCTTAGTCAAATTGGGTTTGTATGTGTTTATTACATCCATTAATCAGTAGCCCAAAAATGATCCCTATGGGACTACTCTTAGGCCCCATATAGAGGTGCTTCCCGATCTTCACTTAAATCTATCAAAAAACAAAAATATTGCACTGATTCTTCTCAAATTTTGTTTGTATACATTTTTGCAAAATACAAGAGACTTTTCCAAACATGGTCAGGATCGGTCCATTTTGGGGCCTAGTCCTCATATAGATATAGAATCCGATATGAAATTTTTCATATCTGCAGCCAAAAAAATTAATAAAAATCCCACTCAAATTTGGTTTATGCTTATTTTCTATATCCAGCTAGTTGGGCCTTAGAGATATGGTCTCTAAACGCATGGTATAGGGCATCGTATAGTTGGTCTAGACCGACTCTAATTTTCTTACTTGTTTTTTAATGTTTTCGTATTAAAAATTCCTAATTAAATTATTTTTTGTTTTTTAAATTGAAAATAAAAATAAAAAAATAATTTTCATATAAAATTTATAAATTTACTGTAACTTTTTTTATAGCCTTTTTTATACATTTAAATAATTTTTCTTTTTCGGTTTGGCTTAGCTATTTTAAATGCATCCAGTGAAGTTTTTGATATTATATTTGTATTAATTTCTTGTATTTTACTATTTTCAAATTTATTTATTTTTTAATTAAACAAATGCTATTTTGCTGCTCACCTATGTAAATAAGTACAACTTTTTAAACCTTTAAATCTTCTTTGGTATAAGCATTTCTCTTTAATACCAAAGCTGCACTTGTAATCGTTTTACTTTTTTTTTCACCTTCACAATTTTTAAAATAGAAATAAAATATTTATTATCCCATTTTATTTAAACCACCACTAAAGCAATTGAATATGAATTATAATAGAAATGTTATTATGATTTTACAATAACTCTGTAATTTTGCCTAACTGGTGTTATAAAAACGTCATTCATTCTGTCATGTATGCTTGGCCAAATGAAAAAAAAAATATGTAAATAAAGTAATTGTTTTTACTTTTGAGTCGGGTCATTTTAATGCCCTACAACACAATGTGGGTAATCACTTTTTCAGATGTTTGTAACTCTCATTAAACACGTGATCTATATGCCCTACAACACAATGTGGGTAATCACTTTTTCAGATGTTTGTAACTCTCATTAAACACGTGATCTATATGAAGAAAGTTACAAAACTATTTCTGAGATGATTTAGATTAGTACCGATCTGTGAATCCATGTAAGGTTTATTAAAAATTATGTTAGTTATTTTTAAAATTTGGATGATATTTGGCACGGGTATTGAAATTGATGAGAATTGTTTCATATTTATACCGAGCTCATATAAGTGTGCCCTCAGAGTGAGACTAAAATGGTCCCTAGCAGCACATACAATGTACAAAAACCATTCTGGGGAGTGAGAAATTCCAAGTTAAAGTGATATTACTAGGCCAAAGGGTTTGGCGTTTTCGGCCCAAAATTAAGAACCATTGATTTCTCATTTCATTCTTCATACCTCCCAAATGGCACTTATATCGAAATATAGATCAATATGTGATATTATAGCGTGTCATATATGTTTTATACTTATTTTCTTGGAATTTGTTGTATTGAATTTAATAATCTAATTTTTTGCTTTATATTTCTTTTATCGCTACTTCTGGTTGACGTTGGTTTTGTTTAAGTTTTCAAGTAAATGAGTACCTCCATCGTATATCGATTTTACTTTCTTTGTATTGAGTGTTATATTTTGACAGGTGTCTTCAAGTGTTTTGATAAACAACCACTTTTTAAGCGTTTGTTTTAGAAAAATATATTAAATGGGTTTAATCTAAAAAAAGAAAAAATATCGTCGGCAACTCAAGTGCAACGGTACTGTTGTCTAGGTCCGAAAATCATTCCGTCATAATCATATTTTGTAGAGAAAGCTAAAAACTTTGCTTTTTTCTTACTAACTCTCGTATAAGAAAAACTTGAAATAGACAATACACACGAATTATTATTGTAAAAACAAAAAAAAAAAAAAAAACAAAATAAATAAACAGAATATTTTGCAATCAATTTGCAATTGCAGAAGATTTAATAGTAAAACTCTTTGCTGGGATTCTCATTGCATTGGTTTCACAGTAAAGGTATATGATTATAACTTGTTACCAAACAATATATTTACTGGTTTTAGTTACTGATGAGTGTTGGTGACTCGACCCGAAACAGCTGTATAATCTGTCAAAAGGAATATAGATAAATTTTTTATCTATAGCAGTGGTCGGCACTGCGCTGAGTTTTTGTTCTCACACCTACATGTGGTCTCACATTAAGCAAAATGAAAAAAAAAAATCAATCGGTCTCGCATGAGCATTCAAACGACGCTTTGTGTTTGAGATGCACTGAGAGAATGAATGAAAATTTTGTATGTAAATTCTTGTTTAAAGAGAAGTTTTTCGGTAAACCCAGCTGCAAGGTGAAAATAAAACCATCATTAAACTAGTTTTCGCAGATCATCAATTTATACGAACAATTTAACTATTAATAATGCACCTCAAGGAAAAAATTTGATTAATTTAACAAGAACTTCTGAAGTTTATAATATATTTCCAAAAATTTGAGAAAAATAAAATGAATATGTTAATATATTGGATACTTTACTAGCAAAGTACAATATGCGTTTTAAAGTTTTTGATCACATAGAAAATATAATTAAATTACATAATAATCGTTTGTTAATTAATATTGCAAAGAAAAGTGTTGATATCAAAGAAGAACTTTCAAAAATTAGAAATGACTTGAATCTACCGCTTCTAACTGCTATTGAGTTTTGGAAAAATATTAATGAAGCTTCATATCTGACATCAAAGAATGAAATACTTAAGTTATATTCGATGCTTGGGTCATCATATATTAATTTTCCTCGTTAAAATTGATTAAAAATAAAAATCGTCCAACAGATGTACATGTTGAGGATCTTGTTAGCATACAATGTTGCCCATATGATATTGATATTGATCGTGTTATACATACAACATGAACCTTGAAATAGGTTAATTAATTTTTTTTTATTTACGTACATTTTCTTAGTTTAACTGTAGCTTTCTCTAAGTGTATTAAGTGAGAGAGAGATTGCAGCTCACTCACATAAAGCATAATATGATGGTATGTGTTTGCTGAACACTGATCTATAGAAAGATTTTGTGTGGAGCCCGATTCATTTCTTACTCAATCAATAAAATCATATAGCTCGAAAATAAGAATTTTTAGTTTTTAGTTTTTAATGTGACTTTACGCATTTACTAGTTGCATTTACCCTTACCTAACATTTTACTTTGTAAATGAACAACTTTTAATTCTCATTGAGTGTATCAAATCACAACAATATAGTGTAATTATTGTATACCAGACCCTAGTTACTGATCGTGTCTTGAACCAAGCATTATGCGACCTATTTTCCTAAGTTTATTATGACAGGTATTTTAAGAACCATGGATTATTCACATTGTAGGCGACATTGTTAGATATGGTGATTTTGTTGGCTATTTTTTGAAGAATTTTTTTTGTTCTATTGTTAAAGCGAAAAAAATAAGATACATAATATATGACTGTTTAAAAGAAATATATATTGTCAGCCTTCTTTCAGCTCAGTACTCTTTGTCCAACGTTTCTCCAATATTTTTTCCTTTCCAAATAAAATTTTCTCTTTCCGCTGAGACTTTTTTTTAGCCAAATATGGCATAACCGTTTGTTATTTTTCCGTTAATCAATTAATAATAAATAAGTATATATATACATATATAGATCTATAATTTTAGGCGATTTCTTGTGACCGATGTTTTGTTCTACCGTTTTATCCCGATTTTGACCAAACGTATATTATTTGAAAGGTATTTCTTTTTAGCCATTTTGCAGATTTACAGATTTACAGATTTTTAAATTTTTTCTTTCATTTTGAGTAAATTGCATTTATAATTGCTACTAACACATACATAAAATTATACAATGCTATGTGTGTGTTTATTAAATTTGTTAATGGGTTTGTAATAACAATAAGTTTGTTTTTTTGTGTTGATTTATGAATTGGCTATAATTGATTAGCATACATTTAGGGTCTTTATTTAATGAAAAAATAAAATTTCCTAGGATTTGCACTCGAATTTCGAGGGCTGGAATCTGCTAGTATATATTAATAAATCAAAAAATAATATATGTATATATTTCGGTGTTTTTTAATTCTGTGTATTTTTGGCGATTTCTTAAAAACTGTTCATAAAAATTTCAAAAGAGTCAAAGAAACGTTTTTTTTTATATACATATGAACTCAAAAAAAGAAAAAAAAACTAAAACTAAAATATTTATATTCGCATTTTTTTATATTTGGCAACTCTTGAAAATAACTTATAAAAATTTCTTCAAAAGTAACTTTTTATTTATTTATGAATTGAAAAAAAAACAAGTAAGAAAATTATAGTCGGTCTAGACCGACTATATGATACCCTATACCATGGTTTAGAGACCCTATCTTTCGGTCCAACTACTTCGATATAGAAAATAAGCATAAACCAAATTTGAGTGTGATTTTTATTAATTTTTTTGGCTGCAGATATGAAAAAGTTCATATCGCATGCTATATGTATAAAGGGACTAGGTCCAAAAATGGACCGATCCTAATCATGTTTGGTAAAGTCTCTTGTATTTTGCAAAAATATATACAAACAAAATTTGAGAAGAATCAGTGCAATATTTTTGTTTTTTAATAGATTTAAGTGAAGATCGGGAAGCAGCTCTATATGGGGTGAAAGGGATCATTTTTGGACTACTCAATAATGGATGTAATGAGCGCATACAAACCCAATTTGAGTAAGATCTATATGACAATTTGGATCTTATGGCAATTTATGTCGATTTCATATGGGTAATTTGTATGGGGGCTAGGTCTGAACATCGACCGATTCTCACCAATTTCAATAGCGTTCATCCCATGGCCGATAAAAGCTTATATACCAAATTTCATCAAAATATATTCATATTTGCGACCTGCAGTTTGATTACAAGGTTTACATGGACACACAGACGGACGGACGGACGGACATTGTTAAATCAACTCAGAAAGTGATTCTGATTCGATCGGTATAATTAAAGATGGGTCTAGGTCAAATATTTTTGGTTGTTACAAACAGCAGCACAAAGTCATTATACCCAAACCACATAGTGGTATAGGGTATAAAAATTGGAAAAAAAAAAAATTTTATTTTTTCGGTTTTTATAATTTTTTTTTTTATAAAATTGAAAAAAAAAAAATTAATTATTGCGATTTTGGACGCATTTTTATCGACTCAGTATTACTTTCTGAATCGACTTAACGATGTCCGTCCGTCCGTTTGTGTGTTCATGTAAACCTTTTAATCAAAATGCAGGTCGCAATTACGAATATATTTTGATTAAATTTGGTATATAAGCTTTTATCGGCCATAGCATGAACGCTGTTGAAATTCATGAAAACTGGTGCATGTTCAGACCTAGTCCCTATACAAATGATCGCTATGAAATCGACTTAAATTGCCATAATAACCAAATTATCATACAGATCTCGGTCAAATTGAGTTTGTGTATTTTTATTACTTCCATTTATCAGTAATTCAAAAATAAACCCTATAGGCCAATTCTTAGTCATAGCCCCCATATAAAGCTGCATTCCGATCTGCACTTAAATCTATCACAAAAAAAATAATATTGCACAATTTATTTCAAATTTG
Organism: Cordilura impudica; assembly: GCA_963682025.1. Lineage (NCBI taxonomy): Eukaryota > Metazoa > Arthropoda > Insecta > Diptera > Scathophagidae > Cordilura > Cordilura impudica. The sequence continues at coordinate 16,587,060 of OY821521.1, read as the reverse complement.
GTTTGTATATGATTTTCCAAAAAAAGTTACCTTACAAAGTGTGGCCAGGATCGGTCCATTTATCGACCCAGTCCCCATATAAATATAGCATCCGATGTGAACTTTTTCATATTCAAAGGCAAAAAATTAATAACAATGCCACTCAAATTTGGTTTATGCTTTTGAAAATTAATTCGAAAAAATGACTGAAATATTATTAAAATATTTATTTCGTTTATGAAATGAAAAAAAAAAATTAAAGTAAAATTTTGATATATGGCGACTTTTCAAAAATATTTCTAAAAATTTCCAACACAAAGTAACCTTTTTATTTATTTATGAATTGAAAAAAATAACAAAAACAAAAAACCTACTGATTTTGGCGAGATTTTTATATTGGCTTTTGAAAAGTATTTCGAAAAAATTCTAAATTACTACTTAATTATTTTTTCCGTTTATGAAAAAAAAATCAAAACAAAGCAAAATTTTTTGCAAACAAAAAATGTTTTTTCGGCGATTTTTTTTTTGATATTTGGCGATTTTTGAAAAATACAAATTTATAAAAAAAAAAGGAAACCATTTATGAACTAAAAAAAAAAAAACAGAAAAAAAACAATCTGATTTTGTTTGTTTTTTTTTTTTTTTGATACTTGGGGATTTTTGAATATTATTTCCAGAAAATTTTAAAAATATTATTAAAGTATTCTCTTCGTTTATGAACTAAAAAAAATGAAACAACAAATATTTATTTTGTTGATTTTTTTTGTATTTAGCGACTTCTACAATAAAATATCTAAAAAAAAAGTTCAAAACGTAACTTTTTTATGAACTGAAAAAAAAAAAAACAAAAACAACATTGATTTTGGAGATTTTTGGCATTGAATTTGGTAGTGTAGGCCAAAAAATCTGACAACCGAGGTAGTCAACCGTAATTTGTGGACACGAGAAAAAATGCAAAATTTTCAATTGCTGAAAACAGACAACGTAATTCACTTAATCGTAATCAATTAATTAAAGTAAATTTTTTTACTCCCTTTCCTTTAACTCGTAGTGTCTGCTTGCCTGTTTGTCTGCCGAAAAGACTTTGGATCGATTTTTAGCCCATTTCCCGTGATTCAAACGAGCTGAAACTTTGCAGGCAGACTCGTGATCTCACAATTTTCGTTAAAAAATTTTATTATAATATAATTTTGGATTTTTCGAAATTTTAACGGTTTTTTTAAATTGGCAACCGTATAAATATTCTAGGAAATGATAAACCGATATGATTCAAATGGAGACAAAGAGATGTTTTGAGATTTGTGACATAGATATTTTTCAAGACATGTTTGATTTTCAGTCAATCAATTACTTAATTACGTGATGGTAAACTTAGTTTACAAAGAAAGGGAGTATAATAAAAACGAGATTTTTATTAGGGAGTATAATAAAAACTATGTCTTTAATTTTTTTAAATAATTTATTTTAAGAAAATGAACAAGAACTAGAATAAATAACCAGAATACTTTAAAAATCCAACCAGAAGTTCTTTATATTACGAAATAAAAATAGAACCATTTAGTTAAAGGTCGTGTTTACGGTCATGTTGTTTGAAATAAATATTTTGGCCAAGATAATAAGTAAATAAATGCAATATTGATTTACACTAGGTTAGAAAAACAAAACAAATAATAATGGATTTTCAATTTAAATTAAATACTTAAAAAAAAAAACATTGCTTGACTTTGGATAAGTATTTTCTGACATCTTCACTATAGATACACTTGTTGTTGTAACCCTACAAACTCTCAACTAAGGCGATTGTATGTACTTTTGTTATTATCAAATTTAACAAAGTTATTTCACTTTACTTCATATCAAATACCACAAATTTGAGTTGAACAACTTATGGTAATTGTGTTACGAAAATATTATGACAACCCAATAAATGCTCGCATAACACCGAAAAAAGTACATATCATACATAAGTAATAATTTTGAGTTTTTATTTTTCTAGTTTTTGGTTAGAAAATTCATTAATCTATATTTTGTTTTTTTTTTAAATATTGTGGTAGCAAGTAGTACAGGTTTTCGTATGGTTTAGTTTATTTTTAAATGTTTTTATTTTACAAAACCAAATTAACCAGCAGCAGTTTTAAAGATTACATCATATACAGAAACGTTTTGTGCAGTTATAGGCCTAAGATTAACTACAGGTTACGAATTTGTCTTGTTGCATTTTAGTTATAAGAAATTGAAAAACTTAAAATGTATAGACATATATATAAATATATGTATGAAGCCAAAAATCAGCGTCACTATAGGCTGGCAGATAAGAAGAAATTTCTTTATAATATAAAGAACTGAAAAATGTGTTAAGTAGGAATCACTCACCAAAAGGGGAGTTCCAAATAGTGAAATATATGGTATTCTGGTACTCCAGATGTGGTAAAACTTTGACTATAACCCAGTATTTAAACAAGGGTTTGTCATAACTGTGAAGTTGTTTTTTGTGCTATATTCTGTGACGTTCATTCTAACTAGTGCTTAGTGTGAATATCATGAATATCACTTCTTCTGAATAGATATTTTTTAGAAACATTTTTATTAGTACTTCATGGATATTTCAATCACTTTAATCTTTTAATTTTTAATACCACATCTATAATATTAATAGGCTGGGCGATTTCTTGTGGCTGATGTTTTGTTCTACTGTTTGATCCCGATTTTGACCAAACGTATATTATTTTTAGCTATTCACCAGATTTATAGATTTTTAAATTTTTCCCTTTATTTTGAGTAAATTGCATTTAAAGTTGCTACTAACACATACATAAAATTATACATATACTATGTATGTGTTTATTAAATTTGTTAATGTGTTAGTAATAAAATGAGTTTGTTTTTTGTGTTGATTTGTGAATTGGCTATAATTGATTATCATACCTTTAGGGTCTTTATTTAATGAAAAATAAAATTTCCTAGAATTTGCGCTCGAATTTCGAGGGTTGGAATCTGCTAGTATAATATTAATAGGTAAAGCGATTTCTTGTGACCGATGATTTGTTCCACAGTTTTCTTCCGATTTGACCAAGCGTATCTTATTTGAAAGGTATTTCTTTTTAGCTGTCTACCAGATTTACAGATTTTTAAATTTATAAATTTTTTTTTTTGAGTAAGATGCATTTAAAGTTGCTACTAACACAATGGTAAAATTATACAATGCTATGTGTATGTTTATTAAATTTGTAAATGTGTTTGTGAGTTCGTTTTCTTCATTCACAATAATAATTATATTGAATTGAAAAAAAAAAATTTTGGACTTAAACCATTCACAATAATAATTGTGTTGAATTTAAACCAATAACGCAATCGATATGTAAAAAGTGTTGAATTATGAATTAGGTCTTATAAAATAATTTATTAAATGAAAATATAAAAGTTCCTAGAATTTGCACTCTAATTTCGAGGACTGGGATCTGCTAGTTTTTTTAGTATTAAAGTGTAAGTCTGTATTTGCTTGAAATTTTCACAGCGTCTAAATGTGATTATAGAAAGTAACATAGGCTATAAATTTAAAGCTTGCCTAAAATCAATACTACTTTGAAGGCTCCTCAGAAGAAGCTGCCACTTTCAATCAATATGCGTGTTAAGTTACTTCAAAATGATTCAGCGCAAAGATTTGCCAAACAACTTTTGAATCTCGTTGACAGAAAAATTCAGGCTGATCTTCTCACGCACCAAATATCATTTCCATCTAACTTTTACCAAATTTAGCAGATGTTAGGGGTTGTCATGCAAAAAGTTTTCCCCGATATCTTGAATAATTGCAATAATCAAGATTGGCTTTGTGTACGTGAAAAATACATATACACATCTGTCGATACAGTAATAGACGAGGTTCCAACCGTCAACTATCCAGTAGAGTTTCGCAAATCATTGGAGCCACCAGGCATGCCCCCACACATTCTGATGTTCAGTGATGCTATTACAGAATTTACATCCACCGAAACTATGAAATGGAATCAAACTTTTCGTAATAAAGCTGATGCCAAAATTTATTTTAGCGATAATGGTCAATAGAAAAAGTATTCTGCCATTCCAATTCAAAAGGCTGCAATTTCAACAAAACACAAGAGCAATCGTTAAGTGTCGACGGCCTAAAGTCGGAAAATTTGCGTTTTTTCATGGTCAGCTATATGTAGCATACTCAAGAGTTGGAAAATCAAAAAATTAGATAGTTTTCATACAGCATCAAAAAAATAAAAATATACTGTATCAGCAAGCATTGGAATAAAAAATGTGCTGAAAAATAATATTATTTTTTTTTTATTTATTCATTCATGGGATAAATATTGGAAAAATTCATTTGGAAAACATACGACATGGCGAACTTGTACATACAATTATTTATTCAGTTATCCGTTTCCCTAAATTATTTTTTATATTATAAATAATAGTTTTTTTCAATTTATTTATTTAATGTTTTTTGATTTCTCGACATTAATTCGAAATTCTCAATATGTATTTGAATAATCATATATAATAATATGTCCAAATGAAAATGTAACTTTGGGGCAAATGTTCTTCCAAGTTGATAGTTTCTGTCATATAGGCAAAATTTCATGTCAATATCTTCATTCATTCCCTTTATTTTTGTAAAGAACGAAAAGTGAATTTAACAATATCTGATTTTATTTTTATTGGTGCGTGGAATAGAAGAAGAAGAAAGTATATATTTCTAAAATTCAGAACCACTGCATATTTTTATTCTGGCATTTCAGCCTTCATCAGTGATTTTATTGAACATCTATAATATTAATAGGCTAGACGATTTTTTGTTACCGATGTTTTGTTTCACCGTTTTATCCCGATTTTGACAAAACTTATACATATATTTTGAAACGTATTTCTATTCAGCTGTTCACCAGATTTACAGATTTTCAAATTTTTCCCTTATTTTAAATTTAAAATTGCTACTAACACATACAGATACAATTACACATGTGCTAAGTGTGTGTTTATTAAATTTGTTAATGTGTTTTTTAACGAGTTTGTTATCTTCATACACAATAATACTAAACCAAGAAAGTGTTGGTTTTTTGAATTGGCTAAGTTGAAAAATAAAGTTGCCTAGAAATTGCACTCGAATTTCTAGCGCTGCAATCTGCTAGTTGTAATAATTGTTATGTTATAATTGATTTAATTTATTTGTTTCTATATGAAATTTTTCTGCTCAGGACATCCCACTGTGGGATTTCGCTGGTAAAAAGTGCGTTTTTGAGTGTAAAAGAGAAGTGCAACATCACTATTTTTCTAAAAATTCTTTTTATTTTGACCAAATTAACACGGCAAAGTCACCTAAACGAAACCTTGCAGTAACTGCCTCACAATTTCATGCATTTCAATGGTCCGTGTAGATAATTTCTTTTTGTCATATCTATATGATGTAAGTATATTTGAAAAATATAGGATTTCAACATTAATTTTGAAAAAAAAACAATTGGATAACAATAATAGTTTAAAAAATATTCAGGTTTTTATGATGGCACTCAAAAATTCACTGTTTTTAGTTTTTCTGGGGGAAAATAAGGTGAGCTTTATCAACCTTTGTGTTCTAACTGCAAAAAAAATTAAAGGATAATATTTTATACTGTTGAACAAAGTTAGAAATCTAACAAAAAAAAGTCACACGAAATTTCATTTCAATAATTCAAAGAAACCTGATATAAAATGGTGAATACTTTTAGGCCCATATATTTTAATTTTCTCCCGAAAGTGTAGCAGAGTCGCAACAAATACTGAATACAGATCCTTACATTACTACCATTAGACGTCAACGTCATAAACATGTTTTGGAACTAGATGATTAAAGAAACGATAGAAAATGAATAAAAGTTTATATTTGCATACACGTAAAAATATTTATCAGTCATCATATCGTTTATCTTGCGTCAGTTAGTTTTTTTTTTGTGGAAAAATATTGTTACTTATAGTTTTTAAGCCGAATTAAAAAACTTTTTCAGTTTGTTTCAAAAATTAAATTTTTAAATAAAAAAACTTTTTTTAGGTTATAAGGGCGGTGGGCGTGGTATATTTCTGTAAAACTTTGCAAACATTTTTATTTCATATTACTGATAACTTGAGTCAAGTTACAAGACATTTAGTGAAGAAACAAAAATTCGGGTCCAAAAATATGGGTTATGGGCGATGGGCGTGGTCGCTCTCCATGAAACTCTCCAGATATCTCAATTTCATAACACTGATGACTTGGGCCAAGTTTCATGACTTTTGGTAAGGAAATAAAAATTTGGGGCGAAAAAATCTTTTCGGGTTATATGGGCGGGGAGATGGGCGTGGTCAATTTTTATTAAACTTAAAATATTTCTTTTGCCGAGAAATGTATGAAGCCATCCCGCTGTCCGGTCCGAAGGTTTGAAACTGCGTCTACATGCGCTTTTGGTCATGTGCTTTATCACACTCAGCTAACACGGTGTCTCGACTAGCTATAATTCATGGCAATGTTCAAGTCAATGGCTAGTGGCGACCGCTAATGTTCATGTCATGACTTAAAAATCCAACTAATTGCCATGACAGAAATTCTGCCATTAATTTGAATTTCATTCGATTTTGACGTTTAAGTATTTTAAAATGGCGCCACTTAAATTAAATAAAAGTGAAATTATAATTTCGTTAATATATATCGCGAATATGAGTGTTTATGGAACTACAAAAGTGAAAACAATAAAAGGAAGGATTTAAAAAGAAAAGTAACTCTTTTAGAGCATTGAGAACAATAACGCGTTTTTGTTGTTTACAGTTCAAAGACATTTAGGAAATGAAATGTCTAGACATAATTTGCCCACTTAGCGTTTTGACGTTATTATGTTTCTCTAACTTGAACATAAACATTGCCATGAATTATACTTGGTCGAGACACCGGAAAAAGTCAGGCCTACGAGCAGTGTGCTTAACAATCAGTTTTATGATATACAAACATTTCTTCGTATAAATCTCAAAAGATACAACACTGTCGAGCATAGAATCGTTATGTTTTAATTTTGAATATTTTTGCCTTTATACTTCGAATTTCCAGTATTGTCAATTTCGTAAGACTTCCTTATGTCATGCATGGTTTGTACATTCTACATATTGTAATTTTATTAGAGATGTTGCCATGAAGCAAATTTTTTAATAGTTTGCTAGATTCAACGTAATTTTTTCGGACATATCTATAATATTAGTAGGTAAGGCGATTTCTGTGATTTATGATTTGTTAAGCAGTCTTCTTCCGATTTTGACCAAACGTATCTTATTTGAAAGGTATTTCTGTTTAGCTGTCCACCAGATTTACAGATTTGCACCGTCGGCAAGATTTTTTTTCGAGTAAAATGCATTTAAAGTTGCTACTAACACATACATACAATTATAGAATGCTATGTGTGTGTTTATTAAATTTATTAATGTGTTTGTAAAAAAAATTAGTTTCTTTTCTTCATTCACAATAATAATTGTGTTGAATTGAGAAATAATTTTGGACATAAACCATTCATAATAATAATTTTGTTGAATTGAGAAACAATTTTAGGCATATACCAATAACGCAATCGATGTTGAATTGTGAATTGTCTTATAAAACATTTATTAAATGAATAAATAAAATTTCTTAGAATATGCACTCGAATTTCGAGGGTTGGAATCTGCTAGTTGCAATTGATACGATAATCTTGATTTTGTTTTTAATGGTGAGTGATTTTGTTGAACAAAGCAGTTCCATAAAATTTTGTCTGCATAATGAAAAATTTGCTGTAGAAAAATTTTCCATATTGCAAAAGACCCTCGATTAACAGGCTATGTCTATAAAAATGTTTTCAAGTGCTACTGCAGTTCCAAGAATACAAAGCCGGCGTTGGGGACAAAGAGCTCCCCGGAGGAGAAAAAGATATCAGGTGATGAACAAAATGTCAAACAATTGATATTTGGTGGTGATAAATCGACGATTGAAATTAAAGATGTCGTGGATATTTTTGACATTTCAAAGGGATCAGTTAACGAAATCCATATTGGCTTCATTAATCAAATTTATTTGAAAAGTATATATTTTTTGAAAAACAGTATTGCAATAACGTCTCCTAAACAATGTTTTCAGACCACCAAAATGAAATAAAGCTCAGTATTATAGGTAGTGAGACCTGGATCTATGCAAACGCGTCCGAAACAACCGAAAAATCTGGTGAATATTGCGCAAAATGTGACTCTAAAGATCACGACAAAATCGTTGAAAATCAAGGTCTTTTAACAGTTTTCTTCGCTTAACAGTTGACAAGAAATGCTATTTGACTATTATAAGTCCGTTGTGTAAAGCTATTCGCAAAATGAGGCCAAAATTATGGGTGGATAATTCTTAGTTCTTGCACCACGATAATGTAACATCTTTTTTAGATCATTTCACAAAAAATTCGAATCATGTTGTTGCACAGCCATCGTATTCACCGGAGTTATCACAGTGTGACTGCTGGCTATTCAGTAAACTCAAAAGACCATTACGTGGACGCTATTTAGAGTCGATTGAGGAGATAAAAGTCAAAACGCTATCCAATTTAAAGCCCGCCATTCCGTCAATCAATTTAATAACTATTTCGAGAATTGAGAAAAACGTTGGTTTAAGTATATTATATCAGAGGGGGACTACTCATTAAATAAAGATAAAAAATAAAGATTTATCATTTTACAACAATAAATTTTTTATTTCAATTTATTTTATTTTTTATACTCTCCACACCACTCTACAGATGGTATATATCAGTTTATCATTCCGCAGGTAACGCATAGATAAATAAATTTGCGACCCCATTAAATGTATTTATTCTTGATCCTCGAGTCGATATAGTAATGATCGTCTGCCGTCTATTTGCTTGTCTGTAGAAATCTTGCTCATTCACAAAACAAACTATTTATATGGACTAGCAGAGCCCAGGGCTCGAAATTCGAGTGCAAATTCTAGTAAATTTTATTTTTTCATTCAATTCTTTTCTTTTAATGTTTTTTAATCTATATATGTATATAAAAAATTTATGAATATATAAATAAAATTCATTAAATTGTGAAGTTTTAAATAAAATTCATAAACTTTCATTATAAATATTTGTTGAACACACAGAAGATATATAACTGGGTTTGTTAATAAATAATTTTATAAGATCCTAAAGGTATGCTAATCAATTTTAGCCAATTCACAATTCAACAAAAATTTAATAAACACATACACAGCATTGTATAGTTTTTTATTTGAAGCTTAAATATGTGTTTTATGTAGGTGTTAGTAGCTTTAAATGAATTTTACTCCAAAAAAATGTACCAGACGGTGCACATCTGTAAATATGAAGCACATCTGTAAAGAAGTCAAAATTGGTTAGTAATAGAAGTTGTAAAATATATCACAAGAAATCGCCTATTAATATTATAGAAAACAGTAGGATGGTATGAAAGATTCGATTCCCAAATTAACGCTCTTACTTGTTTTTTTTTTGTTTTTTGGTGCATGTGAACGAAGTGTTTATTAATGAGAGTCAGAGAATAACAAAACTGGTTCTACTCTTATTCTCTTTCAACAAACAGAAATATAATTCTATATATATTTATTAGCAGATTCCAGCCCTCGAAATTCGAGCGCAAATTCTTGGAAATTATATTTTTTCATTAAAAGTATGCATATTAGTTATAGCCAATTCACAAATCAACACAAAAAACAAGCTCATTTTTATTACAAACACATTAACAAATTTAATAAATACACACATAGCATTGTATAATTTTATGTATGTGTTAGTAGCAACTTAAAATGCAATTTACTCAAAAAAAAAAGGAAAGAATTTAAAAATCTGTAAATTTGCAAAACGGCTAAATAGAAATACCTTTCAAATAATATACGTTTGGTCGAAATCGGGATAAAACGGTGGAACAAAACATCAGTCACAAGAAATCGCCTATCCTATTAATATTATAGATTTATAACTAGCAGATTCCAGAGCTCGAAATTCGAGTGCACATTCTAGGCAACTTTATTTTTCAACTTAGCCAATTCACAAACCAACACTTTATTGGCTTATTATTATTGTGAATGAAGAAAACAAACTCATTAACAAACACATTAACAAATTTAATGAATACACACATGAATGTGTTAGTAGCAACTTTAAATGCAATTTACTCAAAATAAAGGAAAAATTTAAAAATCTGTAAATCTGGTGAACAGCTCAAAAGAAATACCTTTCAAATAATATACGTTTGGTCAAAATCGGGATAAAACGGTAGAACAAAACATCGGTCACAATAAATCGCCTAACCTATCAACAAGATTATGCCGATTGCAGTTAGTAATTAATTTCGATTAAAAACAAGTAAGAAAATTATAGTCGGTCTATATCACGCGTTTAGAGACCCTATCTCTCAGGCCCAACTAACGGGATATATAAAATAAGCATAAACCAAATTTGAGTGGGATTTTTAATAATTTTTTTGGCTGCAGATATGACTAGGCCCAAAAATGGACCGATCCTGACCATGTTTGGTAAAGTCTCTTGCATTTTGCAAAAATATATACAAACAAAATTTGAAAAGAATCTGTGCAATATTTTTGTTTTTTGATAGATTTAAGTGAAGATCGGGAAGCAGCTCTATATGGGGCCTATAACTAATAGTTGTCCCATAAGGATCATTTTTGGACTACTGATTAATGGATGTAATAAACACATACAAACCCAATTTGACTGAGATTTATATGATAATTTGGATCTTATGGCAATTTATGTTCATTTTATAGGTCTGAACATAGACGGATTCTCACCAATTTCAATAGCGTTCATCGTATGGCCGATAAAAGCTTATATACCAAATTTCATCAAAATATATTCATATTTACGACCTGCAGTTTGATTAAAAGCTTTACATGGACACACAGACGGACGGACGGACGGACGAACGGACATCGTTAAATCGAATCAGATAGTGATTCTGATTCGATCGGAATCAAATATTTTTGGTAGTTACAAACAGCAGCACAAAGTCATTATACCCAAACTACGAAAATACCTAAAAATTTTTGTTAATCATCTTAGTAATTTTAAAAATCATTGTAGAAAATCTAGCCAAGTCTAAAATCCGGCCTTTTTGTCTCTTGGCGTTCACGACCTTAGTTAAACAGGAATAGGAATGCAGGATATCAAAGTTTAACTCAATTATTTGTTTTTATATTTGTTTGTTATTATTTGAATAATCGCCATTGTAATATTGTGAAGATTTTTAAGTATATTTCTTTCATAATAAATTTACAAGGACTGTTTTTAAGGGTATTCAAAACCACATCCAAACAATGAGAAATTATATTTTTTAAATATTTACTTCTCAATTCATTTAGTAAATTTAATTTTTTCCATAAATTTTTCGGCCATGTTTTGCTTTCACAAATTTTTGCTTACAAATGCTCTTTGTAAGCGAGAAAAAATTCTCCCTAATTTCCCTTCAAAAGTTATTTTTTGCTAAAACAGTTTTTGTTAATAATTTTTTTTTAATGTATAATAAGTTAAGAAATAAGGTTGTCTAGTAAAATTTGAGCTAACTTTACTAAAGCCTAGCCCATAGCAAAACATGCGTAAATGCAAGTTTATACAAAAACATGTCCATATATATGAGGTGAAATTACTTTCATACCTTAAATATTTTATACTAGTTCCAACAGAAATACTTGAAATAATTCGTAATGATTTTTTCTCCATATACTTTCCGTTTGTGTATGTTTTTTTTTAAAATAATTTTTGGCAAAATCTGGTTCGAAAGTTGATTATACTCGTACGTGTGCGTGTGTCTTGTTAAGTAGCTTCGTAGACTCACTCATATCATATCTACGGTCTACCATCAAACGTACGCTTAATATGACATAAATATAAATGTTTTTTTTTTTGTTAATACTCCATTGATTGCTAAATTGAACGTAACATCTACTAATATGGACTAGAGACTCATAGATAACTGAACTGAAGTCTAGTAAGCCGATATATGCAGCAAAATGGCCTAATTGAAAAATAAGTGCAGATATTACCTGAGATTGTGAGCTCTGCTATAGAAATAATGTAAATATCTAGGTCGCCAGAAATTTGTAGCAGTAATGCATAAAAGCCATTATTTTGTATCAGATTGTGTTGCAATATACCGTACTAATAAATGGTAATTTCGCTCGTTTACAATAAGAATAGGACAGTTGTTTTTTATCAAAATAAAAGGCAAAACTTAATATTTTTCAGTTGCATATTTAATTCACGATAAATTGGGTCACTAATGATATATGTATTTTTTTGATTTCTTTATAACGACCGATCTCAGTAAGTGACAATTCGTAGAGCAGTTTTTATTTAATATTACATAAGAACCCATTTTCATTTTCGGATAGAATGAGGGTAGAAATCTATAAAAAAAAGGAACTGCAAATCTGTAGTGGCACAAAGATGCGGAAGAAAAATGGGTTACAGTGAACGATGAGAGCTACCGTAAAATGATAATTGGTTATTTGTGTCCCAAGCAGAGTTCAGCAAAAAACACACACTGAATAAAAAACTCGTACATATATGTAAACAAACATAACTTAGACCAACACACACATATTTTTATTTTCATATCAATTATGTGTGTTTCTAAATTTTGTACGGTGCCGAACACATCATGACTGTGTCTTAAGTATTTTATTACCATCTTTTATTAAAATAAAAACCAGTCAATAAAAACAATTGTAAATAATTTCAATGTAAATCACAAAAAAAATGGCCAATAAAATTTTAAAATATTTGACAATTGTAAACAATTTGCAACGTAAGTCATAAAAAAGGGTCAATAAAATTTTAATAAATTTGGTTGAAACAATTGTCGTCGTTTTTATCGGGGTGTATCAGATCGCGAATTGATGTTTCAATTTTTCGCAGTACAAGAACCAGAACACGAATTTAAAATATAACTGAACTCGAAACTGTTTATTGTACATGTTCTATTTTTTCTTAGTACACGAGCCAAAACACGACTTAAAATATAACTGAACTCGAACCTAATTATTGTACATGTTCTGTTTTTTCTTAGTACACGAGCCAGAACACGACTTAAAATATAACTGAACTCGAACCTGTTTATTGTACATGGTCTGTTTTTTTTTCAGTACACGTACCAGAACACGAACTTCAAATAAAGCAACACTCGAATCTGTGTGGTTTATGTGTGTTCGAAACAAAAAATACGTGGTAGAAAAATGTTCGTGTAAATAACGAAATATTAAAACGAACACAGTTATGATTGTGTTGGGCACCGTAGAAAATTTGGAAACGCACATAATTGATATGAAAATAAAGTTATGTGTTGGCTGCTTTTGAACAGAACATTGTATGTTTCATGTGTGTATTTTCTGAACCTTGGTCCCAAGGCATGCGCGGCGCCGCACTGTTTTGACCACATTTTGAGAAGGCGACCAAAAATCATTTTTTTTATGATTACCGATTTTAAGTTTTATTCATTGTAAAACTAAATTTTCATAATAAAATTCATAAAAATTAATTATGTTAGTATAAAAAAAAAAATATTTTAATTTATTTATCAACACTCTAATTAAAAAACAATAATAAAATAACAAAACAAAAATTTTAAAATGTCTTTTTCATAGAAAATGTCATATCAACAAAAATAGGTCCCTACGGACCTTGTCATGCGTTTAAGGGTACCAGAAGTGTTGCTAGACGGAGAGTTAAAGCATTGTTATTCATTTGAAGGTAAATACCAGTGAACCTCGGGAGCCAAAAAATTGCGACTCTATTTCAACTATATCACAGTGAACAGGGTCTTCGGATATCGACTTTCTCAGTATTTTGCTAAAACTAAAAATTTCTTTGTAAATTTTAATTTTTAAATGACGACTGTAACTTTTTTATTTAAAAAGATTTTAAAGTAAAATAAATTTTTCATAATTTTCTTACTTTTAAGCTGTTAATGTTAGAAATAAGTATTAAGTCACTGAGTCGTTTAGAATTAAGAAAAAAATTTTTTAAATAGGTCAAAATTTCCGGAAAATTTCCTACTTAATAGAGCATAACTCCTGCCCATGAGAATCCATCAAAAAAATCTTGTACTCTTCTATAGCCCGACAGTTTCCGCCCGTGTGCACCAGAACAATTTTTCTGACCCAAGGTCATATATTTTGTGTAAAATTTATGAATATAAAAGTTTTCCACTAGGGTATAATGAGTTTGCCCTACCAAAAATGTTAGACCTATACCCATTTTTGATGTGTAAACATCTATGCGCTTAGGGGGTAAAAATCTATTTCACAATACAATCACAAAAACAGCGTAAGGAAAAATCGGTGTGAGGTATATGTAAGTATATTGGTGCAAAGATAATGATTTTAATTTATTAAGCTGATTCAACAACCAACAGAAAGCGCCATGAATGTATAGCAAACAACTGCAACCATCAAGTATAATAACCAAAGCAGTTGCTTGCTATACAAAGATGGCGCTTACTGTTTGATTTTAATTGATGTGTAAATAGATGTAAATAGATGTTTACACATCTCCCCTGTGATCGGACTCACATAGTTTTTTTTATTATACGGATCGACTCAAAATCACTTTCTGAGTCGATTTAACGATGTCCGTCCGTCCGTCTGTGTGTTATGAATACAAAAGTTGGTTGTACCGGTGTATTTTTTTTTTGCGTGAGTTTATTTGATTTTTATACTGACAGAAAAAGGAAACGGTAGAGTTGACACGAGTTGTTATACTTATAAAAAAGGGTTGAGGCATAATGCGCTTAATTGTTAAATTATATTAATGGGTAAAATGTTTTTTATTTTTACAAATACATTTACATAGATATTTTTCAAAAACATTAATCGGAACTTGAGTTATATAGTTTAAACACCTGACAAAATGAGAGAAAAATTTAAGTAGCAGGTAAATGATAATGATACAGATCATTTAAAAAAATTGGAAATGGCAGCATTATTTTAATTTCGAAATGGGGGATGTGATGGATTCTCTGGTCAGAAACAAAGAGAAATTTAATGCCGAAAATTCATCAGATGCTAATTTATTTATGGAATCTTTCGTTCCATAGCGCTTAACAAAAATTTATAGCGGATTATAGCCGTCAACTTATAGAGCAACAGAAATTGATATATGGAAAAATGAAATTTCTTCTTCAACAAAGTATTGCAGACCAATAAAATTTGTATTCAGAAAGGAAACCAAAGATGTTATAATTGAAGAAGTTCAAAAAATAAAAGATCAAATTAAGGAACTTCAGCCAATAATATTTAAATTTGATGACCAAGTCTTCAAAGTAAATTTTAAAAAATGTCTCACAATGATTAATGGAAATGTTGCACAGCTTTAACCGAAACAAAGTCATCGTCAAACTGCATAATATGCCAAAATACATCAAGTCAATTAAGCCAACCCCCATCACAAGACGATAGTTTTAAGGAAGCCTACGGAATGTCCCCTTTTCATGCTAGAATACGTTTTATGGAGCATATCCTTAAAATGGGTTATGATTTGGAATATGGCCCGGTAGAAAGTAAAAATAAAAAACAAATTCCAGAAAAATATCTACAGCTAGGCCTCATAATCGACCAACCAAAACAAGGAGAAGGAAACTCAAATGATGGAAATACTGCAAGGAGAATTTTTTCCGATCCAGAAACTGCAGCTTCTAACAGAGGTGTAGATCATGAATTAATAAGACGATTCAAAATCATATTACAAGTTCTAGCATGCAGCAGAAAGATAAATGCAAAAAAAAAATTGGAGAGTACGCCAATACTATACTTTATAACAAAAAATACTCTTGGAGATATGTGCGATCAGTTCACAATTTTCATACAATTTTGTAATTCTAAACAATATTGGTAATAGAAGATCTATCTGAAGAAGAAAAATGTCCAGATGTTGCACTAATGAAGACCTTGTCAATATTTGTTGTGCACTTCAGATCCATATAAGTATGTCCAACATTCGACAAAAATGGAAAACTACCTCTATTGAATTAGACGAAGAAGCTAAACAACTTCTAGAAAATGAAAATCAAGGCTATTTAGAAGAAATGTTTACTAAAATTGATTGATTTAAAGCAGAGTTGTGCTTTTACGCGTAAAACTACAAAAATAATTTTACACGTAAAAAATGTGTAAAATTGTAAAAATTTACGTAAAAGTGTAAAACTTTACGCAGAAGTGTAAAACTTTACGCAGAATTTACGTAAAATTTTTCACTTTTTTAACAAGTGTTCCCGTTCCATTTATAAATTCAACGGATGGACAGTCAACACAAATTTCATGCATGTATTGAAATTAATAATAAAATAATAGATCAATAAATTTATCTAATAATAATGATTATATGTTGTAGTAATAATTTCATATTTAATAGTAATAATTTAATTTTATATTCATAAGTTTAATAATTAGTTTTAGGCAACTCTGTTTTATCTGGCATATCAATCAGCTGTTGATCTTAAGCACATTTGCAAATCAGCAAAATGAGTGAAAACAAAAAAATTATTAATCAGCCCAATTTTGAAATAAAAAAAGATAGCAAAAACTATAACGCCTTATGCAATTATTGCAAAAAAAAATTTTAACAAACACTGCCATTCAAGGACTACAGGGTCATAGGTGGGTAGTATGATATTTCTTTATGTTCTTCATGTCAAGAGACTTATTTTTTTAGAAATCGTTGTAAAAAACCAACACATATTTCTGATATTGGAACCGTTATTGAAATAAACGATAATGCAGAGACATCAATGGATTTTGATAATTCCAGAGAAATATCAATAATGGATATTTCCAATTTGTCACGTGCTGATATTCCAATGGCATTGACAAGTCTTCGAACAACACCATCATAAACAACACCATCGTCAACAGCTCAATCGTCAACAACATCATACTCAAATATCCGAAAAGCAAAAAGACCACCGGTTTAAAACAGTTTTTTGACAAAATAACAAAAAAAGAAGACGAGATTTCTGAAGTAGTTGCGAAATTTTTCTATGGATACAACATTCCTTCAAACGTTGTCGAAGCAGAGCCTTTTAAAGAAATGTTGAAAAAATTAAGGCCAGGCTATGCCAAGTAGAAAAATGCTTTCAACCACACTGCTGGATAAAGAATATGAAAGGCAAATCAATATTTCAAAACAAATGCTAAGTGGTGACTCCGTTATGCTTATTGATGGTTGAAAAAATACGGCAGCAATCAAAAAACAGTCGTCACAATGTTACATAATGCCAACGGTGAAAAAGCTTTCCTTGAATCTTGGAACCTTTCTGGTGAATCAGAAAACGCGGAAAAATTGGCAGAAATTGTTCGCGCTTCAATAAAAATTGGTCATGAGAGGTACAACACCCATGTTTACGCAGTTGTTTCCGATAATGCAGCAAATATGGTCCGGATGGGAAAATTAGTTGATATTTGTTAGCAAAAGACCTGCTAGACCAAACAACGATCTCAAATTTAACGGCGGTACTCAAAGAATTTAGATATGCTGATTTAGAGCAAGCGATATTAGAGCAAGGTGGAACCAAAATAAAACTACCTGCATATGTTTAAAAACAAATTTGAAATTCATGCGCCAACTCATTATAGAGTCTAACAATATCAAGACAGATGTCAAAAATTTATTATTTAATGATGAATTTATAGATAATGTCAATAAATTAATTACCTTGCTCGATCCAGTATCTATCCTGTTGAACAAAGTGCAATCGACAGATTGTACTTTAGCAGAATCTACAAATTTATGGTTGTCCCTAGATGGAAAAGATGATCCACAAGTGCAAAACAAAATTACACATAGGACAAATCAAGCACTGAATAAATATGCCATAACTGCATTTTATTTAAATCCTTATTACGACCAAAGCAAGTTGAATTCCGACCAGAAGGATATAGCAACAACTTTTTTAATGCAGAATTTGGATGGGCAAGGGTTGGCTGAACTGGATTTATTTTTAAATCGTAAGGACCATTTTAGAGTTTGCTGTCACAAAGATTTAAATGAAAATGCTGCTTTATTTTGGAGAATCTGTTCTCTCAAATATCCAAAAATAGCTGAATTGGCCACCAAGTTGATTAATATTCCAGCATCATTGGCGCAATTAGAACGCGTATTTTCAAACTGCGGCTATATCCACTCAAATGTGAGAAAAAGATTAACATTTGACCGATCGAAAAAGCTTTTGCACATATATTATAACACAAAAGTTAACTCATCGTTTACCCCCGATGAATAAATCCATTATTTTTATGACATATTTTCAAATAAATAAATTATTAGCCCGGTTTCTATCGACCCGTTCGTACTTGCTTATTTCCTGCTTAAAAAATTTTGTATGGGAAATTAAGACACTGTAGCTATAACTCCTTAGACATTTATTCTATATGCTTAGTATACAGCTTAAAATTTAGTTGCATAGTGTTGCCGCTCAAAAACTTAAAATTTTTATTTCTGTCAAGAAAAAAAAATGTTGTTTGAAGTTTCAAAATAGCTTTTAAATGAACATATATTCAATGAGAATAATGAAACTTATGAATGGAGAGCTTTACAATTTGAAACGTTTCTGTTTATTATTTGTCAGTTTCCTACAATTCAAATATTAGAAATTTAAGCAAGCAGAAAACTTGCTATGCCATTTTTGTAAGCTATTGAACTTAGCAAGTATCTCACTGGTCGACATAAACATGCTTATTAATATTATTATTAAAATAATAAAAAAAGACTGTTTCTTTCCATTAAGATAAATTTGTTTAGATTTAAAATTTTACAGTAGTAAATTGTAAAGTTTTACGTTTTACTGTAAAATATTACGTTTAAGGCCTGTACGCAGCTTGCTAAGGAATCAAAACTTCATATAAAAAAACGCTTCAGAAATGCTTAAGGAATTTTTCTGTCAAAAAATTTCTATTGATAGTCCGCAGCTTTTTAAAAAAGTAGTATTGTTTTTACTACTTTTTTTTTGACGTAAATTAAGTTAGACAACCCAGGCTTTGAGCAGGAATATCAAATTTTTCGTTCTTTCTGAAAGGAATTTTGACAGGAGAGGTAAGCATAAACAAAATGTAATATGCTAAAAAAATAAAAGTTATTTTTCAGTTGCAAACATGGAAAAAAACGAACAAAATTCGGCAAAAAAAACAAGAAGCGGATGGGTAATTTTGATACTGAGCTTAAAAAGCGTTTAGCAGGCCAAATAAAGCAGAACCGAAGAATTGATTTGTTTTCAATTTCACAATTCTTAATAATTGACAGAAAACAGCTGATTTCTAGCGTTGCACTGAAAGGTACTTTTGTGATTTTTTTTCTTTAAGAAATATATGAAAATTTTCTGTTAAGATTCCTTAACAAGCTGCGTACAGCTCTTTAGCTGTAAAATTTTACAGTAAAACGTAAAATTTTACTCTTTTACAGTAAATGAAAAATTTTACATTTATACTTTCAAAAAAAGTTTTACTTCTACGTTTTTTTTACGCGTAAAATGTAAAAAAATTTACATTTTACATTTACGCGCCCAACCCTGATTTAAAGTAGTTTTTCAGTACACTAACAATAAGTTATACTCTTTTTTTATATAGCTAATAATTTTTTTGATTTAAAAATTTATGTATTTTATAGATTTACAATAAAAATTGATATAGAAATATTTAAAAAGACAATAAAAAAATTTTTTACTATAGTAAAACATACGACTTTTTCATTGAAACTTCTCTATCTTGAACCAATATCAGGTAACTTTTACGTTCGTACACAATTGTTAATACTTACAGATTCCAGCGCTCGAAATTCGAGTGCAATTTCTAGGCAGCTTTATTTTTCAACTTAGCCAATTCACAAACCAACACTTTTATGGTTTATTATTATTGTGAATGAAGATAACAAACTCATTAACAAATTTAATAAAACGCACATAGCATATATATAATTTTATGTATGTATTAGTAGCAACTTTAAATTCAATTTACTCAAAATAAAGGAAAAATTTAAAAATCTGTAAATCTGCAAAATGGCTAAAAAGAAATACCTTTAAAATAATATACGTTTGGTCAAAATCGGGATAAAACGGTAGAACAAAACATCGGTCACAAGAAATCGACTAGCCTATTAATATTATAGATTATCTTTATTTATATACTATTGTTTGAACCTAATATAAAAGCTCATATGTTAAAAAAAATAAAAATCAAATTAAATAAATTTAAAATAAATTTAATAAATATTCCTAAACTTTTTAATGAAATATGTAAGTCTAAAAGCTAAAATAAACTTTTAAAACTTTGGGAATTGCCACAGATAGTGGATTTATATCAGTGGTGTTCAAAAATAAAAATGTAAATGTGTTGGTGAGAAAATGAGAATTGCACTGTAAGAAATGTTCAATGGGTTAATAGCAGTGTTAGTCTTTGTATGAATTTGTTTTTTATGCAAAATTTGGAACTGTTAATTTTATGTGTAAAATTGTTTTAAAAAAATTAAAATTAAACAAAAATTAAATTTTTTTAAAGGAAAAAAAAATAAATACATATATACATTAGGCAGAGTTTTTTTTTTTTTCATTTTATAAAAAACAAGAAGTTGTAGATTTTATCAATCAATATTAATGATTTCATTGTATTTACATATTAAAAAAATATTTTCAATATGTACATATGTTATCCTGTTAAAAAAAATTTTAAATTTGACTTTTTGGATGGAAAAAAATACATTCAGAGAGTGAATGAATGAACGATCAGATTAAAATTCTTAAAATCATTTTAACTTTCATAATAAATAAATTAGTTTTTTTTTTTAATAATTCTATTAAAGACTTCTATAGATCTTGTATTATAATTTTTTCAATATTTATTCTTTCGCGACAATTGCATATTAGTAAAACATATTTTAAATTTACAGAACTTAATGCGTTACGCTGTTTAGAACAAATAAATTTTAAATCTGAAAAAATATTCACAATTTTTATTTGTCGATCTTGGCTTCTAATTTGATCAACGAAATTTTTAATTTTTCAACAAAAATACGCTTTTTTTTTAATCAAACAACTTTTCTTATTCATTTAAATAATTTTCCTTAAATGTTTTATAACGAATTGCCAAATACATTTATACTCATAAAATATTTTCGTATATTACTATTAATTTTTTTCAGTGCATTAAAAAAAATCAGCATACATCCGCTACACGTCTTCATTCGTCGCTGTTTCAGTGACGACTAAATTCAAGAGCGTAAAGGCCTAGTTAGCCACACGTTGTTAAAATGTATCCGTACTGTAAATGTAACGTTGGCATTTAGTGTAATTATAGAACGTAAAAAACGAACCAGCATGTTGCTGTGTAAAATTAACCAAACTTTAACAGCTGTTCACAAATGTCACGTACAAGCGTAGCAAAAATCTATTTTCAACAGATTGGGACGTTCCGGTTACGTGACAGTTTAGTTGGGTAAGTGCTCTAAATGCTTTTCATGTAACAGAAAAAAATAGCTGACACGTTTGGTTACGGTTACGGATGGCTAACTAGGCCTTAAGAATACGTGTGAGTTAATTGTTCTATGAAATGAACAGCACTGATTTATATTTTGTTTGGTGGGCAAATAATTTCCTATCTCTCTCGACTTTTACTCTCTAAAGAGATTAAAAACAATTGGTCGCCTGTGCGAATCTTATCTGTTGCGAGTGAGTATTTCTCATGTTTTTTAAATACCCAATAGGAATTTTTTTCAATATAAAATTCAGGCTTTATGTTAAATTAACATCAATTGCAAACATTGTCAAATTTTTAACATACAATTTTTTATTTTCTGTGATGTTTTTTTGTTTACGTCATTTTTCAGAATGATTGCAATTGGTAAAATTGTTAATATTAATATTTTTTACATATTTTAAAAATATAATCTGTTAACATCATCCTGACCAAACGGGCTTTATATGGTGGCATTACGCGTTTCTCTCTTTTTTACTTTTATTTGACAACAAATCATATATCCTGCTCCTTGGGTTTTTAACATCACATCTTTTAATCACGTGGATCTAATAAAAATAAATTTGATTATTGAACTTTCAAATAAATGGTGAATGAAAATTTAGAAAAAAAAAAACTATTGAAAATAAATATAAATAAGAATCTTTTTAATATTTGTTTTAATTTTGGAACAAAAAGTCTGGAATTGCGTCTTATAAATACTAATCGACCGACATTTTTAGTACTTATTTTCATGGGAAAATTAGGCTATATCCCAACATAAGCCATATATTGCAGGATTGCAAGTACGTTTCGTACCAAGAAAATCTTAAGAGGTTTTTTTTAAAAAAAAATGGCTTTATAATTTTTTTTTTTTAAAAAAAGTATTCAGGCGCGAGATCATTGTTGTTTTTTTTTTTTTGTATAAATATTCTATATTTATTCATTTATTCGATATTTCGCTTTTCCTTAAAAAGCATCATCAGGAATAGTTCTGAAATACACAACGTAAACAAATAAGTGCAAACATCATTATTTTAGAAAACAATAAAAATATACAATAGGCAAAATAACCAAACAGTAAAAAGCAACAACCACAGTAAGTTCTTACATTAACTTTTAACAAACATAAATGCTTAAAGCTACTACCCTGTCGGAATTTGAGTTAACTTAAAGCTAACTCATGGTTGATCAGATATGAGTACCATATGACTTAAAAGCTAACTTATTTCTTTGTTAAAAACTATTCAATTTTTCCATGCGATGGCCGTAAAATGAGTGAGTACTCACTCACTCTACATAAGTTTCAGCTAATCACAAGTTAGCTCATTGTGGCGCATAATGAGTTAGTTATGAACTGCCTAACGATTGCATTTTACGGGTCAGCTTGTAATAACTCATAATAACTTAGCTTGTGGTGCATAATGTAAGAGGGCACTATGAGTTAGCTGTGAACTGCCTAACTAATGATTGCGTTTTACGGGTCAGCTTGTAGTTAGGAAGGCTATAATTTAAAAATTGAAAATATACATGTATATTTTTATTAAATGCAGTTTATTTACATTTTAATATATTTTAGAACATATTTACTTTCTATGAATATATAAACTATATAAATTGTTTAAAAAAAATAGTATTCCACCAATTACATTTTAATGAATTTTAAAACAGATTTAATTTGCTAAAAATTTCTTTTCCGGTTCTAGGGACCTAGCTTTGGACAATTTAAAAAAAATTAAAAAATTAAATTTTAATATAATTTAGAACATATTTACTCTCTCTATATATATATATATATATTACATATCTTATATTATATACTAGCTGAGTCCGGCCCGCGTTGCTGGCCCGAAGAAAACATCTGGATTTTATATTGCATCTAAATTTTAATACCGAGTGTCGGGCAAAAGTAAAGCACGATTTAATAATATTATGAATATGACTGAAAAAAAATATACGTTTTCTTGAATATTTTAACACCAGCGCCACCTACAGGTGAAAAACTTTGTCAACAACTTTAGTTTTATGTACATAATATATGTTGCGAATTTGAGCTAAATTGGACCGCAAATAATTTTTTTGGGAAAATCTCGACCCCAGCGCCACCTATCGGGTACAAAAAAAAGTTGTGCAAATCGGAGAACCAAAGGAACATATGGTATGAATACGAAGTCGCTAGCATTAGTGGTTCAACAGTTATTAGAGTACCAACATACGCACCAACGTTTTTATATATTAAGATTATAGATATATATTATAAATATAATATATTATATATTATATTATATATATTATACTTAAAAAAAAATACATATTGTTGGGAAGTGTCGTTTCCATATGATTAGCTTGGCTGTCCTTCTTTTTATTTATACAAAATGCTTGGAAATGTCGTTTCTTTACTAATTTTAACGCATTTCTTATTGCTTTTTCTGGTTCTTCTTCCCCATTAGCACGAATTGCATCTATTTAATGATATCAAAATAAATATGTAAACATGGGTTAAAAAGTAAATTAAATTCGGTTAGGTATTTATGCAGTTGCCCTTTTAGTACTGATGACATGCAACGAGTCTGAAATTTAATTAAATTTGTTAATTGAATTTGTTTTCATTCCATGTAAAACCGATGGTAAAGACTTACATAAACTGCACGATTTGCTTCATTAATTTTGTCATCAATCTGTGCTAAATCATCGGCGGTCTGAATAGGGAAGATGCTTCTTACACTTGCTTCATTTTTTTCTTTGCCTATTAATTTTCTGTTAAAACTTTTTGCGTGGCAAGAGCTTCCATTATGACCTTATTTTGTTGAACTCTGGTGCCTAGTTTTGTAAAAAAAAAAACAGTAACAAATTAGTTTTAGAATTAATATATAATATTGTGTTGTTTGTACCTGCCAACTCCTCGATGGTACTCTTCAGCTTATTAACAGATTCTGTATTTGTTAGAATAAATCAGAAAATTAATTAGAATAAATAATGAAAAATAATGAGTTTATATACCTGTTAATTGGTCAAACTTTGCCTCGTATTTATTTTTCAAATTTTCACAATTTTGGCATCTGTTTTCAGTATCTGCGTGTGTTGTGTTTGAATTATCTGTAATAGAAAAAGTGGTATTTTTAAGTGGATTGAATAAACCAATTCAAGTACTTACAATTTGAAGATGACTTTCCACCCAATCGGCATCGCTTAATGCCTTGATAGTTGTTTTGAGGTTCCATTATATTTTGCTTGTGAATTATTATATATGTATGTATGTATGTATATCTATTATTATATTTTACTTGTGAATTATTATTATATTATCATATATATATATATATATATATATATATATATATTATTACAATTACAATTACAATTTATTATTATATTATATTATATTATTATTTAGGTACATCCATGCATTGGAAATAAAACATATATAACATATATATAACATACATATAACATATATATATGACATATAACATATATAATCTCTTAATCTTTTTATTATTTAATCTTTATTATTTATATCTTTAATATTATTTATATTTTATATAATAATATAACAGTTATGTTTTACTCAATTTTCAACTCTTGTTGTTTGCTGCATCAGTTTTGAGTGAGCAAAAAGTTACTTCAATACTTATCGGGAACAAGTCAAACGTATTAACAGTTATGTTTTACTCATTTTTCTTCTCTTGTTTTTTGCTGAACCAGTTTTGGGTGAGCAAAAAATTACTTCAATACTTATCGAGAAGAAGTTAGGTGTAACAAAAAAACTTATGACTCGTCTATGCATCATTTTTAAGTTACTTAGGAGTCAGTTCTAAATGAGTTAGCAAAAGGTCAACTTAATTTTGAGTTAGTTCATAAAAGAACGACAGGGTAGTTGTGTCTCCACCACATCTAATATTGCACTGAGTTTAAAATGTGTGTTGCACTATGATCGTATATTAACAAGATGTCGTTACGATTGAGCACAGCTTTCTACATCGGCTTTAAAATTCACTCTCTTGTTTATTGGAATATTGATGATATGCTGCATCTCTAGCATGAAACGTCGTGTCTAATTATTCTCTCTTTGTAATACTTGTAATACTTGCAAAATCGTGTTTGCGCAACAGTTTTTTTTTATATTTGTATACACCACACAAAATTTATTAGCACAAGCAAAGAATTTTAGTTGGTTTTTTATTTTATATTTTATTTGTTTATATTTTTTCAAAGTGCTGGAGATTTTCTGTATTCGTCGATAAATTTTTCAACAAAAATTGTTTTTCCGACACTTTGCTAAACACTACGCAAATTTCTTATTATTGTTCTTTACTTTATTTCTTTTTTTTCTTCCGCCTGTGTTGACAATGCGAGAAATTTTAAAAATTTACAATTTTGTATGGGAAATGGCCCATACACTACACAAAACTGTTGCGCAAAATTCCAAAAAATCGTATCGATTTGATTTTTGCACAACTTTTGCGCAAACATGAAAAACACCCCTATACACTACACAAAACTTTGCGCAAACACGATTTTGCGCAATCATTTTGTGTAGTCTATTTGGGCCTTTAGTAAAATCTGGTGTATGTTTTTATACCCTATACCACTATGTGGTTTGGGTATAATGACTTTGTGCTGCTGTTTGTAACAACCAAAAATATTTGAACTAGAGCCATCTTTAATTATACCGATCAAATCAGAATCACTTTCTGAGTTGATTTAACAATGTCCGTCCGTCCGTCCGTCCGTCCGTCCGTCCGTCTGTGTGTCCATGTAAAGTTTGTAATCAAACTGCAGGTCGCAAATATGAATATATTTTGATGAAATTTGGCATATAAGCTTTTATCGGCCATGGGATGAACGCTATTGAAATTGGTGAGAATAGGTCCATGTTCAGACCTAGCCCCCATACAAATTACCCATATGAAATCGACATAAATTGCCATAAGATCCAAATTGTCATATAGATCTTACTCAAATTGGGTTTGTATGGGTTCATTACATCCACAAATGAGTAGTCCAAAAATGATCCCTTTGACCCCATATAGAGCTGCTTCCCGATCTTCACTTAAATCTATTAAAAAACAAAAATATTGCACTGATTCTTCTCAAATTTTGTTTGTATATATTTTTGCAAAATACAAGACTTTACCAAACATGATCAGGATCGGTCCATTTTTGGACCTAGTACCCATATGGATATAGCATCCGATATGAACTTTTTCATATCTGCAGCCAAAAAAATTAATAAAAATCCCACTCAAATTTGGTTTTTGCTTTTTTTCTATGTCCAGTTAGTTGGGCATAAGAGATAGGGTTTCTAAACGCATGGTATAGGGTATCGTGTAGTCGGTCTAGACCGACTATAATTTTCTTACTTGTTTATATATGACGTTAGATTTTTCTAATTTATCTAATTTACATTTAGGTTTGCCGTATAATTTTGATTGAGTATTGTTACTTTTATTAGCTATTTTGTAATTTTCTTTATTAAATAATTTTGATTTTTCAAATCTTTCAGACAATTCCGGGATATAAGTCAATGATTTAAATATTTTTTACTATTTTCAGCGCGTTCTAAATTTGCTTTTTTTTCTTTTTTATATTAACCTATTAAGTTATTCGTTATCTTTTTTGAAAAATTAAAATCGGAGAGTATATTTTTAATTTTATTAATATTTTCCTTGTGGAATTCATCGTTACTAATGTTCAAAAAATTATTAGCCATATTTATAATCATACTCTTCGGGTGTTTTGAGTCATAGTTGATGATTCGACCAGAAGCACTAGGTTTCTGATACCAATTAATTTTCAGTCTGTTGTTTTCCCGAATAACTATTGTATCAAGTCTCGAATCACATTCCTTTTTAAAAGTGAACATAATGCTAGTATAAAAATTACTCAAATTCGTCAAGATTTATTCTACTGCACTTGTCAGAATTTTCGGTTTTTATGGTAGGTTTCCGATACAGGTTTCCAGTAATTTTTCCATCACTAAATCAGCAATAATTGGTGGTGCAGGTGAGCCCATGGGATGTCCGTTTTTCTGTGTGTATATATTGGCATTGTATTTAAAATGGCGGTTGTTCTTTATGCAAAATTTAGTAATACGTCATATCCGTGTATATAGAGATCTCGTTCCATCTTTTTTCAATAACTCTTAATTCTTAATTCGACAGGAATGCTAGGAAGTAATGACACGACATCAAAGGAGATTAATCTTTCATCGTCTGATATATCAAGATTCCGAATCTTATTCCTAAATTGCACAGAGTCCGTTATATTTTAAATAGATTTTTCGGTTAAAATTAAAAATATTAATTGAAATAACTAATCATTGTTAGGCTTAATGTTTATCAAAATTTCGAAGAATTTCTTTTGAAAAACGATGAAAGAATCTTAATATTTTTATGACAGCGAATATATTAAAATTTCGACACAACCTAGCAAACGCCCCAAAACCTACCGTTCCGTATTCCATCACTCCAAAAATTTGTGTGTCATTATATTATAAATTTGTTGCTTGCCGATATGAAAAAGATCATATCGGATGCAATGTTTATAAGGGGATTAGGTGGAAAAATGGTTCTAGCCTGACCATATATCGCACCTGTACCTAAGTGAGTCAACTCAAAATTTTTCAATTTTCACTTTTTGCAAGAAAACGATACATAGGGTCATATCTATCCACTTTAAAAATTTTACATCAATTCTTCTAGTCTTTCGCAAAAAAAAAAATACAGTTGTAACCCTCTTTGTGTTATGAGCGTAGCTTCTTTAGAATCCACTAAAAAGACATATTTTTAGTTCCACCCAAAAAATTGGTATTTTTGATGATCACTGAAAAAATCGCAAAAACAACTACTGTTGTATACTTATTATTCGCAATGCTTTACAACGAAACAACTGTTTTTAAATTTTATATTAAATATTAAAAAAAACCGTTGACTCACTTTAGAGGTACAGGTGCGATATGGTGAACTCACTCAACTTTTCGAAAAACCAAATTTAAGAAAATTCTGTGCAATACTTTTCTTGGTAGATTTTAGTGAAGTTCGGGATTCAGTTTTATATGTGGACTATGTCTAAAAGTGGTTCTACTGGGATTCTTTGGCGATTTCTTGTTACCGATGTTTTGTTCTACCGTTTTATCCCGATTTTGACCAAACGTATATTATTTGAAAGGCATTTCTTTTTAGCTGTTCACCAAATTTACAATTTTTATTTTTTTTTCTTTATTTTCAGTAAATCGCATTTATAGTTGCTACTAACACATACATATGTACATAAAATTACACATATGCTATGTGTGTGTTTAATTAATTTGTTAATGTGTTTGTTAATGAGTTTGTTATCTTCATTCACAATAGTAATAAACCAAAAAATGTTGGTTTTTGAATTGGCTAAGTTGAGAAATGAAGTTTCATAGAAATTGCACTCGAATTTCAAGCGCTGGATTGAAGTATCACGAAGTACTAATAAAATTGGTTCTAAAATATCTATTTAGAAGAAGTAATTTATTAAGACATCCTAAGCACTAGTGAAAATTTACTTTAATGGATCTATCAAATTGCATCTTTGCACTTCTCTGGCCTCACCCTTTTTGTTGTGTTACCAAAATTTAAAACAAATTTGCTTCACAAACAAAAAAAAAAAAACAAAAATATTTTTCGAATACCAAAACTGTTTTTATACCCTACACCACTATGTGGTCAGATTATATTGACTTTGTGCTGATTTATTATACCAATCGACTCAGAATCACTTTTTGAGTGGATTAAGCGATGTCCGTCCGTCCGTCCGTCTGTCTGTGTGTCCATATAAACCTTGTAATCAAACTACAGAGCGCAAATATGAATATATTTTGATGAAATTTAGCACTTAAGCTTCTATCGACCATAGGATGAACGCTGTTCGGACCTAATATCCAAATTATCATATATATCTTGGTCAAATTGGGTTTGTGTATGTTTATTACATCCATTTATCAGTAGTCCAAAAATAAACCCTATAAAACAATTCTTAGTCAAAGCCTCCATATGAAGCTTATTCCCGATCTTCACTGAAATCTATCAAAGAAACAAAACTATTGCATAGATTTCTCTCAAATTTGGGCTGTATATGTTTTTGCAAATAATAAGTTACCTTACCAAATATGATCAGGAATGGTCCATTTGCCGACCGATATAAATTTTTTTATGTCCGAAGGCAAAAAACTAATAACAATTTGGTTTATGTGTATTTTCTATATTTAATTAGTTGGACTTTAGAGATGGGGTCTCTAAGCGCGTGGTATAGGGTATGGTATAGTCGGCCTAGAGCGACTATAATTTGCATACTTGTTTTATTATGAGTCAAAAATCTTTTAAAGATGATTTTTTTTAGATCAAATTTTTCGCAAACCTAATCATTCTCTATTTTTTTCAATTAGAACATTGTTAATTTTACTGTAAGACATATCAAACCATGACTGGAAATGTTTTCATTAATAAGAAGGTTATTTTGTTTAAACCTTTTTTAAAACAGTTCCAGAAAGTATATTTTTAATAAATTTAAATATTTACTTGAAATTTGGTTCGTTGACGTTAATTCCGTCTTACTAAATTTCCTACTGACATCTCTTTTCGGCTAAAGAGCGACATCGATGGTTCTAAAAAAAAAACACACATAATTGGCAAAATAAAACAATAAATGAAGCTTCATTTTATCAAAAGCTTTACACTCTCAAATTAAACTGATTTATGAAAACAATAAAAGCAAAAAAAGCTTTTTTCAACACATGCTGGAAAAATGGATTTCCAACACCACGACCTCTCGCAGTGATACGAGAACAGAGAATATTTCTTGATATTAAGCTTAAAAAGCATTATCATATTCTAAGAGCGAGATGCCGATACACATGTTTAGAGTTGAACGCATTACAAGCACCAGTCTTATTAGTACAATTAGCAACAAACTGTTAAATAACACAATTCGCTAAACAAAGGAATGAAAGAAAATAAAGAAAGATATCAGACATTTGACAACTCTTAAAACGTTCGTTTTTTTATGAGAGTGGAGAGAGAAAAAATATTTTTTCTGTTTATCTTGAGAGGTATGATAATGGGGTTTGCAATTTATTGGTTCGATGAGGGGGCCGGTGTAGATTCGTATCTGCTGTTTTTAGGTGGAGTGTGTGTCTGTTGATTTTTTGGAATGTTGTTTTTGCTAATTTTATTTTTATTCTACTACTTGTGGGCCTTGTTTTAGTTCTGTATACAATAAATGGGTTTGTATGGTAGTTCTGTGACGTTACATGTACTACGTTGTTTCTCTTAGTTTTTAGTGTGATTTTGACATTCAAAGTATAGTGATCATACTAGAATTGGTAGTCGTAGTTCGTGGTTAAGTAGCTAAGGTGGGTGAAGAATGTATGTAGGGAATATTTCAATTTATAAAATTATTTTTTTCTTTCTTTCTTTCTTTCTTTCTAATTACATAATTTGTTTGAATAAAAAAAAAATAATACGTGGTTATTGGTGTTCTATAGAAAAATAAAAACATAAAATGGCCTTACGTTTGGTTTGCTTAAATCCAGCTTTAAATGCTATGGGTCAAACTTGGGTACGTGCCATGTCTACCAAGGGTGCTTCCAAGAATATTGGTTTCATCGGTTTGGGCAACATGGGTGGTCATATGGCCACAAACTTGATGAAGAATGGTCACAAATTGCATGTCTTCGACATCTCCAAAGCTGCCTGTGACAATCTGAAATCGAAAGGAGCCACTGTTTACCAGAAGACCAGTGAATTGGCTCTGAAGTCCGACTTCGTCATCACCATGTTGCCTAATAATGATATTGTCAACCAGGCCTACGAAGACATGACGGCCGCTGGTGTTAACAAGGACACTATTTTCATTGATTCCTCCACCATTGATCCCGTTTTGGTTAAGCAATTGCAAAAGATGGTCTCCGGCAAGGGTGCTCGTTTTATTGATGCCCCCGTATCTGGTGGTGTACCTGGTGCCGAACAAGCTACTCTTACCTTTATGGTTGGTGGCACCAATGCGGAGTACGATGCCGTTAAAGCTGTTTTGGAATGTATGGGTAAACGTATTACGCACTGCGGTGACTATGGCATGGGTCAAGCTGCCAAATTATGCAACAATATGATGTTGGGCATCTCCATGATTGGTGTGTCCGAAGCCATGAACTTGGCTATTCGTTTGGGTTTGAATCCTCAAACGTTTTCCGATATCATCAACTCCTCCACTGGTCGCTGTTGGGCTTCTGAGGTATATAATCCAGTTCCCGGTATTAGCCCCACCGCCCCTGCCAACAATGACTACAAGGGTGGTTTCTCCACAGATCTTATCACTAAGGATTTAGGTTTGGCTTCCGGTGTTGCCACCGCCTCCAACACTCCCATTCCCATGGGTGCCTTGGCCCATCAAATATATCGTACTCTTAAGAGTCAAGGTTTGGGCAACAAGGATTTCTCCGTTGTCTATGACTTCATGAAAAACACAAAACACAATTAAATTTTAGATTTATATAAGACTCCTTAACTAAATTAAAAATATGTAGATAGTGCTTTCAAATAATCAGATCATATCGACCAGATGTGCATTTATAATTTAAGCAAATGTAAGATTTTGATTTTATTTATGGTGTAAATTTGTATTATAGATAAATAAAAATATACAAAATACATTTTTAGTTCAGTATATGTATCTTTCTATCATACACGATAACATTCGATAAAAATATCGTAAAACATTAATTGTCAACACATTTTTATTTAAATAAAACTTTATCAGTTTATTATTATAATACATAATATTCATAAAAAATATTAAACAATTCCATTCTATGAAATAAATAAATCTAAATTATCTAGATAAGCTGTAAATCGCCAAGTACTTAATTCATCTATTGTGACATTCATCTATTGTGTTTGCGTTACAATGTTTTTCGTACTTTGGATTACTGCGGTTTTTATACATAATTTTTTTTGTATAATTTGTTTTCAATTAAATCTATATGTTTGTTGCAGATATATTTTTTTTCCAATCTTTCAACAAACATTTTAAATATGGGTGTAAGCAGAAAAAGCTTTTTTTGTGTAAAAGCTTTGTGTTTGTTCTTTAACTTGCAGGTTTATTTATATGCGTCAATTAACGAAACATACAGTTAGAGGCAAAATAGAGTGTACATTTACAATTTTTATATTCAAGCTTTTATTACGGGTGTTAATTTTTTTTTATTCAACATTTTATAATTTTTATAGTGATATTTAATTCTCTCTTGATCTACGAAAAAAAAAAAAACAAAAATTCTTATAAATAAAAAATCCATCGAACATTAGTGGGAACACCTTGATTGTCATATCCGAAAACGGACAATTACAAGCA
Organism: Cordilura impudica; assembly: GCA_963682025.1. Taxonomy (NCBI): domain Eukaryota; kingdom Metazoa; phylum Arthropoda; class Insecta; order Diptera; family Scathophagidae; genus Cordilura; species Cordilura impudica. The sequence continues at coordinate 16,554,179 of OY821521.1, read as the reverse complement.
AAGATATGCTTAAATCTGTTTTAATGGATGAATGACGCGAAATTGTTCCTAGAGTTAAAGCAATTCTGGTGGAAGCAATGCCTCGTAGATTAGAAGCTGTCATTAAGGGAAAAGAAAAACAAACAAAATATTACAAACTTTTTATTAAATTTAAAATTTAATTTAATATTGCATTTTTAGTTATACAATTTTTTTTGCATTGTAACAATTGGTATATTTTTTTTAGATTAAGAGAAGTTCTGAATTACCTAATAGGCATTTCAAAATTTTTCTGCATATTAATTGAAAACTAGCAGATTCCAGCCCTCGAAATTCGAGTGCAAATTCTGGAAATTTTATTTTTTCATTAAATAAATACCCTAAAGGTATGCTAATCAATTATAGCCAATTCACAAATCAGCACAAAAAACAAACTCATTTTTATTACAAACACATTAACAAATTTAATAAACACACACATAGCATTGTATAATTTTATGTATGTGCTAGTAGCAACTTTAAATGCAATTTACTCAAAATAAAGGAAAAAATTTAAAAATCTGTAAATCTACAAAATGGCTAAAAAGAAATACCTTTTGAAGTAATATACGTTTGGTCAAAATCGGTATAAAACGGTAGAACAAAACATCGGTCTCAAAAAATCGCCTAGACTATTAATAATATAGATTTAGAGTTGCGAAATGTGCGCGTATGAAAAATAGCGATGTTTCAGTTGACTGTTGGGCGATATTTTACTGCAATAAAGCCGTGGTTTTGCTTCAAGACAATGCAACAGCTCAAACATTCTCTATTGCAGTATCCAAAATTAATGATTTAAAGTTCAAGGGCCTTAGTAGTTGCAAGCGAATGTATTTTTATTCGAACGTACGAATTTTTGTACCTTTAGGATTTTCCTATAGGATAACGAAAAATGTGTTGTGGAATTTCTGAAATTTCGAAATTTTACTCACAATTAAGTGGAAAAAAATCATGTGGGTCCGATCACAGGGGAGATGTGTAAACATCTAGTAATTAAAGATTTTTTATGTCATTTTTTAAAATCAAACAGAAAGCGTCATCTATGTATCACTTATAGCAAAAACTGTTTCGACTAATTCAACAACCCTTTGCTGTAAAACGTTAAAAATATCCCAATATAAACGTATATAAGTGATACATAAGATGACGCTTTTAAAAAAGTGTCATAAAAAAACAATGTTATATCATAACTTTTTCACCAATGCAATCATAAGTCACACAGCGTTATGTGTCAGCTCTCACCTATTACGTTTACACTGTTTTTGTGATTGTATTGTGAAATAGAAATTTACCCCCCTGCGCGTCTAGATGTTTACACATCAAAAAGAAAATGCTAGTGGAAATAAGTATAATAAGGGAACTCATGATAATGCTTAAAACAGTCGTAAACTGTGCAAACTGCGCATTTTGCCACTCTCGCAAATTAACTGTCAAAAATTGTTTTAAAATTTCACTTGCACAACTCTTGTAAATTTGCCAGACAATTTAGACAATTGTGCAATTGATAAGTCAGCTGTTTTGTGTTTACTTTTGTTACAAAAAATAAAATAGCGATGTGAAAAATTAAAATTTCTTGCGTTGTTTATCTGTAAAATTTCAACAAAGTGGTAAAATAATAAGAAAAAAAAAAAAATATATCAATAAATTGTGATTACCGTCATTTGGTCCAAAAAATTCTAAAGTTAATAAATCACCAACAACAATGTCTTCAAAGACCTTAAGCACTTTAGTTTTTTCGCTTTCCTTAAGCATTTTTGTTATTAGATAAAATTTTTATGCTTTGTTTTTATTTAATTTATTTTTTTTTTTGACATTTCTATCAAATTGAATTAAAAATTGCACAATAACTTAAAAAGGGGCTTCATGAATCAAGTCTTGCCAATTTGCCCAATTGCACAAATGTTAATTTTAAGTGTTATCATGAGGGTACTATTTGAGGAAAATATTAATTTTAGTAACTTTAAGTCAAAAACTAAATAAATAATAAAATTTTTAAATAAAAAACAAAGTTAAATCAAATTGTTAATATATCACTTCGTTTTAATATCACTTCTTTTCAATTTTATAATAAACATATCGCACCTGTACCTCTAAAGTGAGTCAACTCAAAATTTACAAATTTTCAGTAGAGGCAAAAAACGTTTTTTTTTAATATTTACTATAAAATTTAAAAACAGTTGTTTCATTGTAAAGAATTACGAATAAAAAGTATACAATAGTAGTTTTTGCGATTTTTTCAGTGATCATAAAAAATAACAAGTTTTTTGGGTGCAACTCAAAATATGTCTTTTTAGTGAATTGTAGAGAAGCTACTCTTGTAACACAAAGCGGATTACAACCGTATTTTTTTTGGCGAAAGACTAGAAAAACCGATGTAAGATTTTTACAGTGGATAGTTATGACCAGGCCCAGGAAGAGGGGGGTCAGGAGGGTCGTTTGACATGGACCTCTTAATTCAGGGGGACTCCAAACAACACTACATATTTGAAACAATACAAAACGATTAAAAAGTTTATTTCACACTTTTACGTAGAGCACCACAAAAAAAATCTTAAATTTAAAATTTTCAAATATAAAATAAGAAATCGTAGTAGGCTTTGAGTTGTTACACGAGTTCAAATTTGTATAATAAAAGTTTATTAAGTATTTAGTGGTCTATCTTGGAGGTGGTTAAACCTTAAAAATATTGTTAACGTGTTTTGTTCTATTCATTATTGAATTTTATAACTGAATTCTTTAAACTTCCAAAAATTAAAATAACTGGTAATATTTTTTGTGTCTTTGATTATTGATAATAAATAAAAATATATATACTAGGTAGGTAATTAAAACATGAAGAGATCTTTTGAAAGTGGCGCCAGCAAAAGGCAAAATAAAAAACTTAAGGAGTTAGCTATTAAAAGTTTAAAACCGATTTCACATTTTTTAAATAAGGATTCATGAAATCAACCAGAAAGACCTTCAACATTTAATACAGAAAAATCCACAGTTGAAACTGCAGTAAGCGATAAGGTTATCGAAATAGAGGAACTGAATGAAAATACTGTTGAAATTGAGAGTATTGAAATTGTAACCACAGTGCGAGAGGATGTAGTTAGTGCAATGGAATTACCAGATAAAAATGATCAATTGAGGACCGTGCAAACGGAAGTTGAAGAAATTGAAGTAAATCTATTGAATACTGAAACATTAAAGTGTACGGATATTGGAGTGCTTGATAAAAATAATCAGGCGCAAATGAAATCATTGATGAAAATGACTCGGTTTGAAATCCCAAAAAATATTTCGAAAGGCGCAACCAACCGTGGATTTACATATCGTTTACTTTCAAAAAAAAAACTTGCAAATGGAGAATCGGTGAAAGAGATTGGATATGCTGGAGCGTCCAAAACCAATCAATTTATTGTGCTCCATGTTACATTTTAAACAACAACACGCATTTCTCATATTTAACACATAAATTGGGATACAACATAAAAAATGGTTGGAAGAAGTTAAATGACCGGATAAAATCTCATGAGAATTCTATTTTACACAAGGAAATGTATATTTCATGGAAAAATGCGCAAAAAGCTGCTTTAGCTAATCGTGGATTAGATAACTTACTGTTAAAAGAACTAAAAAAAATTAAGTTACTTATTGGAAAAAGCTGTTGGAGCGTTTTCTTGATATAATATTTTTTTCTCTCCGAGAGAGGACTAGCTTTTTTTTTTGGATCTAATCAGCGTATTGGAAACCCAAATAATGGAAATTTTCCTGGCTTAGTTGAACTTTTAAGTAAATATGATCCGATATTATCAGAGCATGTTACAAGAGTTAGAGCATCATAAGAAGAAAAAAAAAAGATTGCAAGTTCATTATCTTTCAAATAAAATTCAAAACGAGTTTATCGACCTATGTGGCTCATTTGTTTAAAGAAAAATTATTGATGAAATTAATAACGCTAAGTATTTTTCTATTATTGATGATGCAACTCCAGATACATCTCATAAGGAGCAAACAACTTTGATTATTCGTTATGTTAAATTAAGTGAATTGTATTTTGCAATTGAAGAACGCTTTCTATGTTTTGATGATTTTTCGGAAAAAACCGGCAAAGAAATTGCTGGTCGCTTATTAAGTCTCTTAAAACATTTAACCTTGAATTTTCAGAACTGTGTCCGGCAAGGATATGATAATGGTACTAATATGGCTGGAAAATATAACGGCGTACAAGCACTCCTTTTGCTCGAAAATTCAAATTGCACGTTCAGCAGCTGCGGCAATCATACTTTAAATCTTGCTGGAGCTGACTCAGCAGAATGCTGTAAAGAAGCATTAACATACTTCGGAACTATTCAACAAGTATATAATTTTTTTAGTAGTAGTCCAAAAAGATGGGAGGTTTTAAAAAAACATCTTCACGGAATTTCTTTCAAAAACTATATGGTCTGCAAGAATAGATGCTGTTAAGCCAGTTGTCCTTCATTTGAAATCCTTATTATCAGCTGTCAACGAATTTGAGCTATGTAGTCTTCCAGCTGATGCTCAGGCTCAGATTAAATCGTTTAAAAAATATCTGTCAACATTTGCATGTGTATTAATGTCTACAATTTGGATGAAGGTTTTGGTTTTATTGCATCAAACAAATCTAATTCTCCAAGCGCGGAAATCAACATTGACAACGGAAAAAATTAATATGGACAAACTTATTGAAGATATAAAGGAATTCAAAAATGCATGGTCTTCGATTCTTTCCGAGTCAAAGCATATAGCAGCAGCTAATGAAACTGTTACAGAATTTACAACAAATCGACGAATAAAAGATCAGGTATCTGCACAAGTATATTTTCACAACAACATTTTTAACAAGATCATTGAATCATTAATAGATGGACTTACGCGAAGATTTAAAGCTGTTTCCTCTATATGCAACTTATTTGAAGTTCTATGGAATTTTGATGAGATGGATGAGAAGAGCTTAATTGCAGCAGCAATTATTTTGCAGAAAAAATATAAAAATCAAATTAATGAAGAAATTGTAGAAGAATTTAAATTTCTAAAAAGAGTGTATAAATACAATTTTAAAGGCTGCACGAAACTGTGTGGACTTTTAAAAGAAATAATTGAAATGGGTTTTCTAAATATATATATCCAAATATGGCTATTGTTCTAAGAATATTTTTAACCTTGCCAGTTAGCGTAGCAGAGGCAGAAAGGAGTTTCAGCATACTCAAATGAATAAAAAATTATTTAAGAGCAACAATGGTGCAGGATCGTGTAAATGGTCTGGCGACACTAAATATTAATTGAGATATTGCAAAAAATGTGGACTATTCCGAACTAATAGCTTCATTTGCAGCTCTAAAGGCCCGAAAAGCTTTATTTTAATTTTTTTTTTCATTACATTTCATTTTGTATTTTTTTTATTCATTCATTATATTTTGTTTTTTTTTTTTTTATATATTTTGAATTATGAACTATAAATTTTTTAATTTAATAAATTTTTTTACCAAAACAACAATTTTTTTAATTATATGGAGGGCCACGTATGTTTCTTGACCCGGGCCTCCAAGTGGCTATAACAGGCCCTGGATATGACCACTGGGTATCGTTTTCCTTCAAAAAGTGAACATTTAAAAACTTTGAGTTGACTCACTTTGACTCAGGTGCGATATGTTTTTTGTTTATATTTTCTGTTTAATCTGTTACATTTATGCAGTGTTGTAAAACATATTTATTTCCGTCTTTTACAACACTGAAACAATAAATCGTTTTGTTTCGTAACGAGTAATGAAACTATAAATATTTTCACTACCGAAATAAATTTCAATACGGAATTATTTCGATCACGACTGCGTAAACTATTCGCCAGATTTGATTTGAAAGCACCAATAACTTCACCGTAATAGAATTTTAATAAGTAGTTCGTTGGCAAAAATTCGTCAACAATGAAGAGGTGAATTCTGCAGTTGATGGCTATTAAGAGAAGCTCGAAAGCCATTGTATTCGGCGGGAAAAGTGTACCGAGCTAAAAGGAAATTATATTGAGAAATAAACATAAATTTTTACCTATATTTTTAGTTGGTATGGGTAGTTTTAGCACTACCTGGAAGTGATTATTATAGATCAGATTCAAACACGATTCGATCATGACCATATTTGATATGAACTTGTAACTGAATATATCTTATTGGTATATATTGTTACATATTTAAAAGAATATAGAAAAGCTTCTTCTATGTTTACGAATCGTTACTTAACTTCCATTTAAAGTTGTAAAAATAAACATAAGATTCCCCCCTCTGATGACAAGATAATTAAAAAAAAAAGCTTTTTTGTAGTAGTTTTAAAAGCACTGCTTGTCTGAATTTATCATAGCCAAACTCTAATTACAATAAATATTGTTTAACAACACGACCCACAAACGACCAGTGAAATTAAATTTGTTTTAAAAATATCGTTTCCCATAACCACATAGTGACGTTGTGCTGATGTTTGTAACTACCAAAAATATATGACCAAAACCCATCTTTTATTATACCGATCGACTCACAATCACTTTCTGAGTTGATTTAGCGATGTCCGTCCATCCGCCCGTCTATGTGTCCATGTAAACCTTGTAATTAAACTGCAGGTCGCACATATGAGTATATTTTGATGAAATTTAGTATATAAGCTTCTGCTGGCTATAGGATGAACCCTGTTGCAGTTGGTGAAAATGGGTTCATTTTCAGACCTAGTCCCCTTACAAATGACCCCTATGAGATCGACTTAAATGGTCATAATATAAAAATTATCATAAAGATATCGGTCGAATTGGGTCTGTGTATGTTTATTGCATCCATTAATAAGTAGTCCAAGAATAAACCCTATAGGACAGGTCTTATTCATAGTCGCCATATAAAGATGAGAATACCTTTACTTAATTGTGAATAAAAGCGAAACGCGTACATCGATTTTCATGACCTATGTCTCATTTTGTTCGCAGGTTATGTGACTTTACGTAAAAGTAATAGGACTTCTCACTTTTTTCCGTTTTGGTTTTTTTAAGAATTAAAAAAAAAAATTTAAATTTTTTAGGCAAAAAATATTTTTTTTCTTCATACATTTATTTATAACTGCGAAACTATTGCTTATGAAACGAAACGTTATATAAGCAGCTCAAAAGAATTGTAATTTTTCATTTTTCTAAATTTGTTTCAGCAAAATCGGACTAGTGGTTCTCGAGTTATGTCAAACAAAAAGCTCAAAACGTGACAAATTCCCCTATACGATATTTACTAAGTTCAAATCGAGATATCTTGCTTCCTAGACCACCCATCGGTGGTTTCATCCTATCCCGATTACTGACCCCTACCATTTGTCGCACAGTTTTATTATTTTTATTTATTATTTTAAGATTGTAGTTGTTCGACCTTTCAAATGTTGATAAAAAAATTTTTTTTATTTATATTTTTATTTATATTTGTTCTTTCGATACAACAAGATTTACATCTTTTAAAAATTAACTATAGTATGGGAATTTTTAAAGAAACGCACATGTTACAGTTACAAAAATATTTAAATAATATTAATAGGCTAGGCTATTTCTTGTGACCGATGTTTTGTTCTACAGTTTTATCCCGATTTTGACCAAACGCGTATTGTTTGAAAGGTATTCCTTTTAAGCCGATTTGCAGATTTACAGATTTTTTAATTTTTTCCTTTATTTTGAGTAAATTGCATTTAAAGTTGCTACTAACACATACATAAAATTATGCAATGCTATGTGTGTTTATTAAGTTTGTTAATGTGTTTGTAATAAAAATGAGTTTGTTTTTTGTGTTGATTTGTGAATTGGCTTCAATTGAATAGCATACCATATTTAATAAAAAAAATAAAATATCCTAGAATTTCCACTCGAATTTCGAGGGCTAAAATCTGATAGTAAATTATATAATTATATAAAATAAAATAAAAAATAAAATAAGTAATTAAATAAATCAATGAGATGACATAATTTAATATAAAAAGAATCAATTGCTAAGATTTTGATAAAAAAAACAAGTGAGAAATTTATAGTCGGTCTAGACCGACTATACGATACCCTATACCATGCGTTGAGAGACCCTATTTCTTAGACCCAACTAACTGGATATAGAAAAAAAGCATAAACCAAATTTGAGTGGGATTTTTATTAATTTTTTTGGCTGCAGATATGAAAGAGTTCATATCGGATACTACATCTATATGGGGACTAGGCCCAAAAATGGACCGATCCTGGCCATGTTTGGTAAAGTCTCTTGTATTTTGCAAAAATATATACAAACAAAATTTGAGAAGAATCAGTGCAATATTTTAGTTTTTTGATAGATTTAAGTGAAGATCGGGAAGCAGCTCTGTATGGGGCCTACGACTAAGAGTTGTCCCACAGGGATTGTTTTTGGACTATTCATTAATGGATCTAATAAACACATACAAACCCAATTTGACTAAGATCTATAGGACAATTTGGATCTTATGTCAATTTATGTCAATTTTATAGGGGTCATTTGTATGGAGGCTAGGTCTGAACATGGACCGATTTTCACCAATTTCAATAGCGTTCATCCCATGGCCGACGAAAGCTTATGTACCAAATTTCATCAAAATATATTCATATTTGCGACCTGCAGTTTGATTACAAGCTTTACCTGGACACACAGACGGACGGACGGACGGACGGACATAGTTAAATCGAATCAGATAGTGATTCTGATTCGATCGGTATAATAAAAGATGGGTCTAGGTCAAATATTTTTGGTTGTTACAAACAGCAGCACAAAGTCATTATACCCAAACCACATAGTGGTATAGGGTATAAAAATGGTTGATATGACATCGCTATATTAAAAACAAGTAAGAAAATTATAGTCGGTCTAGACCGACTATACGATACCCTATACCATGCGTTTAGAGACCCTATCTCTTAGGCCCAACTAACTGGACATAGAAAATAAGCAAAAACCAAATTTGATTGGGATTTTTATTAATTTTTTTGGCTGCAGATATGAAAAAGTTCATATCGGATGCTATATCTATATAGGGACTTGGTCCAAAAATGGACCGATCCTGATCATGTTTGGTAAAGTCTCTTGTATTTTGCAAAAATATATACAAACAAAATTTGAGAAGAATCAGTGCAATATTTTTGTTTTTTAATAGATTTAAGTGAAGATCGGGAAGCAGCTCTATATGGGGTCAAAGGGATCATTTTTGGACAACTCATTAATGGATGTAATGAGCGCATACAAACCCAATTTGAGTAAGATCTATATGACAATTTGGATCTTATGGCAATTTATGTCGATTTCATATGGGTAGTTTGTATGGGGCTAGGTCTGAACATGGACCGATTCTCACCAATTTCAATAGCGTTCATCCCATGGCCGATAAAAGCTTATATACCAAATTTCATCAAAATACATTCATATTTGCGACCTGCAGTTTGATTACAAGGTTTACATGGACACACAGACGGACGGACGGACGGACATTGTTAAATCAACTCAGAAAGTGATTCTGATTCGATCGGTATAATTAAAGATGGGTCTAGGTCAAATTTTTTTGGTTGTTACAAACAGCAGCACAAAGTCATTATACCCAAACCACATAGTGGTATAGGGTATAACAATAAGTGTTAAACAATTAAAATTTACGCTGAGAAACTAGCTGTTATTTTGTTTGTAAAAAAAATAAGTTTTTCCTTTATTTGTTAAAAAAAGTACTAGAAACAATGATTTGTTCGCATAAAATATTAACAAAATTTGATCAACGCATTCTTAGCTACATTATTGCCAAATATAGTTAAGCGGTAGCACAAAGTCTGAATTAGCTGTGGGACAAAAACTGATGACACCTTTTTTGAGGAGCCCACTGATTTTCAGAATCTTTTGAGGCCCATAAAAAAAAAACTATGTGAGTCCGATCACAGGGGCGATGTGTAAACATCTATTTACAAATCAATTAAAATCAAACAGTAAGCGCCATCTTTGTATAGCAAGCAACTGCTATGATTGTTATACTTGATGGTTGCAGTTGTTTGCTATAGATTCATGGTGCTTTCTGTTGGTTGTTGAATCAGCTAAATAAATTTAAATCATAATCTTTACATATACCTCAACACAATACACTTACATATACCTCACACCGATTTTCCCTTACGCTGTTTTTTTTATGATTGTATTGTGAAATAGAGTTTTAACCCCCTGAGCGCATAGATGTTTACACATCAAAAATTTGGTCACCAATCTCGCCAAACTGAGTAAAGGATTCACTGCTGCACTGTATTATTTAACTAGTAACTAGAGTTACTCTTACGACATTTTGTATTTTATTTGGAATTCAAAGACTTTTGGTTTTTCTTTTTTTTTTTTTATTTGAAAATTATATATAATTTATTTGTAATTTTGTTTTTGTAATTTAGGAAGAATTGATAATTGAATAATTTACAATTAAAAATATTTACTTAAGTATTTGTTTTTTTTTAAGTAAAGTTACATATAATAAATATATAAATATCTGTAATAAACATAAATACGAGTATATTAAATAGGATTAAGGTACATTTTATTTGTGAATTTGTGAGTAATTTCAAAATTTTTATTTATTTGCAAGACTATCTAATAAATATATTGTTATAGTTTATTTTGTGCTAAGCAGTAATTTTATAAATAGTGCATTATTTTAGTAATTCAATTCGAAAGGCAATTAATATTGAATTTGTATTTGAAAGCGTATTAAATAAACTTCAAAGCGGATTATATTTTTAAAAGTTACATAAGGAGCATTATAAGGTAAATTTAAAGATTTGATTTAATAATTAAAATAATTCATTATTACAATTCTTGGAAAAATATCACAAAATTTGTTAAAAAAATTTGATTTTGTTGTTTATTTCTCTTATAATAATAATAAAGACGAGTTAATTGTGGCAATAACTAGATAAAATAAATTTAAATACTGAAGGATTTAAGTGGAGGGCCATTATCAGAAGGATTTTATGTATATATAATTAAGGATATTAAATATTTAACAAATATTGATTATTATTAAAAAAGATAACCAGCAAAAATATAGTAACATACTTTTCTAGACGTTTTTACTTTTTACATCCACGTTTGTTTTTTGGAGGGAAGTAAAAGCTATTTGTTAACTAATTGCTAATTTAAAAACTAGAAACATATTTCAAAAATGCTATCAAATATTGAATATTTATAAAAGTTTTCTAAGATCTTTCCTAAGATTTATCTAGAATGTTCTACAAGACTACCACAACTAGCTTTTCAATAACAATAAAAGATTTCTAGTGCACTGTACATACGTTATTTTATATTGGAAACCCATTAAATTTTTGGCCTTTTAGAAAAGAAATGTTTTAAAAAATATATTTAGCAATTGCTTAGGAATTGGTTTTGATCAAATATTGGAAAACTACTAAGATTTGATGGACTTTTATGTGCACTGATCCCTAGTTTAACGGCTCTTCCTTATTATGTTTTCGTTATGTTTTTACCAAACTTATAGAAAATAATTTTTCTCGTCATGGGTTTTAGTTTTTTGATAATTTTTTTTAACAATATAAAAATCTTTTGATATTCGCATTTAAGACTATTCTGATGATTTTTATAAACTGATAGCATAATAAGTATACCTTGTAACTTATTGTATTTTGATTATGTTTATTTATAGAGAACTTACAGGATGTATTCGAAATAACAGATATTAAATTGAACAGAATCTGAAATCAGAGATTTACGTATTTTAGAAAAAAATCATGTGAGTCCGATCGCAGGGGAGATGTGTAAACATCTAATATTTAAAGATTTTTTATAGCACTTTCTTAAAATCAAACAGAAAGCGTATCATTTATATTTTATTATTTTTTATTTTTTTATTTTTTATATTTAATTTTTCGTTTTTAATTTTTAATTTTTCGTTTTTCATTTTTCATAATTTTTTTTAATTTAATTTTTTTTTATATTTCATTTTTTAATTTTAATTTTTCATCTTTAATTTTTTTTTCATTTTTAATTTTTTTCTTTATTTTTCATTTTCCAATTTTTATTTTTTTTAATTTTTTATTTTTCATTTTTTATTTATCAATTTTCATTTTTTATTTTCCATTATTCATTTTTAATTTTAGTTTTTCATTTTTCATTTCTTATTTTTCATGTTTCATTTTTTATTTTTCATTTTTTATTTTTAATTTTTTGGTTTTAATTTTTTATTATTCATTTTTTATTTTTCCTTTTTATTTTTTTTTTTTTTTCAATATATTATTTCTCATTTTTCATTTTTTATTTTTTATTTTTCATTTTTATTCTTAATTTTTTATTTTTAATTTTTAATTTTTCATTTTTTATTTTTAATTTTTCGTTTTTCATTTTTCATTTTTTATTTTTCATTTTTCGTTTCTCATTTCTCATTTTCTATTTATACCCTATACCACTATGTGGTTTGGGTATAATGACTTTGTGCTGCTGTTTGTAACAACCAAAAATATTTGACCTAGACCCATCTTTAATTATACCGATCGAATCAGAATCACTTTCTGAGTTGATTTAACAATGTCCGTCCGTCCGTCCGTCCGTCCGTCCGTCCGTCCGTCCGTCCGTCTGTGTGTTCATGTAAAGCTTGTAATCAAACTGCAGGTCGCAAATATGAATATATATTGATGAAATTTGGTATATAAGCTTTTATTGGCCATGGGATGAACGCTATTGAAATTGGTGAGAATCGGTCCATGTTCAGACCTAGCCCCCATACAAATTACCCCTGTGAAATCGACATAAATTGCCATAAGATCCAAATTGTCATATAGATCTTACTCAAATTGGGTTTGTATACGTTCATTACATCCATTAATGAGTAGTCCAAAAATGATCCCTTTGGCCCCATATAGAGCTGCTTCCCGATCTTCACTTAAATCTATTAAAAAATAAAAATATTGCACTGATTCTTCTCAAATTTTGTTTGTATATATTTTCGCAAAATACAAGAGACTTTACCAACCATGGTCAGGATCGGTCCATTTTTGGACCTAGTCACCATATAGATATATCATCCGATATGAACTTTTTCATATCTGCAGCCAAAAAAATTAATAAAAATCCCACTCAAATTTGGTTTTTGCTTATTTTCTATGTCCAGTTAGTTAGACCTAGGAGATTCGGTTTCTAAACGCATGGTATAGGGTATCGTATAGTCGGTCTAGACCGACTATAATTTTCTTACTTGTTTTCATTTTTCATTTTTAATTTATTTTTAATTATTCATTTTTTATTTTTCATTTTCCATTTTCCATTTTTTATTTTTCATTATTTTATTTTTCATTTTTTCTTTTTTCATTATTCATTTTTAGTTTTTCATTTTTCATTTTCCATTTTTTATTTTTCATTTTTCATTTTTCATTTTTTTTTTTCATTTCTTATTTTTCATTTGTTATTATGCATTTTTAATTTTTTTTTCATTTTTCATTTTTCGTTTTTCAGTTTTCATTTTTTATTTTTCATTTTTCGTTTTTCATTTTTAATTTTTAATTTTTTATTTTAAATTTTTCGTTTTTCATTTTTCATTTCCTATTTTTCATTTTTCATTTTTAATTTATTTTTAATTTTTTATTTTTCATTTTTTATTTTTAATTTTTTTATTTTTCATTTTTTCTTTTCAATTTTCATTATTCATTTTTAATTTTTCGTTTTTCATTTTTAATTTTTTATTTTTCATGCTTCATGCTTCATTTTTTATTTTTAATTTTTTATTTTTCATTTTTTATTTTTCATTTTAATTTTCAAACAGGTTATCATAATATCATAATTTTTTCACCAATACAATCACAGTTTGTCTTACAACTCACATGTTACGATCATATATTACGCTCACATGTAACGCTTACATGTTACGCTGTTTTTGAAATTTACCCCCCTGCGCGTCACACATCAAAAAAAAAAAAAAAATTAAAAATTAAAACTTTTTCCTATTACATAGGTTAAAGATTCCGAAGAAATGATGGTTACAAAAATTAATAGGTTCTTCGCTACCAAATATTCACAAAATATTTAGTTTATATTTAGTCGTATTCGTCATATGAAGCTTCTTCATATTCTTCACTTTAATTAGGACAATGTTTATATACATCTGTTGCAGCAACATGTTGCATACGTCATCATTTAAATTCATATACATAGTTTATATCGAATTTTCATTTTCATTTGCACTGAAAACTATTTTAAAAAATAAGCAGTGCTTTTAAAACTACTATAAAAAAAGTTCCAAAAGATCTTTTCTTCAGAGATGGAAACGTTACGTTTTTTTATAGCTACTAGCAGATTCCAGCGCTCGAAATTCAAGTACAATTTCTAGGCAACTATATTCTTCAACTTAGCCAATTCACAGACCAACACTTTTTTGGTATATTATTGTGAATGAAGATAACAAACTCATTAACAAATTTAATAAACGCACACATAGCATATGTATAATTTAATGTATGTGTTAGTAGCAACTTCAAATGCAATTTACTCAAAATAAAGGAAAAATTTAAAAATCTGTCAATCTGGTGAACAGCTAAAAAGAAATACCTTTCAAATAATATACGTTTGATCAAAATCGGGATAAAATGGTAGAACAAAACATCGGTAACAAAAAATCGCATAGCCTATTAATATTATAGATACCTGATTGGAAGTCAAAAACGTTTTGAAAATTAAAAAAAAAAATATTTTGTAGTCACAGAGAAGCCTTTCGATATGCTCTGAAATCTGCATCACTACATATCTATAAAATATATAGGTACAAATATGGTCATGATCAAATCATTTTTGCTTAAACAAGATAGTATGGAAGAAATTGTATAAGTATATCCCAATCATGATCCGATCAGAGTTGGCAACATATGGTATAATCGGTTTAGACCGAGTGCAATTATGCTTCATTTATTTGAACACTTATAAAATGGACATATATTTGAGAACTCATTATTATTCGAGTCCAAATATACATAAATATTAGAAATAACTACATTTCAGAGCCACCTATCGGTGTCTTTCATACACAGAGAATTTTCTCCTGACGAATCGTACATTGTGAATTAATAGGTTTTAAAAAAATAAAGAAAAATAATACAGAAAAATATATTTTAATAATTAGAAACTAAAAATTTTGAATAAAAGGGGCCAAATCGCAGCATTCGTTATCGAAACTTTTTTTTATTTTCCAAAAAAAATAAAATACTAAGAATAATTTTACTCTGTCACAGTAAACCAATTATGGCCCCTAATTAAGAGTAAAAGTGGAACGAGGGCTGATGTTTTTCCGTCTCCTCTATATAATAAATCAAAATATGGAATTTCGATTGAATGCGGTGATTTGGCCCAAGAAGTAAGACAATTATAGTCCGTATATGTTAACAAGACGATGCCCTATGCTCTATTTCAATATTTCATTTCTGAATATAAATTTTTATTATCACAATATTTTTAATTCCACAATATCAAATATTGATATCTCAAATAAAATTTGTATTTTCTCATTATGAATGCTGAATATCAATTTGTATGCCCAATATCAATTTTGAGCTCTGAATTTCTATTTGAGTTTTGTCAATATCAGCTGTCATTTCTTCACATTAATTTCCAATTATTCAAAATCAATTTTTAGTAAGAGACGAAAATCTATTGCTTGGCCAACGATGAAAAACTACGTCGGCTGTTAGCTTGGCTGCTTTCATTATTTCGAAATTATGCATGTAATGTTTGCCACAACTAACTACAAGAAGGTTCTCCGAACAACCCGACCCGACGTATAGATGGCGGCTGTAGTTTGAAGAAATTATTTCTGTGACAAGTGGCCACCTTATGCAACATATGCTTAAAGTTTCAAGGCGCCATGTTCTTAAATATTTCTCAGTGAATTTGTAAACACACAAAAATTGCGGAATTCAATACTTTCATTGAAAAGGTCTCAGTCCAACCAAAATTAAAATCGGGGAATCTTCTCCTTCATTAACGACTGTAAAATATATTGGATGACAGGGTTTAAACGAGGCCGTACGGGCTGCCAAGTTTACTTAACACCGTAGTAGTCGCCCGGTTGAGGTGGCCTCGCCAGAAAAATTTAGGGGGGGTAAGGTTTATTTTCAATTAAAAATTTTAATAAGTCCGTGACAGCTAATCTCCGGAGGCATTGTTGTTTTGCGGTGAACATCATAACTCGTTACTGGATCATGTGAAATAAAAAATGCGTTTAAAAGGTGACATGTTTTCTGAGGTAGTGACGAAGAGTTTTTTTTTAATATTTTTTATTTTTTTTGGCAGCATTTTGAAGTGAAAAACACGATTTTTGCATGTCGGTGAAGTTAGCGTCTCACTAAATACATGCAAATTTACTTGCATCCAGCAAGTTTTATTGATTTGACCTTAAAATCGCGATTTACAGATTTAAAAGTATGAGATGCCAACTTCGTAGAAAAATCTCAGCATCCCATCAAATTTTGAATATATGATCTTAGAGAAGTTGCATCCAGCATAGTTCTATAGTCTCCGATGGTTTTAATAATAGTTCGGCTGAATCTGCCTTCAAATCGTGATTTGAAGGTATATGATGCTAACTTCGCAAAAGATATATCAGCATCTCAAGAGATTTTGAGCATTTGTCCTACTACTAAGCATACTACTAAGCATAGTTCTATAGTCTCCGAAGCTTTTGTCAAAAGTTCTGGCAATTTATCTTGAAAATAATTTCATCGCATATATAGGATTGTCGTTTGGTCCGGGTAACGCTGAGAGTAAGAATACCAATTCACATCAAAGTTATTGAAATTAAAATTCCAAATTAATATTTTTTATTATGTTTTTGAGAATGCCTAGATGTGAGAACTCTTCGAGATTAATGCGGGGAGACTAGAACTATCTCCGTCGAAAAGAGTTTCGGCTTCTAGCCGTCTTCAAAAAATTAATAAAAATATTTAATCAGCACGTCAGGTAAAGAATGGTGAGATGCTGATACCGGGAGACCAGTTATCGACTTTTTCGGAGCTGAAAACGATAGTTTTAGTCTTCTTTTTTTCCAACACGTTTTTAACAACGTGCGATATAAGATGCAATCTTATATATGCGAAGAAATTATTTTCAGGATATGAAGGAAATGAAGTTTCATCAAGACAATTCACCAGTTCGCACATCCACTAGCGATGGCGAAAATCCGTGAATTAAAGTACGAATTGCTTCATCACGCACCTTATTCACCAGATTTAGCTTCCTTGGATTATTTTCTGTTTCCAAACTTGCAAAAATGGCTCGGTGGTAAAAGATTTGCATACAGTGAAGTGGTAGAGTCTGCGATTAATGGCTATTTTAAGGAGCTGATGGTTCTTACCACAAACAGGGTATCGAAGCTATTGAATTTCGCTGGTATCAAGCTAAAAGGAGATTATGTTCAGAAATAAAGAAAATTTTTCCCATATCTGTTGTGTTTTCTTTGTTAGGTCGGGTTGTTCTGGAACTGCCCTCGTACAATTTCCAACGACTCTGACATTCGTTGGTTTGTTAAACATAGATTATTACTAAACGAAATGAGTGTAGTTAATGTTATACCATCTAAGAGTTTTTGAAATATGGAATAATTTTTTTGCTGGATATTTATTGACAGTGTGAGGATTATGTCCTTTTTTTAAATATGACATAATAAATAAAGCTAGGTTTAACCAAACAGTCTGTTTAACAGTTCTGAATTCTAATATTGTATTTCCAATATTAGATTTAAATGAGTAGTTTTTTAAATCAGTTTATTTATGCTGGCAAAACAGCTACCAGTTGCGAGATTTAAGTAAAACAAATAAGAAAATTATAGTCGGTTTAGACCGACTATACGATACCCCATACCATGCGTTTAGAGAACCTATCTCTTAGGTCCAACTAATTAGAAAATAATTATAGAAAATAAGCATAATCTTAATTTGAGTGGCATTGTTATTAATTTTTTTAACTTCGGATATGAAAGAGTTCATATCGGGTGCTATATTTGTATGGGGACCAGGTCCAAAAATGGAATGATCCCGACAGTTGACAGATTAGGATAGTTGGTAAGATCACCCATTTTTTTTTGCATAAATATATACAAACCAAGTGGTGGATAAGTAGCATGTAATGTGTAAAATTACATACTACATGGTACTTACTGCCTCGGGAAGCATAGCTGAATGCTATCAGACGCGTCCACGGGTTGCGGATAGTGGAAACCCCAGCAGATATGTTGGGATGCTGCGAATAAAATAAGCAGTCGCGGACAACTCAGCGGTCTCAAGGGGAGAGTCTCGGGGGGTCTCGTTTAGAGCACCTGTAAATACCCGAGTTGCCAATGATCCTTGGAACGACGTGGTGAGTAATTGGCGCCACTCAATAGCCAATCTCAACAACTCGTTGAAAAAAAAAAAAAAAAAAAAAACAGCATTTCTGGATGCTACAATCGGCAATCCCGGTACCAGAATCGGATGCGATCGGCTAATCATCGGTTCATCTTAAACTCTACTGATTACAGAAACCACAATGAATGGAAACCAAAATGATCCCCAACTGTTGACGACTTTTAGCTTTAAATCAAGGACACGATTCGGAACATGGAATATTAGAACGCTTCTGGAACCATCAAGATTGGCCCAAATTTGCAAGGAATTCAAGAACTACAACCTTCTCTTCCTTGGTTTATGTGAAACAAGGTGGCCTGATAATGGCACAATAACAACCGACGGTGACATAACCTTTTTATATTCTGGCAAGCCAAGTGGACTCCCTCGATCGAGCGGCGTAGGATTCCTTCTTTCTAGAGAGGCCAAGAGCGCCCTAATGGCATGGAAACCACATTCTGATAGGATTATATCCATCCGTCTGCACACCCGTGCTCGTAACATCACATGCATTCAATGCTACGCCCCCACTGAAATCTCAGACCCCAATGACAAAGAAGACTTCTACAGCCTCCTGGAAAAGGTAATAAAAGACACACCTAGTGGTGATATTTTACTTCTTACCGGTGATTTCAACGCTCAAGTGGGCTCAGCTAACACGAATATTGAGTCCGTTATGGGAACTCATGGACTGGGGCAAATGAACGAGAACGGCGAATTATTTACCGGAATATGTACAAGCAGTGGTCTTACAATCGGTGGCACTATTTTCCCTCACAGGGACGTGCATAAAGTAACTTGGGTTTCCCCCGACCACAGAACAGAAACCCAGATTGACCACATTGCGATAAGCAAGAAGTGGCGGGGTTCATTACTAGATGTGCGCAATAGACGTGGGGCAGATGGAGCGTCAGACCACCATTTACTTGTAGGGGAGATACGATTAAGGATATGTGCAATCCGACGACAAACAACACAGTCTTTGCCAAGACGATACGATGTATCCAAATTAAAATCCTCAAATACTCTCGAAAGTTACGTAGGCTCCCTAACGACTCGCTATGAAGGTATCCCGAACAGCAATAGAGGCCAATGGAATGTTATAAAAAGCATTTTCATAGACAGTGTAGTGTAGTTTGATTACAAGGTTTACATGGACACACAGCCGGACGGACGGACGGAGGGACGGACATCGCTAAATCGACTCTGGAAGTGATTCTGAGTCGATCTATATAATAAAAGATATAGGTCAAATATTTATGGTAGTTACAAACATCAGCACAAAGTCATTATACCCTGACCACATAGTGGTATAGGCTAAAATATTTACGGGTAGGAAGTTATTTAATTTTTATAATAATTGTTTTTAAGCCTATACCCCTCCATGTTGGGGTTATTATTAGTTTGTGCTGATCCGGGAAAACGTTTCATTATACCCGTCAACTTAGAACCCTTTTCTAAATTGATATAATGATGTCCGTCCGTCCCACCGTCCTTCAAAGTACAGGTCCCAATTGAAAATATATTTTAATGAAATTTAGCATATTAGCACCTATCGGTCATACGACAATTGTAATTAAAAATATTAAGACCTACTCCTATAGTTTGCTCTAGCTTGACGAAATTTCATTAATATGGATATATTATATTCATATGTCACTATTCCAAAAATATACGCTGTACGACCATTCTTGGTTAAAGTCCCCATATAGAGTAGCCTCCACTAAAATTTTATTTGTAAAACATGAGTAAATTTTGGAAATATGATTTTGAGCAGATAATATTTGGTTATATATTTTTGGACGTAAGACCTCTTTTCAAAACTCATGGTATGTATATGGTATTACATAGTCGACCTAGACCGACTATAACATTCTTATTTGTTGAATATTATTAATACATACGAGTATTAAATTAGAACTGATAATGTTTGGCTATACCCAGTTTCTATTAGAGCGATGCTTAAATAAACAATAATTACACAATAGATTTTACACACTTAAAAAATTCTTAATAATTAATATTTTGTATAATTAAAATTATTGTTTTTTTGTTGGACAATGAAGTGTATAATACAAGTTATTACTTAAAAAAAGTGCCAATTATGATTGTAAATGGAAAAATTTGTTTTTTTTTAAATAAATAAATTTAAATTTTTTTCAATATTTTTTTTTTTTGATTTTTTGCAAAATTTTTTTCTAATATTTTTCTTTCTAATCTAATTTGTCGAGTGATTTGTTTTTGTTGAGTTTTTTAAATGCTGACAAACGTATGTTATCGGTACTGGCTTTGAACATATGCGTTACGTTACGCATCGAACGTTGTGAAATATTTACAACATGTTGTGGCAATACTGCTGCTGCATGTACCGCAGCACCCAGGGGTCTGGTCGTCTGATCATGGGTCCCATTAAAATCGAGCATAACATCAGTATCATCCACACTAGATATGGACTATGAAGCTTTAAATTTCTTTTTGGGATTATTCCGTGCAGCATCAGCTGCTGTCGAGGGTGGTAGTTCGCGAAATTGATTCTGCAATGAAGTGTGACAGAGAATTATAGTGTTTGTGATTAATTTTTTTATTTTAAACTTACGATTTCTTCATCATCTGGTACTCTGGAAAGAAAGTCCAATAATTCATTGTTTGGTATTGTATTTGGTCTTAAGATTCGGCGGGTAAACTTCATGATACCCCAAAATAATAAAAGGAAACGTATGGGTATGAAATGTAACACCACAACAGCTCCAACTAGTAAAACCACTGCCAACCAGGTTAGTTCGGGGACGGAAAAATTAAAGGTACTGGAAGTAGAAAATTTATTTTATATAAAGTCTTGTTTAAATATCCACGTCTCAGAGGAAAAGATTAATTAAATTTTAAATTAGCTTACAGTCAATCTAGAGATGAATAGAAGTCATTAAATATATAAACGATATAAACAATCATGTTAAAGGGGTCACAGAAAAAAATTTGTCTATCGTATTGCGTCAATGGAAATTTTGTAGAAATTAGCTAAGGAGTGATACCAAAAAAATCTTAACGCACGTTTTTCCTCTCAACTTTTTCGCAGGCATTATTTGAATTTTTTTTTAAAGTTATTTTTGAAAAATATGTCAGTTTAATGACAACCCTGTTCATTTGTAGTCAGTTTGATTAAAATTAGTGATGAAATAGAAGCACGTGAGAAAATTATTAAACATTTTGAACAAAAACCAACTTGGTACTACAAATAGTTGGCCAAAGAATCAAAGGTCAATCGTCAAACTGTTACCAATTTTATTACAAAGAATTATTGGAATTTAATTATTGATATGAAAAATGCTGCGGGCAAAAGGAATGTGGACCTTTTGATGTTTTAAAAGCCAAGAAAATATGAGGCATATTAAAAACAACTCTAAACAAATAGGCAGAAAAGCAGTACATTAGCTCAGTGATCGGACTATTTGGTGTGAAAAGTTAAAGCTAATGAAGGTTTGAAAATATAGAAAGTCAAAAAAGTTCCTAGCAGGAGCGCTTCCAAAAAATTTAGAGGCCAAAACATAGCACAGAAATTGAAATCATGTTTTTTAAAAAATACTCCTACTGCATAACGGTCAACGATTTGTGTGTAGTGTCAGATTTCTCGCAGCTTCCTCGTCAAAATTTTTATGTCTAGGCTCAAGGAAATGTCGAATATTAATGTAGGAATTTCCAAAAAAGTTCCTGGAATGGAGAGCAATATGCAGTTGTGGCATAAGCCAATAAGGTGTGCCCACATAGCTTTGGACCGATTTGGACCACTACAATAAGAAAACTCTTGAGTGGTACAAGAAAAATAACGTAGCTTTTGCACCAAGGTAGGCAAATCCTCCAAGTTATCCAGAGCTTAGGTCAGTGGATATGTATGGGCTCTTGTGAAAAGATTTCGCTAATGTGGAGGATTTTAAACGGACAAACGGAAACCACTATAAAATCCTTAGTGTTTCCGGCAAAGGTCTATAAGTTTATAAGTAGTAACTAGAACCATAAATCTATAATATTAATAGGCTACGCGATTTCTTGTGACTCATGTTTTGTTCTACCGTTTTATCCCGATTTTGATAAAACGTATATTATTTGAAAGGTATTTCTTTTTTAGCGGATTTGCAGCTTTACAGATTTTTAAATTTTTTCCATTATTTTGAGTAAATTGCATTTAAAGTTGCTACTAACACATACATAAAATTATAAAATTCTATGTGTGTGTTTATTAAATTTGTTAATGTGTTTGTAATAAAAATGAGTTTGTTTTTTGTGTTGATTTGTGAATTGGCTATAATTGATTAGCATACGTCTTTATTTAATGAAAAAATAAAATTTCCTAGAATTTGCACTCGTATTTCGAAGGTTGGAATCTGCTAGTATTATATTATTTTATAATCAAAACTCTACGTTCAGTGGTTTCCTTATTATTACATACAAGCTGACCCGGCAATGGTTGTTTTGCCATAGAACTGTAAATGTATGATGATATGTATTTACCATGCATGGTAGGTGCCACGCCCACTGGCTTGCTCCCGATCTTTTAACTGCTCACGCTCATCATTCGTGGACCCACACTTAGTTTCAAGACCGTTGGCTTTATTTTTTGTACGACTACTTACAATAACAACTTATTGACGTGCAGAAAGTTTCAAGACTTCGGCCCTCATAGTACTGTAGATATATGATGATGTGTATTTACCATGTATGGGAGGTGCCAGGCCTACTGTTTTGATCCCGCCCATTTTTCACCTGTCTTCTCACACTCATCATTCTTCTCATACTCATCAGCCGTAGTTTCAAGATTGTCGGCTTTGTAGTACTCCAGATAATTTTTATGTATGGATGGTGCCACGCCCACTAACCCTATCCCGCCCATTTTTGGTACGACTACTTACGTTAGCAACCAATTGACGTGCAGAAAATTTCAAGGCTGTGGCCATCATATTACTCTAGATATTTACCATGTCTGGAAGGTGCCACGCCCACTGGTTTGATCTCGCCCATGTTTTTCCGATTACTAACGTTGATAACTCAAACTAAGTCCCAAGACTTTATCTATTACAGTACTCTAGATACATGACATTAAATATTTACTTTGTATGGTGGGTGCCCCGCCCATTGGCCCGATCCCCCCATTTTTTCCCAACTCTTCATTAGTTTAATATGTACATGTGCATTAGGGGGGCCCTTTATTATATGGAGAAAAAAAGTGTTCAAACTCTCGGTCGCACCCCCTAGAAATAGTACATATACAGAATATTTTACAAAAATCGAATTTTTCTCGAAATCCGCAAAAATAAAATCCTTATCAAAAAAGTTCTGGCATAGGGATTTACACCTTGAAGAGCCAGATCAATTTTTTTATATTTTGTTAAAGAAAATTTTTCAAAACTAGAAAAAGGAGTTTTCAAAATTTTATCAAAAAAATTTCCATTTTCGGTCTCAATGCTTAATAGCTCAGCAAGGTGGTAATAAAACAATACTTTATATCTGAGTACTTACAGATATAGAGACTAAAACAAAATGTTGGCTTTAATTAATTGTGCATAGTTTTTTTTGGCACAAAAGTGGTCTGGGGCATTTGCTATTTCTTGGCGAGTTTTTATTCGATTTTGAAGTTTATAGCTTTTTGGAAAGATAATTTAATAGTGATCCCGAATTATGTAACAATTTGTCGGAAAAATTAAACTATACAACGAAATTTTCGTAAAATCTGAAAAAAAAAGTCATATTTTCCCCATATAAACACACTGGCAATATTTAATCGCGTTGAGTCACCTCTAAATGTTTTTTGATTGGCCCAAAACTTCGTATTTTTTACTCTTTTTGCTATTCGCATATTTCTGGCGGGTGCGACCGAGAGTTTGAACACATTTTTTATTAAGGGCCACCCTAATGTGCATAGTTTCAGAGCTCTTGCTGTCATAGTAGTCCAGATATTATATGTTGAAATTAGATGTTAAAAATAAAGCCTATTTTTCCTTCCGGATAGGCAGTTAGCTACTGTAAAAATTTTAAGACGATCGGCCCAGTGGTGTAGTCTCCTATAAAGGACAAACATTCATACATACATACAAACATACATCCATTTTTATATATAAGATTACGCATGTTAAGATATTTTCGATCGCACTCCTTGTTTCTATTCTGATAAAATATTTACTCATCAGACAACATAAATGTAATCTTAATCAATCCGAAATTCGTTGGTTCTTAACTGTATCACAATTCGGTGGGCAAGCAATTCTGCATAATCTGTTTTCTCTCTATCGTCAAGTTCTTGAGATGTCAACTTAGGCTAAGTTTAGTTAATCCCACATTTTTAACACTTAGACCCAGTTTTTAAGATATCACTTGAACCTAGTTTTGTTAAACCTAGAATTTATTCATCAATTCCTTTATGAATTTGGACATGTCTGAAAAAATTAATTCTCGGTTTAACTAAACTAAGTTTAACTGACATCTCAAAAACTGGGCCTTATAGGGCCGAGATTTTGGATGTTAAACTGGGCTTATTTGAACTTAAGATTTATAACAATTTAGATAAATAGTTTGAAGGCTACAACTTAATTTTAAAAAAGTGAGATTAACTAAACTTAGTTTAACTAGTATGCCAAAAACTTTCCACTAAATCTGCATTAAAAAATTATAAACTAAGTTTAAATTAATTAACTAAACTAAGATTAAATTCGATCATAGCATATTTTATACTTTTATAACTTTTAAATTATTTGACTACAACGGCAAAAATATAAAGATTAACTAAACTTAGTTCCACTGACATCTCAGAAACTCTGCATAAATCGTTAAAAATTCTAAACTAGGTTTAAGTTAATTAACAAAATATAGTCTGAATTCCATCTTAAACCAAGGTTTTTAGGCAAAAGTTAGCCATAACTTAGTTAAACTAATATCTTCAAACTTTTATAACTAAACTATTTGACTACAGCGTTAGAAATTAGGAGTGTAACTAATCTGAGTTTTATTGACATCCCAAAAACTCACTCTCAGAGAGTCAAGTGCCTACTGCTCTCTGAAAATAACCTTCTGTTTATACGACATTGACGACATGTTTATGCTCTCTTACTTTTTAGTGCTCTCTCCTAATGACGCCAAATATCCAATACTGTTCTGAACGGTTTGTGATACTTCTTGTATGGCCTGAAGACGTTCCTTAATCGACTTCTTCTCTTCTTTTTCTTTATCATCATCATCGTCTTCATCATAGTCGTATTCGTAATGGCCACCGCCTGCATCCGACTGACCAGTTATGAAACGTATCAGCCAATTTCTGAAATAATGAATTCACATCGTTAGTAGAATTTAATAATTTGCGAAAAATTCAAACAACGTACTTGATAATGATCAGTAATAATACTAGGGGTATAGTTTCCAAATTACCATAAATACAGGCAACCACCCATAATGTAAAAGCTATGGCTGATCTTAATGGGCTTTCCCATTCGAAGCAAGATCTGCAAAGCAGAAAATGAAAATTTAAAAAATTAGTTCACAATTTATACCAGCAAATAGACTCGTAACGACCACATTAGTCGATTTTGGAATATTTTGAAAGTGCATTCAATTTAACAATTCATACAACCATCTGCAGAAAGTCCTTCGTATAGATTTGAAATATAATCCATAATCGGAAAAAAAATTTAAATATTTATATGAATGTCGATTAAACAAATGAACTATTTTTGGCCTTTGAAATGATTTCACTATATTTGATTCGATTTCATTAATATTTTTATAGAATATTTTTGTAGCACTTACTGTATATATCTGGCGGCATCAAATATATTCATGATAATAATTTTCAGTCTATTGACATTACGTAGGAATAATTGTCTCTTAAATTTAGCCTCTTGTTGTATGAGTTTCTCTTCTTTCGGCTGGAGTACACGACAGACAGCTCTTATTTCATTCCAGACAACAGTCATTTCAAGCAAAATCTAAAAAAGAAAAATTAACATTATTAATTATTTTCCAAACTAAAATCATGATAGAAAACAAACCTGTGGTGACATGCCTTTGGCTCTACTACAAAGATTTTTATCCTTTAAAGTGTACCACCGTTTCACACCATTTTTGATGCGTAGCAAAGGCACCACTAGTTTACCAAGAAATTCTACTCGATGATCACGATCTTCATCGTAAACGGTGATCTCCAAAACTTGGGTTATATCTTTGACATTGCTAGAAATATTAGAAAAAAAAACGAAAACTTCGTTACTCGAAAGATAGAGCGAGAGAGACAAAAAAGGATTATACGAAATGTAAGATATAAATTTGTCTATAGCTGCAGCTCTCTAACTAAATTTCTACAGCTGGAACAAATTAAAAAAATAATTTCCTAGAAAAGTACCTTTTCATAAAAAGTACATTTTCCTTAAAAATTATAATTTTAGAGAAAAGTATCCTTTAATAAAAGTACCCTTTCTTAAAAATTATCTGTTCAATAAATAGATTTTTTTAAAAATCTACCTTTTTAAGAAAGTATTATTAAAAAAAAAAAAATGCATTTTCTACACAAAGTACTTTTTTTGATAAACAACCTTTTCTTAAAAGTATTTTTTAAAAGAACACTTTTTAAAAAAGTGCCTTTTATTAAAAAAGTACTTTTTATTAATAAAGTACCTTTTGTAAAAAAAGTTTATTTTATTAAACAAGTACCTTTTATTAAAAAAGTCCTTTTATTAGAAATGTTTTAAAAGGTACGTTTTATTAAAAAAAGTCTTTTTTTTTTGTCAAAAAAGTGCCTTTTTTAAAAGTACCTTTTACTAAAATGTACTTTTTATTTAAAAAGTTCCTTTTATTAAAAAAGTAAATTTTATTAAAGAAAAAAAATCACCTTTAAAAAAATACCTTTTATTGAAAAAGTACATTTCATAAAGATATTACTTTTTATTAAAGAAGTACCTTTTATTAAAATGTACCTTTTATTGAAAAAGTACATTTTATTAAGCAAGCACTTTTATTAAAAAAGTACATTTTATTAAAAAAGTACTTTCTATTAAAAAAGTACCTTCTATTAAAAAGTACCTTTTATTAAAAAGTACCTTTTATTAAAAAAGTACCTTTTATTAAAAAAAGTATATTTTGTTAAACAAGTACTTTTTATTAAAAAAGTACCTTTTATGAAAAAGTACCTTTTATTAAAATGTAGGTGTATTAATAAAACACATTTTATTAAAAAAGTACATTTTATTAAAAAAGTAAATTTTATTAAAAAAGTATTTTTTTATTAAAAAAGTACCTTTTATTAAAAAATTACCTTTTATTAAAATGTACCTTTTATTTAAAAAGTACTTTTTATTAAAAAAGTACATTTTATTAAAAAATTACCTTTTATTAAAAAAGTGCCTTTTATTAAAAAAGTACCTTTTATTAAAAAAGTACTTTTTATTAAAAAAGTGCATTTTATTAAAAAAATTAAACGAACATTTTATTAAACAATCACTTTTTATTAAAAAAGTACCTGATATTAAAATGTACCTGTATTAAAAAGGTATATTTTATTTAAAAAAAAGTACCTTTTATTAAAAAAGTAGATTTTAATAAAACAGTAGATTTTATTAAAAGTTTATCTTTTTTAAAAAAATACTTTTATTAAATAAGTACCTTTTATTAAAATAG
The DNA here is from genome assembly GCA_963682025.1 of Cordilura impudica. Classification (NCBI taxonomy): domain Eukaryota; kingdom Metazoa; phylum Arthropoda; class Insecta; order Diptera; family Scathophagidae; genus Cordilura; species Cordilura impudica. Next base: position 16,526,110 of record OY821521.1, on the reverse strand, counting down.
TAAATTTTAGTAAAAAAGCACCTTCTATTAAAATAGTAAATTTTATTAAAAAAGTACCTTCTATTAAAATAGTTAGTCCTATTAAAAAAGCACCTTTTTTTTAAAAAAAAGTACCTTTTATTAAAAAAGTACATTTCATAAAAAAAACACATTTAATAAAAATATTACTTTTATTAAAAAAGTACCTTTTATTAAAATGTACCTTTTATTGAAAAAGTACATTTTATTAAGCTAGCACTTTTTATTAAAAAATTACATTTTATTAAAAAAGTACTTTTTATTAAAAAAGTACCTTTTATTAAAAACGTACCTTGTATTAAAAAAGTATATTTTGTTAAACAAGTACTTTTTATTAAAAAAATACCTTTTATGAAAAAAGTACCTTTTATTAAAATGTAGCTGTATTAACAAAATACATTTTATTAAAGAAGTACATTTTATTAAAAAAAGTAAATTTTATTAAAAAAGTACTTTTTATTAAAAAAGTACATTTTATTAAAAAATTACCTTTTATTAAAAAAGTGCCTTTTATTAAAAAAGTATCTATTATTAAAAAAGTACCTGATATTAAAATGTACCTGTATTAAAAAGGTGCATTTTATTAAAAAAAGTACCTTTTATTAAAAAAGTAGATTTTAATAAAATAGAACTTTTTATTAAAAAAGTACCTTTTATTTAATAAGTACCTTTTAATTAAAGTTTATCTTTTTAAAAAAATACTTTTATTAAAAAAGTACCTTTTATTAAAATAGTAAATTTTATTAAAAAAGCACATTTTTTCAAAAGTACCTTTTTTCAAAAAGTAGCTTTTGTTAAAAAAGTACCTTTTATTAAAAAATACATTTTCTTAGCACATTACCATATCTTATTAAAATACTTTTTTTTAATAAATTACATTTTCTTAAAAAAGTAAATTTTCTTCTAAAAGAGCACACTTTCTCAGTATGTAATGTACTTTTTTTAAAAAAAAGTTTGCTTTTCTTAAAAAAATTACCTTTTCGTTGAAAATTACCTTTTCTTAATCAAATACCTTTTCTTAAAATAGTACCTTTTTAAAAAAGTACCGTTTATTATTAGCTTTTCTTAGAAAAGTAGCTTTTCCTAACAATGAATCTTTTCTCAATGCCTTTCCTTAAAAAAGTTAATTTTCTCAAAAAAGTAAATTTTCTTTAAAAAATACCTTTCCCTGATAGAGTATAATTGCGTAAAATTACCCTTTCTAAAAAAGTTTCTGTTCTTAAAAAAGTACCTTTTCTCAAAAAAGTTAATTTTCTTATAAAAATTCCTTTGGGGAAATCAGTTCCCTTTCTTAGAAAATTCATTTTCTTAAAAAAGTTCCTTTTCTTAAAAAAGTAAACTTTTAAAAAAAAAATACATTTTTTAAGAAAGTACCTTCCGTTAAAAAAGCAAACTTTCTTCAAAAAGTACATTTTCTTAAAAATTTAAATTTTCTGCAAAAAGCACATTTTCTTAATAAAGTATATATTCCTAAAAAAGTAATTTTTCTTAAAATAGAACCTATTCTTCAAAAAGTACCTTTTCCCAAAAAAATTCATCTTCCAATAAAAATTCCCTTTCATAAAACCAGTTCCTTTTCTTAATATAGTTCATTTTCATAAAAAAGTGTCTTCTTCTTAAAAAATTATCTTTTCTTAATAAAGTGCCTTTTCTAAAAAAAATCCTTTTCTTTTTCATACAGAAGTAGTTTTTTCTAAATTGAAGTACCCTTTCTTAAACAGGTACCATTTCTTAGAATAAGACTTTTTCTTAAAAAATATTTCTTTTTAAAAAGTAATTTTTTTTCAAATATTTTTTTCTTTAAAACTACCTTCACTAAAAAAATATATTTGCTAAATAAATATTTTTCTTTAACAGTACCCGTTCCTTAAATTGTACATTGAAAAAAAATTGTTTTCATCAATTTTCAAGACCGACTTTGAAGCCTAACAACTAACTAGTGTAAGTAATAACAAATATAATTCGATTACTTACAATGTAAATATTTTATTCCATGTTGGCGATAATGTCTTATACTCCGTTTGTGTCTGCAGTCTGGCATTGCCCAATTCCAGAACACAAAATGGATCGGATTTGCCACCAATATCAGCTGCCGCTAAGCCCTGAGCTCCAAACACTTTCACCGTCAAATGACCAACATCACGTAGATTTTGCAGACAACGAAGCCAACGATAGCGATCTCTTAAAATTTTAACTTCACGAGGATCCTCCTTGAAAGCTTTCAGATCACTTATAGTCTCTAAAGCCGTGGTACCACTTATTGTTAGCATTAGTGAAACTTCACCGGGACAGTCTTCGAAGGGTTTCCAAATGCCATGAGTTGTTTCACGTTGAAAAACACTTAAATCAATTGAAGCTTTTCCGTATAAAGTATTACGGTTCCATAGAGAAATCTCTAAATTTTGTTCATCGTCGAATAAATGCAAATCGAATTGTTCCAACCAGCGTTCAGTCCAGGAGGATTTACTTTTGTATTTTTCATTACCCAGTCTAAAAAATTATAAAAGATATTAAATATTTATTGATCTTTATATTTATTTATCTTTCTTTGTGTGAAAAAAAACTCACCTAAATTTAATATGTATATCATTCAACTTACTGCCATCTTCAGCTAAAGGTACTCCCTTACATTTAACTAATAAAATCGTGACAACTGAACTCCAGATTTGAGATTTCAAACGCTTCGATGATTCAGCCAATTTGGAATTACGTTGGAAATGCTGCAAAAATAGATTTAAAAAAAATATTTATTAAGAAAGCAAAACAATAGAAAATGGTCTCAAGGTCAATGTTTATTAGTGATACTATCTCACAGACCTCACACCATTCCGTGACTTCTTCTTCCAAAGCCTTTTTCCAATCATCACGTTTTGTACGCCAATGTTTTTTTAATGTTGACTGTGCGATAACATATTTATTACCGTTAATATTGAGTGTATATTTCATTTTGATTTCGTATTAGGCGAGTTTAAGTATGACTCTGTTACAAAATTCCCATTCACAGAAACTTTTGTTCAATATGTTTTTAAAATCATTCTCATAAATTTACAAAAATAATTGAGTACCGGGGAAGGTTAACCAAATACAATTATGCAATCTATTTGAAATATAGCTGATTGTAACTTTAATCTTAAAACGAATAAATGGAAAATAAAAAAATTAATAAAATTGTTTTTTTCTAAATTTTACAATTTTGGTTTGGCCCAAACCGTTTTAATATATGAGATCAGTTCTTGAGTGATAGCGTTATCTTAATCACAAAATTAATGTTGATATTGTTGAAATACAAAAAACCTGTCTTAAATGTGGATTAACTTCCCTGTTAGACAGTATAAATGTTAATTAGAGCTGAGTCATTTGCTTGTGTGATTTTTCTATCTTAACAATCGGACTTTGTTTATTTTTAATAATTTGTTAATATTTCTATGATACAGGGTGTTATGCAGGGCGTTTGCAAAGTTACTGTAAAATTATAATAAAGTGTTTACTTTTCTAAAAAAGTACCTCTACTTAAAAAATTGTTTTTCTCAAAAAATTAACTTTTATCCAAAAAAAAGTATATCCTCTCTAACGATAGGGTACCCAATTTTAAAAGAGTAACTTAAAAAAAAAACTTTTTTAAATAAATAAATTTAAAAAAAAAAAATACCTTTGATTAAAAAAGCTCCTTTTTTAAAAAATAATAATAATGATATACTACCCTTTCTTAAAAAAGTAAGTCTTCTGAAAAAGTAGCTTTCATTAAAAAAGTACCTTAAAAAAAAAAAAAATGATATTTTAATAGTCTTTTCTCAAAAAAAAAAAATATCCTTTCTTAAAAAAGTACCTAATCTATAATATTAATAGGCTAGGCTATTTCTTGTGACTGATGTTTTGTTCTACCATTTTATCCCATTTTGACCAAACGTATATTATTTGAAAGGTATTTCTTTTTAGCCGTTTTGCAGATTTAGAGATTTTTAAATTTTTTCATTTATTTTGAGTAATTTTGAATAATTTCGAGCGCTGGAATCTGCTAGGCTTAAATAAATACTTTTACTTATAAAGGTACCTTATCTTAAAATAACGTTTCTTTAAAGCGTACGTTTTTTTAAATAAAATTTCTTACAAGTTGCCTTTGCTTGAAAAAATAGGTTTTTTAAAACAGCTCCTCTTCATAAAATAGTACAGTTTCTTAAGAAAGTAAATTACTTTAAAAAGGTAATTTTTCTTGAGAAACTACATTTTCTTAAGAAGTAATTTTTTTAAAAAAGTGTCTTTTCTTAAAAAAGTGTCTTTTCTCAAAAAAGTGCCTTGTCTTGAAAATTACATATCTTAAAAATTACCTTTTATTAAAAAATTACCACCCTTTCATTAAAATTTACATTTTCTTAGGAAGGTACATTCACTAAAAAAATTTCTCTGCTTAAAAAAGTAAACATTCTGAAAAAAGTAGATCTTCTTAAAAACAACGTTTTCTTAAAAAGTGCCTTGTATAAAAGGAGCACCTCTTCCTAAAAAAGGAAATTTTCTTGAAAAAGTACCTTCTTTAAAAAATACGTTTATTAAAAATTGCCTTCTTTTCGAAATTGTATGTATTTTTAAAAGAGTACATTTTCTTAAAAAAGTACTTTTATTTCAAAATTATCTTTTCTTAAAAAGTAGCTCTTCGTAAACAAGTTCATTTACTTGAAAAGCACCATTCTTGAAAAGGTACCATTTTTTTAAAACCATTTCTTAAATAAGTACCTTTTCATTAAAATTTTCGTTTTTTTAAAAAAGTATATTTTCTTAAGAAACTAACTTTTCCTAAGAACACCTTTCTCTGCTTTAAAAAGTAAATTTTCTTTAAAAGTAGTTTAAAAAAAAATATTTTTTTTCTTAAAAAAGTACATTTTCGTAAAAAAAAAGTGCCTTTTCGTAAAAGCGTAAATAACCTTCAAAAGTTCTCTCTGATTAAAAAAAGTATATTATTTAAAAAAAATGCGTTTTCTTAAAAAAGTAATTTTTTTAAATTAAATTTTTTAAAAATTACATTTCTAAAAAAAAAAATAATTTTCGTTAAAAAATACCTCTTCTTAAGTCAGTAATTTTTCTAAAAAAGTACCTTTTCTTAGAAAAGTAAATTCTCTTAATAAGTACCTTTTCTTAAAAAGTACCTTTGCTAAAAAAGTATATTTTCTGAAAAAGTAAAATTTTTTTAAAGAGAACATTTTCTGAAAGAGTACCTTTTCTTAAAAAGTACCTTTGCTAAAAAAGTATATTTTCTGAAAAAGTATATATTTTTTTTTTTAAAGAACATTTTCTGAGGGCTCGGTTAGTTTAATAAATTAAATAAAAAAAAAAAAAATATAAAAAAAATACTACCTTTTCTTAAAGAATATATCTATAATATTAATAGGTTAGGCGATTTGTTGTGACCGATATTTTGTTCTACCGTTTTATCCCGATTTTGACAAAACGTATATATTTTGAAAGGTATTTCTTTTAAGCTGTTCATCAGACTTACTGATTTTAAAATTTTTGCCTTTATTTTGAGTAAAGTAAGTTGTTACTAACCCATACTTACATAAAATTATACAATGCTATTTGTGTGTTTATTTAATTTGTTAATGTATTTGTAAGTTTGTTTTCTTCATTCACAGCAATAATAAACCAAAAAAGTGTTGGTTTGTGGTTTACCTAAGTTGAAAAAAAAGTTTCCTAGAATTTGCACTCGAATTTCGAGCGTTGGAAAGTAAGTAAAAAGTAAATTTTCTTTAAAAAAACTTTGTCTTAAACAAGTACCTCTTATAAAAAAAAAACACATTTTCTTAAAAATGTGTTTTTTGCTAAAAGAAAGTACTGACAGCTCTGCTTAAAAAAGTACATTTCACTAGAAAAATACATTTTCTTAAAAAAGTACCTCTTTTTAAAAAGTTGGGTTTCTTAAAAAGTGGCTTTCCTTAAAAAATATCTTTTTAGTTATCTTTTTTATGCAACGAAATTTGTTTTTTATAAAAGTACCATTTCTTAAAAAATTACCTTTTCTTATAAAAGTACTTTTTGTTGCCTAAAGAGAGACTTAAATTATAGTCAGAGGGAATTTTTATACCCTATCCACTATGTGGTTAGGGAATAATGGCTTTGCGCTGATGTTCGAACTACCAAAAATATTTGACCTTGACCCATCTTTTATTATACCGGACGACTTAGAATCACTTTCTCGATTTAGCGATGTCCGTCCGTCCGTCTGGGCCGTCTGTCCGTCCGTCTGTGAGTCCATGTAAACCTTGTTATCAAACTACAAGTCGCAAATATGAATATATTTTGCCAAACTTTGGTATATAAGCTTTTATCGGCCATAGGATGAACTATATTGAAATTATTGAAAATGGGTACATGTTCAGACCTAGTCCCCATGCAAATGACCCCTGTGAGATCGACTTAAATGGTCATAATATCAAAATTATCATATAGATCTCTGTCAAATTGGCTTTGTATATTTTTGCTACATCCATTAATCAGTAGTCCAAAAATAGGACAATTCTTATTCATAGCCTCCATATAAAGCTACTTTCCGATCTTCACTTAAATCTATCAAAAAACAAAAATATAGCACAGATTTTTTTGAAATTTGGTTTGCATATGTTTTAGCAAAAAATAAGGGAACTTACCAAATATGATTATGATTGGTCCATTTTTCGACGTAGTCCCCATATAAATATAGCACCCGATATGAACTTTTTCATATCCGAAGGCAAAAAATAAATAACAATGCCACTCAAATTTGGTTTATGTTTGTGTTCTATATCTAATTAGCTGGACCTAAGAGATAGAGTCGCTAAATGCATGGTATAGGGTATTGTACAACGGTCAAGACCGACTACAATTTTCTAACTTGTTTTGAATTTAAGCATTACTGTATTATTTAAAAATTTTTTTCACATTTTGATACCCTCCACTGTAGTTAAATGAAATCTGGATTTTGAGCACACCTGCAGTTAAATTAAAGATGGACCTCGATCTCGCTCTCTTACATTTGCAGATAAGCTACAGTTATGAGTGAAAGTATGATGACATCGCACATACATCTAGGAATGTAGCATAATTTTAATCTCAAACATTTTGATTCCGACAAATTTTTTTACCTCCAACATTTTTTTTTTTTTTTGTTAAAATTTCTTACTAAATGATATTTTGAACTAAAAAATTTATTTGTCTTAAAGTAGGTAATATATTGTTATGAAGGAAAATTATTTTGAAGGTTAAAAAATTTAATTTATTTCAAAATTTAAATGTTTTGAAAAAAAATTATTTTTTTGCTTTTTATTTAATTTAAAAATTTTAAAATTTTAAAAAAAATTTAGAAAAAAGAAAAAATTTTGATAAAAGAATTTTTTGTGTAAAAATTATAACTTAATATGGCGTTAAGTGAATAATCGTGCCAAATTAACATTTCGGTATAAAAATTCATATTTCATATGTTTACTCATAACTTTTGACTCGAATTTGCTCACTTAAAATGGCAAATTGGTTTGAATAAGGAGACATATCTGTTCATCATTTAATCGACGCGAATTACTTTCCGTAGATAGTACTTTAGTGATTTTTTTACAGTTTTATTTTTTTTGCAATTATTCAATTGTTTGATAAATTAATTTCCTATAAGCCCTCGACTTATTAAATTTTTTTCTTTATTTTACACTTAGAACACTTTTGCATACAATATAATATATTATATTAATAATATATATATTGGTTATATTAATAATATATAATATATTATATTCGAATCAAATTTGTTTTTAAATTGAAATTGTCTTAAATCTGTTAATATAATATTTTACTTGTGGTGTAAACATTAAATAATTTAAAATTGGCATTAAAATAGCTGAAAGGCATAATTTCACTTCCTGCTAACAACTACTACACTTTGCCCTCATGTCAGCGCATATCAAAGTTGTTCACATTTAACAACTTAAATCTCCTACAAAACCATAGCAAAGACAATTCATAACAATTTAACACATAAAAATTTATTATTTACAGTCTTGGGTTAGACTGACTGACACTTAAATATGTACATATATAACACCGCACACACGAAATTCAAACAATAAAAACCAGAAACGAAACAAACAACAAACAAATGATTTAAAATATGATGAGTAAACAAAAAATGAAAATAAAATATTAATCAAATAAAGCATAATATCAATTTTGAAGGGAGACTATTAAAATGTAAGAGACTGAACTTTGAATAAAATAATAAATCATTTCGCCCTTAATGGAAATTCAATGCAATATATTTTATATTAAAATTCCGTCAACAGCAGCATTTTATGTTTGCGCTTTAGTACTAAACGCCTTTCATAGCAAATTATTTCACCAGGCTATTTATGTGTATTAAATTATATTGCAAAAATGTTTTAATTTACACTTACCATTTCTTTGTCCTCTTGTGATCTTGGCCATAGGGTTAAATTAATTAATATTTCACCCATTTGGCGATCTGGGTGATTGACATCATGCAGTGGCAAAATTATATCCTCGGCTTTACCCAGCTCTAGTTGGGTTAAATCAATTCTGGAGGAACCCATGAAATCATCCTGTAAGCCCCAATCGTAATCAAATACCTGTAGTAATAAAAATTATAAAAAATTTTATTAAATTTAATAGTTAATTGCTTCAGTTTGATTTTATACAAATATTTGGAATTTATTTGGAGAATATTGTATGTTTTTATCAACCCTTATATCTGTGGTCACAAGTGATAACAGCCTAAGTTGACTTAAGAACGATTTGAGTTATTTATGCTATAATATTCTACTAACAACGCTTTATATTTAAGTGAAATCAACATTTCCCTAACGTTGTTTTTTAAAAAGATATTAATAAAAATGTACCGACCTAAGCCGTAATGAAGCCCCATTACATTTATATAAAAAGTTCTTTACCTCGAAACCATGATTTTCGAATTAGGCGGTTAATGCGGTTAATGAGTATTTATCAAGACAACTTTTTCTGAAAATTCTGTTGAAATTCAAAAAAATAAAAAATGTATTATTAATGATGACCAGGAAAAGTAAAATGATTTTTGAGTATATATATATATTTGGTACCAAATCCAGGCCTATGCTCGAAGTTCGAGGGCAAATTCTTTCAATGTTTTTTTATCTATAATATAGAAAATCTATGAAAATTTACATAAAATTCATTAAATTGTCAATTTTCAAATATAATTCATGAAATTTCATTATAAATATTTGTTGAACACACAGAATATATAACTGGGTTTGTTAATAAATAATTTTATAAGAGCCTAAAGGTATGCTAATCAACTTTAGCCAATTCATAAACACACACACAGCATTGTATAGTTTTTTATTTGAAGCTTATTAAGTATGTGTTTTATGTATGTGTTAGTAGCAACTTTAACTGATTATTATAGTGCGTTTGCATCTAAGCAAAATCTAGTATATAGGAGATTTCGAGCAAAATCTAGCTCGTTACTAGATTTGTGCAAAATCTCACAAAATATTGTCAAACTTGGGCACTACCAAATGATACTACTGTGTTTTTTTAATAATGTAGTAGAAAATTACAACGCAGTGACTGAAAAATTTACATTTAAAAACGAAAGCAAACAAGTTGAATAAAAAGGAAATAAAATATTAATTACTAACAAAAAAAAAAATTAAATTAAAAAAATATTTAGTAATTGAAAAGTTATAACTTTTTATACTGACATGTGCCAATCTGTGGAAAATGAATTTTTTCGCAAAATTTCTATTTCAGTTTGTGCTTTTTTCATTTTTGATGCATAATATAATTATAAAATCTGTTCCTTTTTACAATTTTCCATATTTCCATTTTCCTATTGTTTTGTTGTTGCATTTCTAGTTTATATGTTTTATTTGGATCAGCTGTTTATGGTTGTGGAAACAAAATCTCACAACATGTCAAAAAGATGTAAACGGTATAGATTTTGAAATAGATTTCAATTAAAATCTACTAGATTTTCCTCAGATATAAACGCACTATTACTCCAAGAAAATTTACCAGATGGTGCACATCTATAAAGATGGTGCACAACTATAAAGAAATTCCTTTCAAATAGTATATTTGTTTTGATAACAAAAAGCGTAGGGGTCATTATAATTCGCCTTGCATATTATAGATTATATTTAAGGGAGTGTTTGCTTTGACTTTTTTATTTGATAACACGATCGACGTCATGCGGTGGATGATTCTTGCACTGGATGAATATATTCGCGTAGGGTTCGTGTAGTAAACCACTAAACAATTTAAAATAAATTATTTGCTTGATTGTATCAAATAGTATGAAAAAAAGCCGTATAAATGTAACCCTGAGCTAATTTTTGTGAGTGAAATTTGACCAAAAATTTTTTTTAGAACACTTTATTCCGCTGTAAGCCATTTCCATTGGTTTAAAAAAAATAATTTAAATAACTTAAATTTCGTTATCGTCTATGAAATTTCAATAAACTTTTTTACTTTTAACCCTGTATCTGTCATATTTGGGCGTTTTATTATAACAATACTCTTAAGTCTGAGTCGCCCTTTGAAAATTGATGCAAATACTATTTAATGAAAAGGTAATTTTTTTTAGAGAAAGGGAAATTTTAAAGAATGGTACTCTTTTAAGAAAATTTACTTTTGAAATGAAGGTACTTTTGAAAGAATAGATATTTTTAAAAAAAAGTCTACATCTTAAAGAAAAGATACTTTCTAAAGAAAAAGAACTTAAAAAAATATATATTTTTAAGAAAAGGAAGTTTTTTAAATGTATTTTTTTTCTTAAAAATATGTACTTTTATAGAAAAAGTACTTTTAAAAAATGGTACTTTTAAAAAAGTACTTTTAGAGAGGTATTTTTGCGAAAAGGTACTAATTTCAGAAACAATAATATACCTTTTTAAGGAAATTTAGTTTTTAAGGAAATGTAATTTTTTAAATAAAAGATACCATTTTTTAAAAAAGGTACTTTTTAGGAAAATATACATTTCTTTTAAAGGGAGATGTTTGTTTTAAGAAAAAGTGCTATTTAAAAAAGTTTTTTTTAATAGCACTCAGCATTTTTTAAGAATTCATACATTTTTGAAGAAAATTTTTTTTGTAAGAAAAACTATTTTTCTTAAGGAAAAGCTACTATTTAAAAAGTGGGTTTTTAAGAAAATTTACTTTTTTAAGAAAAATCACTTTTTGAACTGTACCTTTTATTAGGAAAATGTGTTTTTTTAAGATAAGGCGATTTTTTAAGAAAATGTATTTTTTGTTAAAAAAAAGTGCTTGTTTTAAGAAAAGTTATTTTATAATAATACGAGTAGCTACCTTTTTAAAGAGATGCCTTTTTAATAAAAGGTACTTTTTTTTAATAAAAGTCACCTCTTTTAAGAAAAGTATTTTTTTTTTAAGAAAAGTCAATTTTTCAAGAAATGTACTTTTTTACAATAATAAAAAGTATATTTCTTAAGAAAGATAATTTAAAAAAAATGTATTTTATAGGAGAAAGTGTAATTTTAAGAAAGGATATATTTTGAAGAAAAGCCACTATTTTAGCAAACGGTATGTGTTTTTGTAAAATTTATCGGTTTTGGTTTGGAACATGAATGCTGAGAAGTAAGGGTGATAATTTTTGGATTGAATGATAGTCAAAGTAAGGATTAATTCAGGAAAGCCGTATTAAAAAAAAATATTTTTTTTTAATCTACAATATTAATAGGCGATTTCTTGTTACTGATGTTTTGTTCTACCGTTTTATCCCGGTTTTGACGAGTTGTATATTATTTGAAAGGTATTTCTTTTTAGCTGTTCACCACAGTTACATATTTTTTAATTTTTTCCTTTATTTTGAGTAAATTGCAGTTAAAATTGCTACTAACACATACATAAAATTATACATATGCTATGTGTATGTTTATTAAATTTGTTAATGGGTTTGTTAATAAATTTGTTATCTTCATTCACAATAATAATAAACCAAAAAAGTGTTGGTTTGTGAATTGGATAAGTTGAGAAATATAGTTGCCTAGAAATTGCACTCGAATTTCGAGGGCTGGCATCTGCTAGTTATTATTAATACATTTAAAACTACCATATGGGGAAAAAAATTACTTTTTACAATTTTTCTAAACCTGTTAAGCGCTTTTAGGTTTTTCGGAAAAAAGTTCCTTAGTAATTAGTAAAGAGATAAATTGATGGATAAAATTTCAAACTATAGTGTACTTAATGTTCTTAAAAAAAAAAAACAAACATTTATTTAAAATAAATTTGATAATAAATTTAATATCAAATAGTTTTGGTTTTTTTATTAATTATGCTCCATATCAACATTATTGTAATCACCATTATATCATATTTCGCACTCATCATAATCATCATCACTTTCATAGTCATCATCTTCATATTCTTCATCATTAACCTCTTCTTCACCTGTTGCGTTTGAAAAAATTATTAAATCTAGTGCCATCTGTGGTATATGATGCATTTTTTTCTTATAACTTTTACTTTTGGCGGAAAGTGATGGATCTGAACTAAGTGGAAACCTTATAAATATGTCTTCATTCGACTTCTCCCGGCATTTACGCGCATAGTGTTGTCTATAATTTTTAAAATCTTTGTTTCGAGCTTCTTGAGCTTCCTCAGATAGTTGGCCAATTAGCAATTGCTACTTCTGGCCTGTGAATAAACAATTTATGTAATGCCGGAGGCATATAAAACCACGGGTAGAGCTTAACGAAATGTCTGGCCGTGTTGTGAGTATAGTTCCTAAACTTTTCATCTTGAATCTCATGTCCACAGGATACAAAAATAAGTATCACATTCGTATTCATTCGTTCTATATATTCTTTGTACACTTTTGTAATTTGTACAGAAACAATGACATTCTAAAGAAAATCTGGCAGTGTTGCCATCGTTAGAGTTTCCAAAGCCTGGCTTCGGTTGGTCAACGATCAGTTAAGTTTTCTCTCTCTAAACTCTGTCTGATTCCGTAATTTTGTAGCTGAAACAATTTCTGGCAAATTTTTATTATAAGTGAAGAAAACATTCAAAAATTCGAATCCAGCTATGAAGGATAGATAAACCAAACTCTAAGATTCTATATTTTCTTCTTTGCAAATCGTTTTATCGACTGAATTAAAATCTTTACTTGTGGCACCATAAACGCAACACTTTTGTGCAGATGTTGTATTCGCTATAGCATTACATACTTTTCCATAAATCATCACCAACATTAGTTTGTGATTAATTTTTATTGATCGTTCTCCCAATAGAACCATAGAATGAAAAAGTAGTTCACTATTTTTTCTATACTTTCTTTTTCAGGTTTTGCAGTATTTGCGGTTTCTTTTATAAATTTAATTTTTCGAGGTCTACAGAATCTAGTGGAAGATGGGGAAGATAGACAAGTGTTAGCTAATGCGTTTGCAGCACATTTTGATTTGCAACTGGGGATTTTTAAAAGAAAGTTAAATATTTTGCATGTTTGAAAATATACGCAAAATGTTTTTTTTCGAATCCACAAGCTCCTATAGTTATTTACTATGGAAACAGTTTTACTGGATCTCAACCGATAATACTTTGAAACTCTATATTTATTTCAAAAATAACTTTTTTTGGGATAATATTCAATAAAATGTTAAAAATATTTCAACAACATTTTTCTAAAAGAAAATTATCAACAATATAGTCCAATACCTAGAGTTAAAGCTTCCATTTAAAAGAGGTTTTGGTTTTAGAATAAACGACCAAAAAAAATATACTTGAAATTCGTAGTTTTTTACTTTTTACCACTTTGCACTTAATTAGCAAAAATTATTAACGTTTGAGTGAGTATAAAAAAAGTACACAACGTGGAACATTTTTCTTTGACAGCAATTGATGGTGAATTTGATCTGCTTTAACCCGGTACCAAAACTTATTACAATATGTTAACTTCAACTTTTGCATTAATCCTCACTTTTGACACATTTCAACCCAGTGTGCGGCGTTCCAGAGTCAGTAGTGAGCGAAAGAATGCATTAAAATAATTTTATGTCACAAAAATTAAATCTGTAGTATATTATAGTGTTGATTTGTGAATTGGGTATAATTGATTAGCATACTTTTACGGTCTTTATTTAATGAAAAAATAAAATTTCCTACAATATGCGCTCGAATTTCGAGGGCTGGAGTCTGCTAGTAAAATATAAAAAGATAAGTATTTATATTTTTGTAAACAAAATTTTCAACAGTAAAATGATTTGTTTTTAATATTTTGTAAATTAAATAAAACAAGTAAGAAAATTATGGTAGACCATACGATACCCTATACCATGATTTAGAAACTCTATCTCTTCCGTCTAACTAATTGTATATAGAAAAGAAGCATAAACAAAATTTGAGTGGCATCTATAATATTAATAGGCTAGGAGATTTCTTGTGACTGATGTTTTGTTCTACCATTTTATCCCAATTTTGACCAGACGTATATTATCTGAAAGGTATTTCTTTTTAGCCGTTTTGCAGATTTACAGATTTTTAATATTTTTCCTTTATTTTGAGTAAATTGCATTTAAAGTTGCTACTAACACATACATAAAATTATACAATGCTATGTGTATGTTTATTAAATTTGTTAATGTGTTTGTAATAAAAGTGAATTTGTTTTTTTCTTGATTTGTGAATTGGCTATAATTGATTAGCATAGTTTTAGGGTCTTTATTTAATGAAAAAATAAAATTTCCTAAAATCTGCGCTCGAATTTCGAGGGCTGGAATCCACTAGTTGTTATTAAGTTTCTTGGCTGCAGGTATGAAAAAGTTCATATCGAGTACTATATTTATATGGGGACTGTGTCGAAAAATGGACCGATCCTGACCATATTTGGTAACGTCATTTATGTTTTGGATAAATGTATATGAACTAAATTTGAGAAAAATCTGTGCAATATTTTTTTTTTTTTGACAGATTTAAGTGAAAATCGGGATGCAGCTCTATATGGGGCCTATGACTAAGAATTGTCCTATAGGGATTATTTTTTGACTACTGATTAATGAATATAATAAACACATACAAACCCAATTTGACTGAGATCTATATGATAATTTGGATCTTATGGCAATTTATGACGATTTCATAGGGGTCATTTGTATGGGGACTAGGTCTGAACATAGACGGAATTTCACCAATTTCAATAGTGTTCATCCTATGACCGATGAAAGCTTATATACCAAATTTGATGAAAATATATTCATATTTGCGACCTGTAGTTTGATTACATGGTTTACATAGACACACAGACGGACAGATGGACCCAGAAAGTGATTTTTAGTCAATCAGTATAATAAAAGATGGGTCTAGGTAATATATTTTTGGTAGTTACAAACAGAAGCACAAAGTCATTATACCCATATATATATAGGGTATAATAAGTAAGGAAAATAGACGGTATGAAAAAGTTCATATCGGCTGCTATATTTATATGTAGACTAGGCCGAAAACATATACAACCTTATTTGAAAAAGCTGTGCTATATTTGTGTTTTTTTGATGGAATTGAGTGAACATCTACAGCTTTATATGGAGGCTATGCATTGACTTACAGGGTTTATTTTTTGATTACTTGTTAACGGGTGTAATAAACACACTCAAACTAAATTTGACCCAGATCCTTATGATAACTGCAATCTGATGGCATTTTAAATCGATCTCATATGGCAAATTTATGTGGGTCTGGGTGGCCAATAAAAGTTTTGATATTAATTATCATAAAATATATTCATGGTTGCGACTTGCAGTTTGATTACAATGTTTACACGGATACCCAGACAAACGGGCAGACGGACAGACGGACGGATATCGCTAAATCGACTCGGAAAGTGATGTTTAGTCGACTGGAGTTATAAAAGGTGGGTGTATGTCTAATATTTTTGGTAGTTGCAAGCATCAACACAAACTGGTATGAAGTATAACGGAATAGACAAAAATATTATTTAATAAAAAATTAATTTCTATTAAAAAATTTCCATTCAAATATATTTAATTTCTAAAATTTCCTTAAAATTTATCCCAAATCCAAGTTTTCAAGTCTGTTTAAATTCAAGTATTAATGGATTCATTAAATATCGAAAACCTTGCAGTTTCCTTCTACTTAGCTTATCAATTTCTGTGATAGATTTGTAAAATAATTTTAATTTCTGGTTGCTTGTTTAAACAATTGTTTTTTTAAACCCTGGCTATTGTTGTGACACTTTCGCTTAATGTCATCATTAATTTTTTCCTTCTCCTCAACCTTTTATTTATGGCCTGCTCTTTGACATTTCGTGACTGACTAGACTTTCTTTTTCTATTTAGTCTTCAACATGTATTGTAGTCAAGAGTGCGCTTTCAATGAGCTGCCATTTATAAGCAACTAACAATTATAGTCATTTTACGAAGCAATTCATTATTTTAAAGTGTTTATTATTGAGGATTATTTATTTGTTCAGCCAATTGAGTATTTATCAATTGTCTTTAGCATATTGTTGATGAAAACGATGCATGATTTGAACAGATTGCGAGGGAGGTGAATGGCATTATCATCCTGTTGGTGTAGCATACATAACAACAATTTCTATTATTTTCATGAAAGAAATTATTTAGTTAAATTCTTCTAAATATAATTAAGAAACTTTTTTAATGACATCTCCATTTTTCAATTATTTATTATAAAACTTCCATTTAAAAGCAGTTCCAAAATCTAGTAGTTTTTTGATATTAGGTTGTTAGAAAAATATGTAATAAAAGCTTAAATTTAATATATTTAATTTATTTATATCGACTGAACGATACCCTGTACAATGCTTTTCAAAATATGGAGTTAGATCCTACTTTACTGAGGTCATAATTGGATATAGAAAATAAGAATGGCTTTGCGCCCTAGAGATATGTACATATTGGATTCTATTTTTTCATGGAGGATATTGACATTTGAAGTAAACAAATGTATAAAATTGCCCAGAGTCTCGTCTTTCATTTGACTTCAATATCGGTTTCGTAGGACGCATATAAGAATTAAAATATATTTTGTGAAAATTGCAATTCTTTCAAAAGAAGACAAGATGAATGTTTTAATAAATTAAATTTCCATAAACTTACCTTAACCATTACTTGTTCGAAAGGATCTTCTATGGGCACCACAAAGACTTCATCCCAAATTGGATTTAAATCGCGATGTATGGTACGTGATTTATGCAATAGCCGGCCACCCATTTTGAATTTGACATAAGGATCACTTAAACCTTAAATGTAAATGAAAATTAAAACAAAGTTCCGATTACCTTTGCAAAAAACATTCAACAATATTTCTTAACAAACCATTTTTATCCATGGCCACTAAATCACTGCCACTTTTAAGATGAACACGTAATTGAAAAAAGACATATTGACGTAATTGGGCTTCCTTCTTCCGGCGCATATCCTCAGCCTGTATAGAGTAAGTGGCAAAATGTAAAAAGCAAAATATAAAACGGCATAAAGGAAACATAAATTATGAAAAAAAAAGAAATTAAATTTATGTATAGTTGTGCTTGTGTTAGTTACCTGCAAGTGTTCCATTTGTGTGGAAGTCACATGACAATCGGGTGCCAAAAACGAGGTACCATTTTCAGGATGTTCATCTATGCGACCCTCCATGGAACCACCGAATCTTTGTATAGCTTGAGCCATTTTTGCTGTGGCCTTAAATTCCTTGGCCAAAGGCGAGCCGCCTATAGTTCTGGAACGATGTCTTGGACTTTGTGTAACGGAGCTACTTTCAGAACTATAGTCAGCGGCATAGTCAGTGCTTTCTTCTAGAAAATCACTTGGTGATTTTCTCCCCACACGATCTTTACTTTTGGCTCGACCCCAACGATGCTTTAGATTATTAAAGAAGCCGTGTGTCTTTTGCAGAACTCCTGATCCTGAAAAGCCACTCGAATGGGGAGCAGCAGCACTTTTAGCTCTTTTTGGCGAGACTTGAGGTGATTCTTGGTGACCATTTAATTCGGAAGCTGATTTACTTAAATGTTGTCCTAATCTTTGGCGTGACTGCGGGGAGCCATGCGGTGATACAGATGGTGTTATGTTGATGGATTCTTTGCTGGCGAATTCTTGTCGTCGATATTCTGCGCGATATTCATCGCTTAGTAAGACCTCATCGCTATAGTGAATCCGTGCTGTAATGAAAATTTAAAAAAAAATTTATTTATAACGACTTTAACTGTGAACGATTTCATTAAAAATTTAAATAAAAAAATATTCAAAAATTTAAAGATACTTTTAATCATGTAAGACATCTTTATACCACTGTTATGGCTTTCAAGCATTCAATCTTATCTATACCGTTATGTGCTTATCAAGCCTTTAGAATAAAATCTCAAGTGCGATATCTTGATGTTTTACTGTCTATTGTACTCTAAAAGTTAGAAAATATCATAATAAGAAAAGTTCCAATACAACATATTGTGAAAAGTGAAAGGACATAATATGTACGAAGAAATTATTCTTACAAAAACAAGAACTTTAACCCTCTAACCGACGAGACAAACTTTTGAAGAAATGCATCAAATGAAGCATAATTATAAAAAATGAGATTAAGTCTTGCTGGAAATTAATAAAATAAAATAAAATAAAATAAAATAAAATAAAATAAAATAAAACAAAATAAAATAAAATAAAATAAAATAAAATAAAATAAAATAAAATAAAATAAAATAAAATAAATTAAAATAAAATAAAATAAAATAAAATAAAATAAAATAAAATAAAATAATATAAAATAAAATAAAATAAATTAAAATAAAATAAAATAAAATAAAATAAAATAAAATAAAATAAAATAAAATAAAATAAAATAAAATAAAATAAAATAAAATATAAAATAAAAATAAAATAAAATAAAATAAAATAAAATGTATTAAATAAAAATTAAATGAAATAAAATGAGAGAAAATAAAATAAAATAAAATAAGCTAAAATAAAATAAAATAAAATAAAATAAAATAAAATAAATTAAAATAAAATAATATAAAATAAAATGAAATAAAATAAAATAATATAAAATAAAATAAAATAAAATAAAATAAAATAAAATAAAATAAAATAAAATAAAATAAAATAAAAGAAAATAAAATAAAATGAAGTAAAATAAAATAAAATTAAATAAAATAAAATAAAATAAAATAAAATAAAATAAATTAAAATAAAACAAAACAAAATAAAACAAAATAAAATAAAATAAAAATTAAATGAAATAAAAAATAATACAAATAAAATAAAATAAAACAAAATAAAATAAAATAAAATAAAATAAAATAAAATAAAATAAAATAAAATAAAATAAAATAAAATAAAATAAAATAAAATAAAATAAAATAAAATAAAATAAAATAAAATAAAATAAAATAAAATAAAATAAAATAAAATAAAATAAAATAAAATAAAATAAAATAAAATAAAATGAAATAAAATATAATAAAATAAAATTGAATAAAATAAAATAAAATAAATTAAAATAAAATAAAATATATTAGATAAAAAATAAATAAAATAAAATAAGAGAAAATAAAATAAAATAAAATAAGTTAAAATAAAATTAAATAAAATAAAATAAAAGAAAAGAAAAGAAAAGAAAAGAAAAGAAAAGAAAAGAAAAGAAAAGAAAAGAAAAGAAAAGAAAAGAAAAGAAAATAAAATAAAACAAAATGAAGTAAAATAAAATAAAATAATATAAAATAAAATAAAATAAATTAAAATAAAACAAAAGAAAATAAAATAAAATAAAGTTAAATAAAATAAAATACAATTAAATAAAATAAAATAAAATAAAATAAAATAAAATAAAATAAAATAAAATAAAATAAAACAAAATAAAATAAAATAAACTAAATTAAAATAAAATAAAATAAAATAAAATAAAATAAAATAAAATAAAATAAAAGAAAATAAAAGAAAAGAAAGTAAAATAAAAAAAAAAAAATTAAAATAAATTAAAATAAAATAAAATAAAATAAAATAAAATAAAATAAAATAAAATAAAATAAAATAAAACAAAATAAAATAAAATAAAATAAAATAAATTAAAATAAAATAAAATAAAATAAATTAAAACAAAATAAAATAAAATAAAATAAAATAAAATAAAATAAAATAAAATAAGATAAAATATAATAAATTAAAATAAAATAAAATAAAATAAAATAAAATAAAATAAAATAAAATAAAATAAAATAAAATAAAATAAAATATAATAAAATAAAATAAAATAAAATAAAATAAAATAAAATAAAATGAAATAAAATATAATAAAATAAAATTGAATAAAATAAAATAAAATAAAATAAAATAAAATAAAATAAAATAAAATAAAATAAATTAAAATAAAATATATTAGATAAAAAATAAATAAAATAAAATAAGAGAAAATAAAATAAAATAATTTAAAATAAAATTAAATAAAAGAAAAGAAAAGAAAAGAAAAGAAAAGAAAAGAAAAGAAAAGAAAAGAAAAGAAAAGAAAAGAAAAGAAAAGAAAAGAAAAGAAATGAAAAGAAAAGAAAATAAATTAAACAAAATGAAGTAAAATAAAATAAAATAAAATAAACTAAAATAAAATAAAATAAAATAAAATAAAATAAAATAAAATAAAATAAAATAAAATAAAATAAAATAAAATAAAATAAATTAAAATAAAACAAAATAAAATAAAAGAAAATAAAATAAAATAAAGTTAAATAAAATAAAATACAATTAAATAAAATAAAATAAAATAAAATAAAATAAAATAAAATAAAATAAACTAAAATAAACTAAATTAAAATAAAATAAAACAAGTAAGAAAATTATAGTCGGTCTAGACCGACTATACGATACCCTATACCATGCGTTTAGAGACCCTATCTCTCAGGCCCAACTAACTGGATATAGAAAATAAGCATAAATCAAATTTGAGTGGGATTTTTATTAATTTTTTCAGCTGCAGATATGAAAAAGTTCATATCGGATACTATATCTATGTGGGGACTAGGCCCAAAAATGGACCGATCCTGACCATGTTTGGTAAAGTCTCTTGTATTTTGCAAAAATATATACAAACAAAATTTGAGAAGAATCAGTGCAATATTTTTGTTTTTTTGATAGATTTAAGTGAAGATCGGGAAGTAGCTCTATATGGGGCCTATGACTAAGAGTTGTCCAATAGGGATCATTTTTTGACTACTGATTAATGGATGTAATATATACATACAAACCCAACTTGACTAAGATTTGTATGATAATTTGGATCTTATGGCAATATATGTTGATTTCATAGGGGTCATTTGTATGGGGGCTAGGTCTGAACATGGACCGATTCTCACCAATTTCAATAGCGTTCATCCCATGGCCGATAAAAGATCAAATACCAAATTTCGTCAAAAAATATTCATATTTGCGACCTGCAGTTTGATTACAAGCTTTACATGGACACACAGACGGACGGACGGACGGACGGACGGATGGACGGACGGACGGACGGACGGACGGACGGACGGACATCGTTAAATCGAATCAGAAAGTGATTCTGATTCGATCGGTGTAATTAAAGATGGGTGTAGGTCAAATATTTTTGGTTGTTACAAACAGCAGCACAAAGTCATTATACCCAAACCACATAGTGGTATAGGGTATAATAAAAGAAAATAAAAGAAAATAAAGTAAAAAAAATAAAAAAAAATTAAAATAAATTAAAATAAAATAAAATAAATTAAAATAAAATAAAAGAAAAGAAAATGAAATAAAACAAAATGAAGTAAAATAAAATAAAATAAATTAAAATAAAACAAAACAAAATAAAAGGAAATAAAATAAAATAAAATAAAGTTGAATAAAATAAAATACAATTAAATAAAATAAAATAAAATAAAATAAAATAAAAGAAAATAAACTAAATTAAAATAAAATAAAATAAAATAAAATAAAACAAAATGAGGTAAAATGAGGTAAAATAAACTAGAATAAAATAAATTAAAATAAAACAAAACAAAATAAGATAAAAGAAAATAAAATAAACTAAAATGAGGTAAAATAAAATATAATTAAATAAAATAAAATAAAATAAAATAAAATGAAATAAAATAAAATAAAATAAAATAAAATAAAATAAAATAAAATAAAATAAAATAAAATAAAATAAAATAAAAAATAAAATAAAATAAAATGAAATAAAATAAAATAAAATTAAATAAAACTAAATAAAATAAAATAAAATAAAATAAAGTAAAATAAAATAAAATAAAAGAAAAGAAAGTAAAATAAAATTGAAAAAAACTAAAATAAAATAAAATTAAATAAAATAAAATAAAATAAAATAAAATAAAATAAAATAAAAGAAAATAAAATAAAATAAAATGTGGTAAAATAAAATAGAATAAAATAAATAAAATAAAACAAAACAAAATAAGATAAAAGATAATAAAATAAAATAAACATAATAAAATAAAATAAAATAAAATTAAATAAAACTAAATAAAATAAAATAATATAAAATAAAATAAAATAAAATCAAACAAAATAAAGAAAAATAAAATAAAATAAAATAAAATAAAATAAAATAAAATAAAATAAAAGAAAATAAAATAAATTGAAATAAAATAAAATAACGGAAAAGAAAGGAACAGAAAAGAAAAAAGAAAAGACACGAAATGAAAAGAAAAGGAAATAGAAGAAAAGAAAATAAAAGAAAAGAAAAGAGAAGAATAGAAAAGAAAAGAAACGAAAAGAGAAAAGAAAAGAAAAGAAAAGAAAAGAAAAGAAAAGAAGAGAAACGAAATGAAAAGAAATGGAAAGAAAAGAAAAGAAAAGAAAAGAAAAGAAAAAATAAAACAAAATAAAAAATATAATTATATAAAATAAAATAAAATAAAATAAAATAAAATAAAATAAAAAAAATAAAATAAAGTAAAATAAAATAAAATAAAATAAAATAAAATAAAATAAAATAAAATAAAAAAATAAAATAAAAAAAAAAAAAAAATAAAAAATAAAAGAAACTAAAAACAAATAAAGTAAAATAAAAAAAAATAAAATAAAATAAAATAAAATAAAAAAATAAGATAAAATGAAATTAAATAAAATAAAATTAAATAGAGCAAAATAAAATGTTTTAAAATAAAATTAAATAATATATAATTAAATAAAAAAATAGTAAGTTATGAAATAAAATAATTTAAATTAAACTAAATAAAATAAACAAAAATATAAAATTATAAAAAAAAATAAAATAAAATAACATAAGGTAAAATAAAATAAATCAAACTAAAATAAAACAAAATAAAATAAATAAAAATAGAATAAATAAGATAATATGAAATGAAATTTAAATAAAATAGAATAAAAAATAAATAAAATAAAATAAAATAAATTAAAAATAAATAAAAATAGAAAAATAAATCAAAATAAAAAAAATAAAATAATACATAATAAAATAAAATTAAATAAAGTAAAATAAAATAAAATAATAAAATAAAATATAATATAATATAATAAACTAAAATAAAATGATATAAAATAAAATAAAGTAAAAAAAAAATAAAAAAAAATAAATAGTACATAATAAAATAAAATAAAATAAAACAAAATAAAATAAATTCAATTAAAACAAAGTATAATAAAAAATATAAAATAAAATAAAAAATAAAATAAAATGAATTAAAATACAAAAATAATAAAGTAAAAAATAAAATAATTGATATATAATAAATTTAAATATAAATGTTTCTAACGTCTTTGCAAAAGATTTGAATTTTCATATAATCCCAAGATTATTGATAATTTGGTAAGAAAACAAACTGCGTAGAGTTATTTCGTACCTCCTTAAGCTTACTATAATATGCTCAACATTTTTTAAACAGGTTATAAAAATTTATATCAAGTTATTTTAATTTTTTTTATTTAGCCATAAGTTTGTCAAACCCCGCCTCAATTAACGTAGAAAATTAAATTTCCCTTCATCGTGATGAAGTCATAAACAAAATTATGACATATGCATATAAAAACCGTTATAAAAATTTAATGAACACTAAAACTGGAACCAAAGCATCACCACTATAAAAATAATACATGTAAACATATGCTTAAATGGACAAAAAGAAAACAACATTGATTGTACTTGTACAAGCTTTAGTTTGTTTTGAGCATATGCTCGGGAAGTGTTCTGTATTTCACTTTAATAGCAAAAGTTTTTCCATACTCCTCCAGCAATGTTGAAAACTCTCATTTAGAACATATAAAATATCAGAAATTCGCTAGAAATTTTTATGCAACATTCATCGTATATTTTTGCATAAGTTTTGTTGTTTATTAAGATATTGAAAAAAGTATTTTTTAATTTCAAGCATTTTGCTTAAAACGTTCAGAAATATTGTTGAGCACACAATATGATGGGCACTACCTGTGCGAAATAATTTGAATAATTTAAATTGAGCGTAACAAAATCTTTCTATTCTACATGTAAGCACCTTGATAAAGGTGCTTTTAATTAATTTTTAAAATAAATTTGTCAAAATGAGTTCAATAAATTTTAGTTTAGTAATAATTTCCTTCAACCAGAAATCTTTTGGATAAGCAGAAAGTTCTGAACTTGTATAATTAAAGTTCACTTATTTAAAGTGTGGATTTCCGAAAAGTTTTTGAAATATTACTATCTTAAGGGAAAAATCAACCTGAATCGTGTATAGTTCCCTGTACTCATAAGCAGAATATTCAAAATTTTCTTATTTTATTTTTTTTAATTCAATTCAATTTCTTTATTTTGTTTTATTTAAAAATATTTTTTAATATAATTTTGTTTATTTAAATTTATTATTTTTTATTTTGTTTTATTTTATTTATTTTGTTTTATTTTTTTTTTTTTAATTTTATTTTATCCTATTTTATTTTATTTTTTTTATTTAATGAAATAAATTTATTATTATGAAATATTTATGAAATAAAATTCATTTTATTTTATTCTATTTTATTTTATTTTATTTTATTTTATTTTATTTTACTTTTTGTATTTTTTTTATTTAATTTTATTTTATTATATTTTATTTTGCTTTTTTTATTTATTTTTTTATTTTAATTTTATTTTATTTTCTTTTCTTTTGTTTTATTTTATTTTTAATTTATTTTAATTTTTTTTATTTATTTTTTAATTTAATTTTATTTTACTTTATTTTATTTTACTTTATTTTATATTATATTGTTTTATTTTATTTTATTTTATTTAATTTTATTTATTTTATTTTATTTTATTTTTTTTATATTATTTTATTTAATTTTATTTAATTTTATTTTATTTAATTTTATTTTATTTTATTTTATTTTATTTTATTTTATTTTATATTATTTTATACTATTTTATTTAATTTTATTTTATTTAATTTTATTTTATTTTATTTTATTTTATTTTATTTTATATTATTTTATTTAATTTTATTTAATTTTATTTTATTTAATTTTATTTTTTTTATTTTATTTTATTTTATTTTATTTTATTTTATTTTATTTTATATTATTTTATACTATTTTATATTATTTTATTTTATTTTGTTTTATTTTATTTTATTTTATTTTATATTATTTAATTTAATTTTATTTTATTTAATTTTATTTTATTTTATTTTATTTTATTTTATTTTATTTTATTTTATTTTATTTTATATTATTTTATACTATTTTATATTATTTTAATATATTTTATTTTATTTTATTTTATTTTATTTTATTTTATTTTATTTTATTTTATTTTATTTTATCTTATTTTATTATATTTTATATTATTTTTTTTTATTTTTTTTTTATTTTATTTTATTTTAATTTATTTTATTTTATTTTGTTTTATTTTATTTATTTTTTTTTTTAATGTCTTTTATTTTTAATTTAATTTTATTTTATTTTATATTATTTAATTTTATTCCATTTTACTTTATTTTAACATTTTCTATTGTATATCAGAAGGCTTTTGAATAAAAAAAGGCAAATTCGTGCTGGTGGTAATATGTTTGTGTGTTTAAATAACAAAATAGGTACAATGTCAAATTATGTTTATTTTTTTATAAATAATATAACAAACAAAAGTGCAAATAATCATATTTGAATTATTAAAAAAGATTACAAAATATTTTCATTACCGGGATAAACTTTTTTTAGCTTAAAGCATTTTGTAATTTTAGAATGTTTTTCTGTATTTTTTATTTTTATTTTACTGCTTACTTTAGTGCTGCTCGTAGCCATTTAATAAATAGTTGATTAAACAGGACTTTAAAACATGCATTCTCCTTAAATTTCATCAACTCTAAATCGAAGATAATGTTTTGTTAATGATCACTTTCATGAGCTTTCCTTAAGAAAGATTATGAGATTAAAGAAGATTTAGGGAATTTAATAAATTTAAATTCTTTGTTAAATAACGAAATTCAACATCCATATTTTGTGAGATATTCTAAATATCCCGAACACGTTGTAAACCTTTAAAATTATTTGCTTGACAGTTATGAAAATATTCAATATATTTACAAGAACAGTTCTGTTTAGGGTTTTGTGTTCATTGTACATGTATTGTTTAAAACATACACATAAATATTTTAGGCTTTATTAAAAATTTATTGTATATGTACAGATGGTCATGGTTTTGTTATTGTTGTTACATTTACGTTTACATATTCAGTTTGTTTTGAGTGTCAATCGGTTTTTGTTAATGAAATATAAATATTTATACAATGTATTCATAACCAATTACTAAATTTCAATAGTAATAATGGCTGCATTTATGAATATTGTAGGGACATCACTATTGCTGTTACCACCTATTCTTATAACATACTCGTAATATAAATTTAAATTTAATGATTTCAAAATGTCATATACATTTTATGTGCGACTACATTGCTTTTTGTGTATTCTGTTGAGGAAAATTCAAAATAATGAAACTTCAAGTTTGATGCTGTACTCTTGAGTTTAATCAGAAAAAACTAAATTAAGCACTTTATTAACTATCATTTTATCAACTCATTATGATTTAAAAAAGAAAAGAAAAAATCTATTCAAAACCGAATTCGAGTAGAAGTGTATAAATTTTTAAAACTTTCATTTCATTATATTTCGTAAGAACGAGGTATATTTCAAATTTTCATTTGCCTTATTCTAATTTGCCATCATAGGTCATTAAAAAGGGTGTTCCAAAACCCACAAACCACATAAGACTTGAAGTTGCTGCCGTCTGTGCAGTAAAGTGTTGGCAACCAAAATAAAAAGACAGTTAATAAAAGACAGTTAACTAAAAATGGAGCACTACACTATAGAAAACGCGTTTGATTGTTGAACAATATTTCAAAAAACGTTGCTTATTTTTCGAACAAAATCATCCTGAACGATGAAGCACATTTTCACCTTGACGGCTTCGTTAATCGTCAAAATTGCCGCATTTAGCATTCAGAAAAAACACATGTGTTTGTGATAACAGAGTCCTTTTAACCTAAATTGGATAATATTGATGCCAGACAGCCTTGGTCGTGTACTCTCTCGTTTCAGTGATAATAATTGAATTGACATGACACTGTCCTGTCTTCTCTATGTTCATTAAATAAATGAAAATGTGAAGAAAAAATTGTGTTTTCTATTTAATTGAAATCTTGCGTGAATTTTTGGACCAACTTTATATATATAATATAAAAAAAAAATATATGTAATATAAAAAAATATATATATACATACATATTTTTTTCTAAGCAGAATCATGACCATATCACAGAGATTTTGACACGGTTTCGGGCAAAATGGTGTCTACAGTGTCTACAAAAGTTGTTAACTCAATAATAGTGAATCTTTTGAATATATTTGAATAAAACCAAGTAAAAAATTATAATTGGTCTAGGCCGACTATATGAATCCAGATGCCGTGAGTTTGGAGAAGGGATCTTAGGCTGAACTAAATGAATATACAAAAAAAGCATAAACCAAAGTAATGTGTCATTTTTATAAATCTGTTGCCTGCTGATATGAAAAAATTCATATGGGGTGCTATATTTATGTTAGGACCAGGTCTAAAAATGGAGCGATCTCGACCATATTTGGGGAAGTGACTTATTTTTCGAAGGCGAAGATAGGGAGTCAGCTTCATATGATGACAATGACTGTAAATGTGTCCTACAAGGTTTATTTTTGGAGTACAAATTAATGGATGTATTAAGCACATACAGTCTAAATTTGATCGAGTTTTATACTATAATTGGGTTCCAACTCATAAGTCGAATTCATAGCAATCACTTTTATGGGGAATACGTCGACCAATTTCAATAGCGTACGTCCTAGGGCCGACAAAATCTCAACAAAATACATATATTCATATCTACGATCTGTAGTTTGATTTATATGGATATACAGGCTGACGGACAGACGGACAGACATATAGACAAGCAGTCAGCCAGACAGACAGACTTAGAGAGAGATGAATTGACATCGCTAAATCTACACAGAACATGATTCTGAATCGATTGGTATAATAAAAGTTGGGTTTTAGTACCATCAGCTCAAACTCACTGCATGGTGGTACAGGGTATAAAAAATATAAGGAAATATACACCAATGAAGAAAGTAAGATCTTTGAAATTAGTTTAATTTTTAGCTCTTGATATATGGCTACTAGAGTGGTCCTTAAAAATTAAATTGCAATTTTAGGGAGTATTTGGGTCCAGTTGGTTTCCTTTCCATATATAACTAATAAGTGTGAAGTTTGGGAACAATCGGATAACGAAAAGTTGCGCCGGAAATCGATTAAAAATTTCAAGTATATTTATATGGGGAAAATATGATGTTTTTTCAGAAAATTTCGTTCTATAGTTTAATTTTTTCGCCAAGTTGTTGTACGAGTCAATATCAGTACTAAATTATCTTTTCAAAAAGCTATATATCTTCAAAATTGTATAAAAACTCGCCAAGAAATAACAACTGCCCCAGACCTTTTTTTTGCCAAAAAACCCTAGGTCATGAAATGTGGTGAACATTTTTTCAACTTTAGCAAATTGATTAATGCCCAAAGTTCAGAAAATAAACACATCAAACACACAATGTTCTGTTCTAAAGCAGCCAACACATATTTTTATTTTCTAAATTTTGTACGGTGGCGAACACAATCATGACTGTGTTTCGTTTTAATATTTCGTTATCTACAAGAACATTTTTCTATCACGTATTTTTTGTTTCGAACACACATAAACCACACAGATTCGAGTGTAGCGTTATTTTTAGTTCGACTGCTTGCACTGTACTGCTTAAAAAACAGAACACGTTCTTGAACGCGTACATCTAAGAATTAAAACATTATCCACTCGCGATCGGAAAAATCTGAAAGTCCCCTATAATAACAACAACAATTTTTTCAACCAAGTTTATTAAAAAATCTAAAAAAAAAATAAAAAAAAAAAACAAAATATAGTAATAAAATAGAAAAAAGAGAAATTTTATATGTTGTTTATAACTTAATTTTGGTTTTTTTCCCGATTGCGAGTGGATAATGTTTTAATTTTTAGATGTACGCGTTCAAGAAAATGTTCTGTTTTTTTTTAGCAGTACACGTGCAAGAAGACGAACTTAAAATAAAGTTGCACTCGAATCTGTGTGCTTTATGTGTGTTCGAAACAAAAAATACGTGATAGAAAAATGTTCGTGTAGATAACGAAATATTATAACGAAACACAGTCATGATTGTGTAGGGCACCGTACAAAATTTAGAAACACACATAATTAAAATGAAAATAAAAATATGTGTTGGCTGCTTTAGAACAGAACATTGTGTGTTTGATGTGTGTATTTTCTGAACCTTAGATTGAAATAGAGGATCTACATTAATTTTTTCAACTTATAATTTATATACGTACTTAAAACACTACGTCTCATAACTATAGCAACTTTAATTTTTTTTTTAACTGGCTATAAAAATTTAATAAAACACCTTTTATCTCATGTAAAAAAAAATTTATAAAAAGTTTTCTTTTGCTAAATTCTGCTCTTTGAAAAGAGCCTTCAAATATTGTTAATTTATTGCATATATCTAACTCTTTTTTTCGTTTCATGACTGTAGAACACATTTGAAAAGGTTACAATAAAGTGATAATAAGTGAACTCAAGATAATTTTTTTGAGTAATAATTAAAAAAAGTAAAGAAGTGAAATGCCACGAGGTAAAAAGTTGTCTGATATTTAAAAATAGAAAATTGTTGGATTTAATGAAGCAGGCCTAGAAAAGAAATTTATAATTTCCATTCAAATTCGGAAGAATCTATAATATTTATAGGCTATGCGATTTCTTGTGACCGATGTTTTGTTCTACCGTTTTATCCCGATTTTGACCAAACGTATATATATTTGAAAGGTATTTCTTTTTAGCCGTTTTGCAGATTTTTAAATTTTTTCCTTTAGTTTGAGTAAATTGCATTTAAAATTTCTACGAACACATACATAAAATTTTACATATGCTATGTGTGTTAATGAGCCTGTTATCTTCATTCACAATAATAAAAAGCCATAAAAGTGTTGGTTTATGAATTGGCTAAGTTGAAAAATAAAGCTGCATAAAAATTGCACTTGAATTTCGAGCGCTGGAATCTGCTAGTATGATATTAAGAGACGAGGTGGCCTAAAAAAAACTTTCGAGTCGAGAATGTCGAAGAATTTTACGAAAAGCTGGCAGCTCTGCATTTGCAGTCAACTCGCTGCTAAAATCACAACAAAAATTTTTAAATCGATGGAGAGTTCTAAATGATGCACCGAACATCTAACGTCAAAAACTGAAAACAGCATCCAGATTACTTAAGCGTCATAACATTACACAGCTTAATTTCGCTTAGCGAAATATGTAAACAAATTGGTCTTAGGTATTGAAGCTATATATATTTCACTCTGTCGTTTGGTGAACATTTTGCTTTCTTAGATTATTTTTTCTGATGAGAAAAAACGGAATCTAGATGGCCTTATATTGGCATAATTTACGGAAAAACTACAGTATTTGTCCCAGAGAAATTTCGGTGGGGGTTCGATGATGGTATGGGGTGCATTTTCAGCGGATGATGTGTTGAAACTGCAGGTTGTTTCATCTTTTGAACCAGCAGAACTTAAGAGCAAAAAATATGGTGAGAAGAAGTAGAGATAGTGAGAAAGTTTTTTAAAAATTACGACGTTTACACAGGTTGTTTTAATAAATTTTTAACATCAGTTAAAAAAAAAAGATTTTAAAGTGTGCTCTAGTTATGAGACGTAGTGTATAATACGCGAATTAGAATATTTACTTATAACTCAGAAACCAATTACATTTATTACAAATATAAGTAGATAATACACTATAATCAGCATTAACATCTATTGTTTTTAGAAATAACATTTCCATATTTTAGATCATCTGATAACACTTCAACACCTCAACTCAAACATGTAGGAATTATAATTACATATGTACGAGTAGTTTGTTTTTACTTATGGGGAATTACATTTTGAAATATGCCAAAGTAGATAATAATGAAAGTTGTATAAAGTAATACATATGCATGTTTTCTTAAATTTTGGAACCTATAGCTTATTCAAAATAATAATTGAATATTTGGTATATGAATATTGAATATTTGATATATGAAAAAGTAATAAGCTTAGAACAATAGTGGCTATTTTTTACATTAGCCCAATGCTTAAAGTGTATTTCAAAAGTAACTAAAATATCTTCATGTGTTATTAAATAAAAAATGGATTACTGGAAAATACCATTAAATGTTGATATGTCCATTACTAAAATTACCTAATATATCACTTCTGAAATCATTCATTATTCAATTTAATTCATCTACTCATTTTTCTAACTTTATTAACAACACATCAATCTGTAACCCAACCAAAAAAAAATATATAATAAAGGATGTTTTATGTGGTAACAGATGTATCATTTTCCCATCAATAACGGATGTATTACAGTGAGTAACAGTACGTAGCTTATTTAATCTCTCATCACATTTTATGTGTACGGCTACAACAGTATAAAATGCTTGATCCTTGCAGTTTAACAATCTGTTTTTAAGCTAATTTCTGATTGGTTCAGATAATTGCGACTTCTTACCAGTAGATGGCGTTTTGTTCAGTCATAGGTAAAAGCACATGTTGTCTTAGAAATTGTTGTGTATGAATATCAGCTGATTATTCAAGAAAGGAGTGTGTGAAATCTGCTGCTTTCATATTCAATGAACTTTCAGGTGAGTTAAATTTTAGATAGTTTTGGTGTGTAAACATCTATGCGCGCAGGGGCGAAAATTTCTATTTCACAATACCATCACAAAAAAAGCGTAACATGTAACGCGTAAGACAAAGTCGGTGTGACTTATGATTGCATTGGTGAAAAAATAATGATATGTAATAACCTTTTTGAAAATTAAAAATTAAAAATAAAAATGAAAAATAAAAAATTAAAAATAAAAAACAAAAAATGAAAAATAAAAAACAAAAAATGAAAAATAAAAAATGAAAAATGAAAAATGCAAAATAAAAATGAAAAATAAAAAATGAAAACCGAAAACCGAAATATGAAAAATCAAAAAGAAAAATGAAAAATAACAAATTAAAAATAAAAAATGAAAAATTAAAACTACAAAATGAAAAATAAAAAATCAAAAATGAAAAATAAAAAATGAAGAATGAAAAATTAAAAAATAAAATGAAAAATGAATAATAAAAAATAAAAAATAAAAATAAAAAATTAAAAATGAAAATCGAAAAATGAAAAATAAAAGAAAAATGATAAATGAAAAACGAAAAATGAAAAACGATAGATGAAAAATGAAAAATAAAAAGTGAATAAAAATGAAAAATAAAAAAATTAATAATAAAAAATGAAAAATAAGAAATGAAAAACAAAAACCGAGAAATGAAGAATAAAAAGAAAAATGATAAATGAAAAACGAAAAACGAAAAATGAAAAATGAAAAATAAAAAGTGAAAAATAAAAATTAAAAATAAAATATGAAAAAAGAAAAATTAAAAATAAAATGTGAAAAAAGAAAAATTATAAATGAAAAACAAAAAATGAAAAATAAAAAATGAAAACCAAAAACCGAGAAATGAAGAATAAAAAGAAAAATGATAAATGAAAAACGAAAAACGAAATCCGAAAAATGAAAAATAAAAACTGAAAAATGAAAAATAAAAAATGAAAACAAAAAATAAAAAATTAAAAATAAAAAATGAAAAAATAAAAAAATGAAATATGATAAATGAAAAACGAAAAACTAAAAATGAAAAATTAAAACTGAAAAAGGAAAAATGAAAAAAATGGAAAATAAAAAAGAAATGAAAAATAAAAAATGAAAAATAAAAAATGAAAAATGAAAAATGAAAAATTAAAAATAAAAAATGAAAAATAATAAATCAAAAATAATAAATCAAAAATAAAAAATTAGAAATAAAATATGAAAAAAGAAAAATTAAAATTAAAATATGAAGAAAGAAAAATGAAAAATTAAAAATGAAAACCGAAATCCGAAAAATGAAAAATTAAAAATTAAAAGGGAAAATGGAAAATAAAAAATGAAATATAAAAATGAAAAAATAAAAAACTGAAATATGGTAAATGAAAAACGAAAAATGAAAACTGAAAAACGAAATATGAAAAAAAAGGAAAATAAAAAATAAGAAATGAAAAATAAAAAAAGAAAAATAAAAAATTAAAAATAATAAATTAAAAATGAAAAAAAAAGAAAAATAAAAAAGGAAAAATGAAAAATGAAAAATGAAAAATGAAAAAAGAAAAATAAAAAATGGAAAATAAAAAATGAAAAATAAAAACGAAAAATGAAAAATGAAAGATAAAAAATAAAAATGAAAAATTAAAATAAAAATTAAAAATGAAAAATCAAAAAAAGAAAAATAAAAAACGAAACATAAAAAATGAAAAATATAAAATTTTAAATATAATATGAAAAAAGAAAAAAGAAAAGTTAAAAATGAAAAATGAAAAATGGAGACAAAAAAATGAAAAATGAAAAATATAAAATGAAAAACGAAATCCGCAAAATGAAAAATGAAAAATAGAAAGTGAAAAATGAAAAAAAAAAATGGAAAATTAAAAATAAAAAGTGAAAAAAACGAAAATGATAATTGAAAAACGAAAAATGGAAAATGAAAAATAAAAAATAAAAATAAAAATAAAAAAAAATGGAAAATAAAAAATTAGAATTGAAAAATGAAAAATGAGAATCGAAAAATGAAAAATAAAAAATGAAAAATAATAAATTAAAAATGAAAAATAAAAAATGGAAAAAGAAAAATAAAAAAATAAAAATTAAAAATGAAAATGGGAAAAATGAAAAATGAAAAATGAAGAAAGAAAGATAAAAAATGGAAAATAAAAAATAAAAACGAAAAATGAAAAATTAAAGATAAAAAATCAAAAATGAAAAATGAAAAATCAAAAATGAAAAATGAAAAATAAAAAATTAAAACTTTAAAAAAAAAATGAAAAAGAAAAAATGAAAAACTAAAAATAAAAAGTGAAAATGAAAAACGAAAAATGAAAAATGGAAAATAAAAAAAAAAAAAATTGTAAATAGAAAATGAAAAATAAAAAATAAAAAATGAAAAACGAAAAATGCGAAATAATTAATTAAAAATGAAAAATAAAAAATAAAAAATGAAAAAGAAAAATAAAAAATGAAAAACTAAAAATGAAAAACGAAAAATTAAAAATGAATAATGAAAAAAAGAAAAAAAAAATAGAAACGATAAACAAAAAATTAAAAATTAATGATAAAAAAATAAAAAACAAAAAATAAAAAATAAAAAATGAAATAAAAAATGTAATTAAAATGAAAAAAAGAAAAACTAAAAACTAACCGGTTAAAGTAATAAATAATAATAATATTTTTATATTAGCAGGCTCACATGATTTTTTTTATACATTTTTTCTGTTCTGGAATCAGACATGTGTAGGTTAGAACAGGATAAAAAATTCCATATAGCACCAGTTGTAGCTACATATTGTTCAGTTATGGCTACTAATATAGAGAGATTTTATACTCAATTTGGATTTTATAATTTAAAAGCATTTAATTCTATGACAGTGCAGAAAATTTTACAATTTCATACCAAGATGAAGGGCAAAGTGCACATTGGACAAATGATCAGGTTGCAATTTTTACAGTTGTCATTAAAAATGAAAAATAAAAAATAAAAAATAAAAAATGAAAAAGAAAAATAAAAAATGAAAAACTAAAAATGAAAAACGAAAAATTAAAAGTGAAAAATGAAAAAAAGAAAAAAAAAATAGAAACGATAAACAAAAAATTAAAAATTAATGATAAAAAAATAAAAAACAAAAAATAAAAAATAAAAAATGAAATAAAAAATAAAAAATGAAATAAAAATGAAAAAAAGAAAAACTAAAAACTAACCGGTTGAAGTAATAAATAATAATAAATATTTTTATATTAGCAGACTCACATGATTTTTTTTATACATTTTTTCTGTTCTGGAATCAGACATGTGTAGGTTAGAACAAGATAAAAATTCCATATAGCACCAGTTGTAGCTACATATTGTTCAGTTATGGCCACTAATATAGAGATTTTATAATTTAAAAGCATTTAATTCTATGACACTGCAGAAAATTTTACAATTTCATACTAAGATGAAGGGCAAAGTGCACATTGGACAAATGATCAGGTTGCAATTTTTACAGTTGTCATCTGAAATCAAAATATAATAATGACACTTCTCATGGCAAAGGACCCTTTGATGAAATCGGGGGTCAACTAAAGTACCGTGTTTGGGTGGAGACCAAAGCAATTACGTACATTGTAAATTATATTGAAAGTTTTGTGAAATGTGCAGAAGCTGTCTGCAAGAAGACAGTAGTCCGCTTTATTCCAAAGTTCAACTTTCTTGCGACAATTAATAAACTTGAAGAGAGATAGAATGGCATTCAAACAATACTTTCAACCCATTCAGTATATTGCATCAAAGCTAAAGGCAAGTACTGTATCAATTATTCTGTTGTGTCAAACAGCCATCCAATGATAAATTTCAATCTTGAAACTGGAAAATCTGAAACCATAAAACTTGAACTGGAAACCATACAGAATCCAGAGCCTGTTACATTTGGGAAATGGGTTTTAGTTGCTTTGCAATCTGAGAAGAAAAAATTGTTATCATTTCGTTGGGCAAGTCACTGAGGTTTTTGATTCTCCAGTGAAGTTTCTCAAAATAGTTGAAGAAAAGTTTGTGTGTTCTACTAATGATTTTTCAATAGTCAGTGAACAAAAAATAATATTATTACTACCAGAACCTTTATTTGACAGCTGGGGAAGACTGTCATTTTAACATAACTTCACAAAGTATAATTTGAAATAAGTTGTATTATTTAATACTCATAAATATATTTATATAAGTATAAGTGTAACTGTTTCCCTGTGATCAAAAATTTAAAGCTTTAAAACGAAAACAAAAGTTTAATAAATTTAGAATTGATGCGTCCGTTACTTCTTGTGATACGTCCGTTACTGACAAAAAATAATAATAACAAATATTGTTTGAGGAAATTTTCAAAATTTAATTGCATCATAAAGAGATAGAGCCCTTGTTTTTCATAAATTCCATTGCAGGGAAACAAGAAAATAACAATTTGGAGTCTTTGTAGGGTATTTTGTGTACCAATTGATACGTCTCACAGTGGGTTCGATGGTACTCAAAGTGGCGATTAATTCAGGGATGCCGTAGTTTATAAATATTTTGAGTTTTTATTGATGATTAATCATAATCATCATGGAAAAAAAAAATTTTTTAATCTGTTAGGCGCTTTTTTTTTCGGCAAAAAAAGTTCTTAGTTCACTATTTTAACTTTGACTTTTGAATGAAAGGAGGTAAATTAATAAGTCAAATTGGAAATTGGAGCGTACTTATATAATGTATATTATTAGTATAAAGTTAATTTAAAATTAAAATTTTGTTTTTCACTAAATCCCATAAATATACTAAATTATCTCAAAAAAGTCACGAAAGAATGGTTTATAAAAAAAAAAAAAAAATAATTAAAACTTTTTGATGAAAGCTTTGTTTTTATTTTACAATTTTAATAAACAGTATTAAAATAATTGTGTTACTCTGCATCATCAAATTCATCATAATTATCATAATCTTCATCATCGTCATCACTATCTTCATTGCTATTATCATCACCTTCTTCATCACCATCTTCATTATCTACATCTTTATTATAATTTTCATCAGAAATATTTGGCAAAACTAATAACTCTAATTCCGAAGTTGGTAAATTAATTTTTTTTTCTGCTCATATTTCTTGCTCATGCTAGATATAAATGCCTAAGAGATTAGAAGAATCCTATTGAAAATATCAGTGATCAAAATCACTCACATCAACATAAACAATAACAACAAGTAAGAAAATTGTAGTCGGTTTAGACGGACTATACGATACCTTATACCATGGTTTAGATATCCTATCTCTTCGGTCCAACTAATTGGATATAGAAAATAAGCATAAACGAAATCTGAGTGGCTTTGTTATTAATTTTTTTGGTTGCAGATATGAAAAAGTTCATATCGGATGCTATATTTATATGGGGATTAGGTCGATCCTGACCATATATGGTAAAATCACTTATATTTTGAAAAAATATATACAAACCAAATTTGAAAAAAATCCGTGCAATATTTTTGTTTTTTGATAGATTTAAGTGAAGATCGGAAAGCAGCCCTATATGGGGCATATGACTAAGAATTGTTCTATAGGTATTATTTTTGGACTACTGATTAATGGATATAATAAACATATGCAAACCCAATTTTACTGAGATCTATATGATTACAAGGTTTACATGGACACTCAGACGGACGGACGGACAGACGGACGGAAGGTGATTCTGAGTCGATAGGTATAATAAAAGATGGTTCTAGGCAAATATTTGTTATAGCTACAAACAGCAGCACAAAGTCATTATACCCAAACCACATCGTGGTATAGGGTATAAAAATACCAAAAGTAAAGAAAAAGATAATATTTGAAAACAAACACACTTACTGGACTTGACTACCAGACTTTTTACACAAAAACGACAAAAAAAATGACTGCATTGTCTCAGGGTTTTTTTTTAATTAAAGCTTTAATCCCATACTTTTTTAAAATCCACAAGTCGGATCCCAACTATAACTAACTTAATAAGTGTGGTCCATAAAATGTGGAAAATGTCTCAATTTTGGAACTTTTTTAAAAAAATTACTAAAAATAGTTACGCATAATTTTTATAAACAAACACAATTTTTCTATATCTTAAAATATCTGAAGTTGAAGGTTCCATTATAAAAGTTTTACTGTTTTAAGGATTTAATAGAAAAATAAACACTTGAATCGTAAAGAATTAAAATTTTTCTACTTTTTGCAAAAACATCATTAATTTGCTGATTTTGACAGCTCACCACGGGGTAAATATAAAACATAGATGGCTGAAATTTCGCACAGTGATGTAGAATTTTATCTAGTTTCACCCTATAGAAAAGTTTCTGACAAAAACTTAATTCTAAAATTTCAATTAAGCGCCACTTTGGTGCCATTTGAACCCAATGTGTGTCTGTTACCGTCAGATTGCCCTTATAAGGTAAATAAAATTTTCTTTAAAGAAATTTTAAGTCCACAAAATTATAGAGAATATATTTTGCTAACAAAATGACTTTTCATATTTTTTTTTTATCTAACATTTTTCTAACATATTTTCTGATTTTATGTTATATGTAAAATTTAACACTGAGTTTATCTTCAGTTCAGAATGTTGTCGTTGGTCGTTTAAGCTAAAATTTTAAATTCTATAGTCAATTTTTTAAAAGCCGATTCTTTTTTAGTTGATCATAATTATACAGATATAAATAATACTTGCAACTACCAAAGAATTAAATTAAAGATAAACACAATTTTAAAATATTTACTTGAACATATTTAAATATGTGCTACAACAGGACTTAACACAAATATGACCTATTTGCTGCAATGAATACGTTCATATAAAATAAAGCGTTTATTTCTCACTTTTCTTAGAAGTCACATAAACAAAATGTTTGCCACTTGACTACACAACAATCTGTTACAGCTGATTGTTGACTACTTGTAACAAGATAATGAGAAAATAAAAAAAAAACGATGGGGAAAATATGTTGATATCTGAGTTTACAATTATTTATTCAACAATGGCGACAAAATAACGACACACATTAAACATGGCAAATGTCAACGATGACACAACTATAGGATACTTTGTAATATTTTTTCATTTTTATCGGTTCAACAAATGTTTTATAGTTATTTTTTTTATTTTTATGCCATAGTAAACTTTTATAACAGCGACTTTGCTTTGATATGTTCTTTTCTTTAGCTGAGATTCAATTCAGTTTCTTTTTTATGAAGTTCGCTCGAAGCGAATACTTAATCTTTACGCAAGCACTGCTCCTAAATGACTGCTTTAGTTTATTTTATTTTTCTTAGCAGTTAGCAAAAGTCATCAACCACCAATACAGAGACAAAGGCAAACTCATTTGCTATCATATGTATGTGTATGCGCCAAACACTTGGCTGCTTTATTTTATATTTTGAATATTATTATTTTTCGGAGAGTACAGTAAAACATTTCTATAGCGACAAAATAAACAATGCTAAAATTTGTATAAAAGTATATATAAATCGACAAACTTAGAAGAGCTAAGAATTACTTAATATTAAAATATTTAAGGGTGTGGGTATTATAGTATTATTTTTATATCCTATACCATTATGTGATAAGGTTTAAATAAATTAGTGCTGATGTTTGTAACTACCAAAAATATTTGACCTACACCCAGCTTTTTGATGTGTAAACATCTATGCGCGTAGGGGGGTAAATTTCTATTTCACAATACAATCACAAAAACAGCGTAACATGTGAGCTGTAAGTCAAAATCGGTGTGACTTATGATTGCATTGGTGAACAAATTGTGAGATGTAATAACCTGTTTGAAAACGAAAAATAAAAAATGAAAAATGAAAATTAAAAAAGGAAAAATGAAAAATAAAAAATTAAAAATTAAAAATAAAAAAAAATGTAAATGAAAAACAAAAAATGAAAAATGAAAAATGAAAAATAAAAAATGAAAAATAAAAATGAAAAATGAAAAATAAAAAATAAAAATGAG
Source organism: Cordilura impudica (assembly GCA_963682025.1). Lineage (NCBI taxonomy): Eukaryota > Metazoa > Arthropoda > Insecta > Diptera > Scathophagidae > Cordilura > Cordilura impudica. The sequence goes on along the minus strand of OY821521.1, from coordinate 16,485,888 downwards.
AAACGAAAAATTAGAAATAAAAAATGAAAAATAAAAAATAAAAAACGAACAAGTAACAAAATTATAGTCGGTTTAGACCGACTATACGATACCCTATACCATGCGTTTAGAAACCCTATCTCTTAGGCCCAACTAACTGGACATTAAAAATAAGCAAAAACCAAATTTGAGTGGGATTTTTATTAATTTTTTTGGCTGCAGATATGAAAAAGTTCATATCGGATGCTATATCTGTATGGGGACTAGGTCCAAAAATGGACCAATCCTGATCATGTTTCGTAAAGTCTTTTATATTTTGCAAAAATATATACAAACAAAATTTGAGAAGAATCAGTGCAATATTTTTGTTTTTTAATAGATTTAAGTGAAAATCGGGAAGCAGTTCTATATGGGGCCAAAGGTATCATTTTTGGACTACTCATTAATGGATGTAATGAACGCATATAAACCCAATTTGAGTAAGATCTATATGACAATTTGGATCTTATAACAATTTATGTCGATTTCACAGGGGTAATTTGTATGGGGGCTAGGTCTGAACATGGACCGATTCTCACCAATTTCAATAGCGTTCATCCCATGGCCAACAGAAGCTTATATACCAAATTTCATCAAAATATTTTCATATTTGCGACCTGCAGTTTGATTACAAGGTTTACATGGACACACAGACGGACGGACGGACGGACGGACATTGTTAAATCAACTCAGAAAGTGATTCTGATTCGATCGGTATAATTAAAGATGGGTCTAGGTCAAATATTTTTGGTTGTTACAAACAGCAGCACAAAGTCATTATACCCAAACCACATAGTGGTATAGGGTATAAATAGGAAAAATAAAAAATTAACCGGTTGAAATAATAATAAATAGTTTTATATTAGCAGACCCCCTACAGTTGATTGCTATAACTGATACATAGATGACGCTTTCTGTTTGATTTTAAAAAGTGTCATAAAAAAATATTTTATTACTAGATGTGTACACATCTCCCCTGTGATCGGACTCACATGATTTTTTTTATATCAATCGACTCAGGATCACTTTCTAAGTTGATTTAAAGATGTACGTCCTTCCGTCTGGGTGTCCATTTCACTGTAGGAGAACTTTTAGTCATAGTCCTAATGTAAAACTTATTCCAGATCTTTCCTCAAATTGATCAACAACCAGATTTTTTTCAAAAAACATACCATCGGTTGTTAACTTTTTCATATCTGCACGGCAGACTGGTCTAGATCGTCTATAATTTTCCTACTTGCTTATTTTATTTTCATCGCTCATCACAAACGTATTTAGTTCCATTAAATTATCACTCATAATTTTATACGAAACATACGTATCTTTGTAAAAAAGTATTTCTTCTAAAAGTAACTTTTGCAAAAAATTTCCTTTTCTAAAAATACACCTTTTATAAAAAGTAACTTTTGTAAAAAAGAGCGACTCTAAAAAAATATAATTTTTAAAAGAAGTGCTTTTTGTAAAGAAAAACCTTTTCTAAAAAAAGTACCTTTTGTTAAAAAGACCTTATGTAAAAATTACCTTTTCTAAAAAAGTATCTTTTTTCAAAAAGTTCATAAAAAAAACAAAACAGTTTCTTCAATAAAAAGTACCGTTTCTATAAACCCTTTTCTAAAAAGTCACTTTAATAATAATAAATTTTCCAAAAAATGCCTTTTTTAAAAATGTAAATAAGAGCCTTTTCGGAAAAATATATGTTCCAAAAAAAAGTACATCTTCTAAAGAGCTACCTTTTCTTAAAAAGTACCTTCTCTAAAACTAAAAAAGTAACTTTTGTAAAAAATTACTTTTGTCAAAACAAGCGTTTCTAAGAAATACAGTTTCTAAGACAGTACTTTTTCTAAAAATTTAATTTTTCTAAAATATAGCCTTTCTAAAAAAGTACCTTTTTTTTCAGAAAAGAGCCTTTTGCAAAAATTATACCTTTTTTAAAACAGTTTTTTTTTTTTTTTGTAAAAAAGACTTTTTGTAAAAAATACCTTTTCTAAAAAAGCACATTTTTTCAAAAATTCCTTTCCCAAAAAGTAAAGTTTCTAAAAAAAAAAAACATTTTCTTCAATAAAAAGTACCGTTTCTAAAAAACCTTTTCTAACAAGTTACTTTAATAATAATAACTTTTCCAAAAAATGTCTTTTCTAAAACAAAACCTTCTTTCTCTAAAACTAAAAAGTACCATTGGAAAAAAGTATCTTTTATAAAAATAACTTTCGTAAAAAATAGCCTTTTCTAAAAATACGTTTTATAAAAAAAGTACTCTTATAAAAACACGCGTTTTCAGTCTCTAAAACAGTACTTTCTCTATATAGCTTTTCTAAAAAAGTGCCCTTTTTAAAAAATAACCTTTTGCAAAAATTTGCATTTTACCATTTAAAAAAAAAATACCTTCTGTAGAAAATGCCTTTTATAATAAAGTGTTTTTTTAACGCCTTTCCTAAAAGAAGTACAATTTCTAAAAAAGAAATGTTCTTAAATAAAAAGTAACTTTTTTGAAAAACCTTTTCTAAAAAATTACTTTCCTAATAATGTAACTTTTCTAAAAAATACCTTTCTTTAAAAAAGTACCATTTCAAAAAAAAAAAAAAAAAAAAAAACGAAACGAAACACATCTAAAACAGTACCTTTTCAAAAAAAGTAACTTTTAGAAAAGGCTGAAAATGTAGCTTCTCTAAAACAATGCATTTTCTAAAAAAGTGCTTTTGGAAAAAAATATCTGGTTTAAAAAGTAAATTTTGTTTACCGTGGCATTTTCTAAAAATATATATCATAAAAAAGTACTGCATTTTCTAAAATAGTACCGTTTTTAAAAAAGAGCCTTCTCTAAAAAGTACCTTTTATAAAAAAGTAATTTTTTTTAAATACCTTTCCTAAAAAAGTACATTTTCTAAAAAAGAAATGTTCTTAAGTAAAAAGTTCCTTTTCTGAGAAACCTATTCTAAAAAGTTACTTTCCTAAAAATGTAACTTTTCTAAAAAATACCTTTCCTAAAAAAGTACTTTTGGAAAAAATTATCCTTTTTAAAAAGTAACTTTTGTTTAACAAAGCATTTTCGAAAAATACATATTATAAAAAAGTACTTTTTTAAAAAAGGTTTTCTGAAATAGTTCTTTTTCTAAAAAAGTACTTTTTCTAAAAAAAAAGTACTTTTCCTAAAAAAGTAACGTTTCTAAGAAAGTATGTTTATAATTACCAAAAATATTTGACCTAGACTTAGTTCTTTTTCTAAAAAAGTACTTTTTCTAAAAAAAAAGTACTTTTCCTAAAAAAGTAACGTTTCTAAGAAAGTATGTTTATAATTACCAAAAATATTTGACCTAGACTCATGTTTTATTATACCGATCGACTCAGAATCACTCAGCATCACTGAATTGATTTAGCGATGTCCGTCCGTCCGGTCGCAAATGTGAACATATTTTGATGAAGTTTGGTATGTAAGCTTCTATTGGCTATATCACGACCGCTGTTGGCATTGGTGAAAATCGGTTTGTGTTCAGACCTACTCCACATACAAATGACACGTATGAGATCGACTTATATTGCCATAATATCAAAATTTTCATATAGATCTCGGTCAAATTGGGGTTGTGTATGTTTATTACATCCACTTATCAGTAGTACAAAAATAAACCCTATAGCAAACTTCTTAGTCAAAGCCCCATATGAAGCTAAATCCCGATCTTCACGAAAATCTATCAAAAAAGAGAAATATTGCAAAAATTTTTTCTGACCCAATATGGTCAGGATTGGTCAATTTTTCGACCTAGGCCCCATATAAATATAGGATGCGAAATGAACTTTTTCATTTCTGAAGTTAAAAAAAACTTGCCACACAAACTTGGTTTATGTTTATTTTCTTTATAGAAATAGTTAGACCAAAGAGATAGGGTCTTTAAACGCATGGTAAAGGGTATCGTATAGTCGGTCTAGAACAATTATAATTTTGTTAATTGTAAAAAAATGTAAAATGTAACTTTTCTGAAATATATATTTTTCAAAAAAGCAGCTTTTCCTTTTGTAAAAAGAGCCTTTTCTAAAAAATCCCTTTCCAAAAAAAGTAACTTTTTTAAAAAATAACTTTTTCTCAAAAAGTACCTTATTAGAAAAGGGCCTTTCTCAAAAAAAAAAAAAAAAAAAAAAAAAAAAAATATAATAAATAAATTTTCTAAATAAATATCTTTTCTTTAAAAGTAACTTTTCTAAAAAAGTTGCTTTTCTAATAATATAACTTTTCTACTCAAAAAGGTAAGTTTTCTAAAAAGGTACCTTATCTAAAAAAAGAACTTTTGGAAGGAAGAGCATTTTCGGAAAAATAATTTTTCTAAAAAAATTTAAGTTTCCAAAATAGTAACTTTTCTAAATAAGTTCTTTTTCTAAAAAAAAGTACTTTTTGTAAAAAATCGCTTCAAAAAACAGCTTTTCTCAAAAATTACCCTTTTACAAAAGTACCTTTCTTTAAAAGAAAATATCTTTCATAATAAATCACTCCTTCATAAAAACTATTTTCTATTTTAAAAAAAGTACCTTTCCTAAAAAAGTAACCATTCACAAAAAAGTACGTTTTATGAAAAAGGTACTTTTTCTCTAAAACGTATTTTTCCTTAAAAAAGTAAATTTTCCTAAAAATATTACATTTCTTAAAAAGGAAGCTTTTCTTAAAAAGATATTATATTTTTCTTAAACAGTACTTTTTATTTTAATAATACTTTTTTTTATTAACAAAGTACACGTTTTAAAAAACTTTTTTTAAGTAACTTTTTCTAAAAGAGTAGCTTTTCTTAAAATAGTGGGTTTTATTAAAAAAAAAAGAATTTTCTTAAGAAAGTACTTTTTGTTGAAGAATAATTTTTTTTTCAAGACAACTTGTTTAAGTGCCTTTTCTGAAAAGTACATTTTCTTAAAAATGTTACTTTTCTTATTTTTTTTTTTAAAGGATCCTTCTTAAAATAGTAAATTTTCTTTAAAAATAACCTTTTGTTAAAAATTGTTATCATAGATTTTAACGGGCGACCTAGGCGTCTTCACACTAGCTGGTTTTTACAATAATATGTTAATATATTTATTTAATGGATCACAGTTTTTTATTACTAATGCTATTCTATGCATTAAGGTAAACATTTTTTTCTTAAAACCGATTTTACAAATCGGGTGCCATATTATTTTTTTTAATTTCTAACTGATCGAAATTGCCTTGTAAATTTTTTACTTTCATTTTTCATTTTTTATTTCTTATTTCTTAAATTTTGTTTTTCATTTTTTACTTTTTATTTTTCATTTTTCATTTTTAATTTTTCATTTCTCATTTCTCAATTCTCATTTTTCATTTTTAATTTTTAATTTTTAATTTTTAGTTTTTAATTTTTCATTTTTAAGTTATTAATTTTCATTTTTTAATTTTGAATTTTTAATTTTTAATTTTTAATTTTTTATTTTTTATTTTTATACCCTATACCACTATGTGGTTTGGGTATAATGACTTTGTGCTGCTGTTTGTAACTACCAAAAATATTTGAGCTAGACCCATCTTTTGTTATATCGACCGACTCAGAATCACTTTCTGAGCCGATTTAGCAATGTCCGTCCGTCCGTCCGTCTGTGTGTCCATGTAAAGCTTGTAATCAAACTGCAGGTCGCAAATATGAATATATTTTGATTATATTTGGTGTATAAGCTTTCATCAGTCATAGGATGAACGCTATTGAAATTGGCGAAATTCCGTCCATGTTCAGACCTAGCCCCCATACAAATGACCCCTATGAAACCGACATGATAAGATCCAAATTATAACATAGATCTCAGTCAAATTGGGTTTGTATGTGTTTATTATATCCATTAACCAGTAGTCCAAATATAATCCCTATAGGACAATTCTTAGTCATAGGTCCCATATAAGCTGCTTCCCGATCTTCACTTAAATCTATCAAAAAACAAAAATATTGCACAGATTTTTCTCAAATTTGGTTTGTACATATTTTTTCAAAATATAAGTGACTTTACCGAAAATTGTCAGGATCAGTCCATTTTTCGACCTAGTCCCCATATATATATATAGCATTCGATATGAACTTTTTCATATTTACAGCAAAAAAAAATTAATAACAATGCCACTCAATTTTTTTCTATATCGAATTAGTTGGACCGAAAGATATGGTCTCTAAACCATGGTATAGGGTATCATATGGTCGGTCTAGACCGACTATAATTTTCTTACTTGTTTTAATTTTTAACTGATCGAAATTGCCTTGTAAATTGTTTATTTTTTTTAAATTTCTTAAATTTTGGAGTTTTGAATTTTTGAAAAGACTTGAAACTCCGTTTTTTTTTTGTATTTCTTTCTGTTGACTGTCCTTTTTCGACGTTCTAAATTACCAGCTTAAAAGTATAAGATTAAATTCAAAATTTTTACAAAATAGGTAAAAATTAATACAATCAATAAATAGAAAATGAGCATTGTATATTTTGAAAAGCAGTAGCCAAATCACCGAATTTGTTATCGAAATTTTTCGATCGAAATCATTTTTATTTCCCAAAATAAAATGCTGAGAATAAGTTTTCTTTTTCACAGTTGAAGAAATATGGACCCTGATTAAGAAGAAAATCGAATAGTGGTCGAGCGTTTGTCCGACTTCTTTAAAAAATAAACCAAAATATGGAATTTCGATTGATTTTATTCGATATCGTATGCGGTGATTTGGCCCCAGAACGAGCATAATTATTAACAGTCTACTGTATTTCGCGCGATTTTATTTTCATGCAAAATAATCATGGTACTTACATAGTTGTATTTGGCTGTGCATCAAAAGAATGGAGGCATGTCACGATATCTATGGTTGGTATGTAAGAGCTTCTTGACTTACTTTACTTCATATACTTTGATACATGTTGCATATTCTAGTTCTATATACATACAATTGCTAGTTGTTGTTGTTTAGGTAAAATTATAATTCAGCTTTACCAAATAAAAAAAAAAAATATGCCTGACTCTTGATTATTATGCAAAATTTGGTGGTGCATCTCTGTGGTAACTAGGAGAGCAAAGTACTAATAAAATTTCTTCTTTTTTCATTATACCAAGTGAGTAAAAGTGAAGAGCAAAAACATATTTGGGGTTACATTTTAAATATAAAAACGTGTTTCTCTTATAAATGTTTAAATTATATAAATAGATAAAAGTTTAGAAAAGGTAAAAATTCTAAATATGGTTGATAAATTTAATTTTATGAAAACTAGCGGATTCCAGCACTCGAAATTCGAGTGAAAATTCAAGGAAATTTTAGTTTTTTATTTAATAAAGGCCCTAAAGGTATGCTTCACAATTTAACCCATTTTAAAAAATAATAATAATAAACACACACATAGCATTGTATAATTTTATGTATGTGTTAGTAGCAACTTTAAACGATCATAACTCCAAAAAAATATTCCAGACGATGAAAATCTGTAAATCTGGGTAACAGCTAAAAAGAAATACCTTTCAAATGATAAATTTTTTGTCAAAATCGGGGTAAAAATGTGAAACCTACATCGGTCACAAGAAATCGAATTGGCTATTAATATTATATTTAATGAAAATGTTCAAAAATTAAACTTTTTTTTATAAGTTTTCTTGGTTTAAAGCCACAATCAGAATTTAGGGTTTGATTAAAAATACAGAACTTAAGTTATCTTGACGACCTGTAGTGAAATTGCTAGCTAATCATATTCTTAAAACATTTGATTTATTGAAATGGCCAGACTTAGGTAGACTTCCTTGCTTGTGACTCTATTTTAATATCTTAGATTTGTTAAACTGATTAAAACTGATTTAACACAGATTTTGTTTGCTGCGATACTTCCATAAACAGTTTAGGTTAACACAATTTAATTCTATATAACTCAAACCTTATCAAAACTTATCTTATTTGGAAAACAATTTTTCGTTCTACACATTTATCAAAATAAATACTTATAACATATGATAATGAGTCCAAACTAGATAGAAAATTCCATCAACGGGTCATTTACATTTATGAACATTCAACATAAATAAGTGAAAAACAATTAAGATATTTGAACACGCTCAACCAATAACTGTAAAAATATCGAAGGTGTTAAATATCCAACTACTTGCTTGTTAAATTATCACGCAAACACAATATTTATTATCCTGTTTATCACGAATACTTAAATTAACCGATTTATTCAACTTAAAAATAACTCAATAGCAATTAAATACACAAAGAAGACAAATACAAAATTATATCAGAAGTTGAATAAAATTTGACTCATGAAAACGTTTTTCTGTTTCTAGCTTCGTTAAATTGAATTTGTTAAAGTTTTTATGAATAGGATTAAAATAATTTTTGGTACAATTTAAATTTGCATAGTTAACAGCCAGCTCAGGGACAATATTTATTTTTATCTTACACATTTTGGTATAAAAAAAAAAATAAGAAAAATGTTTAAAAGTTTTCGATATTATGGTAATTTCTTGCCAAGCTGGGATAATGTTCAAGATAATGCTGTAAGTCTTAACGTGCAGGAGTTAGGAAGAACCTCCTGCAAGTGGTAAGTTGATAAATGGCGTTAGAAGACTGTAATTAAATTTGTTTGTCAGCTGACATGTCACTCTTTGGCACTGAAAAATATGAAAATGACGTGTGATTAAAGTACTGCTTCTCTAAAAATCAAGCAGAAAGTCAGCTGAGACAAGACAACAACCCATAACTACACAGATATGTGTGAAAGCTTTTCATAACTACTAAAATACTTAACCTGTCTGTCCGTCCGTCTGTGTGTAATCAAACTACAGGTCGCAAATATAAATATATTTTGATGTTACTTGAAATATAGTCCCCATACAAATGACCTATATGAAATCGACCTACGAGGGCGGTTCCACAACAACACGACCTGACATAAAAGAGACAGCAGTTAAACATTACTCGATAACATAAATTTATTTATATTTTTCTTAATATGTACCAGTTCGCGTTTTAACTAAAATCTAATGGCGTGTAAACAATATGTTTAAACATAGGCAATATGGGTATCAAAATTTTTCTTTTCCCAAGCACATTTCAGTCCTGTGGAAAAAAATGGAATTTTGTAAATTTAATACATTTTTCACGGTGCTCCGGAGTAAATTTAAACAAAAATGTGGAGTTTCTTAAATTTAAAAGTGAATTTAGTATCTAAATGACACCAGGGGTCAAATCACCGCATTCGATATCGAGTAAAATAAATCGAAATTCCATATTTTGGTTTATTATTTACAGAAGACGGACAAACATCAGCTCTATTTGCACTTTTATTCTTAACTAGGGTCCATAATTCGTTAACTGTAACATAGCTAAGTTATTCTAAGTATATTATTTTGGAAAATAAAAAAATAATTTCGATCGAAAAATTTCGATAACGAATGCAATTCACCGCAGGATAAATTTCAAACCAATAGCAAAAAAAGACACGAGACGTTTTAATTAATGCCATGCTTTTTTCGCGTTGAAAAAAATAATTATTCCAATGAAAAGCGATTTGTTCACAGTGCTCTAGATTATATATTAATGTGACTTAAAAAATCTTGGAACTTTAAAGTAATATATAAACTTCATAGTTTGTCAAAAAAAAAATTTATAAAATTTTTTATGTAAAACGTACACTCAGAAAAAAGCCTGAACAAAATTTTTTTAAACGAAATCAACAACAAACAACAACAATGAAAAACATAAAAAAGTAAAAGATATCAATATCAATAATATTAATAGGTTAGGCGATTTCTTGTGACCAATGTTTTGTTCTACCGTTTTATACCGATTTTGACCAAACGTATATTATTTGAAAGGTATTTCTTTTTAGCCGTTTTGCAGATTTACAGATTTTTAAATTTTTTCCTTTATTTTGAGTAAATTGCATTTAAAGTTGCTAACACATACATAAAATTAAACAATTCTATGTCTGTGTTTATTAAATTTGTCATTCAGCCCTGTTTTTGAAACGTTGTTATTTGAATAAGAGTGAATTTAAAATCACATGAAATTGAAATTTTGGGTTTCTGGAAACCACTTTTTTATTTATTTAATGGAAACATATGTTTGAGCTAAGAACCATATGGTTGAGCTAAGAACATATTTTATCTAGAAACCGTGGTGTCATATGGTTCTTTATTCAGTTTCAAAAAAAAATTTTAAGTATTTTGTGCATGTTTTTTCTTAAGTTTATAGAAAAAGTATAAAGGAAAATATTTTCTTTGAAAATAACAATTTATTTGTTTATTTAATTGTTTTTATTCTTCAATTTCATTCAATTAAAAATGACTTTTCTCTTTTTAAAAAGTTAGGCATCACCAAACAAAATTTCGATATTCAAATAAATTGGATTTAACTGACATCACTACTGTTTCGAACATATGCAAAAAAAATAGAAATATGTGATTTGATGAAAAATTTTTTTTAATTCCTTTATTTGCAATAATTAGTGCATAAAGAATCTATGTTGTAATTGAAAAAATTATAATGGAAAATAGATTGTGTAAATAAAAAGTTTTTATTATAGTTATAGAACAGCATCATCGCAAAAAGTGTGTTTTATTAACACCGACCACTTATTACGAGTTTTTTTTATTTTAAATCAGCGCAAAATGTAAACGTTTTTTAAAATCGTTTTTTTTTTATAAAATTAATGTCTAATTTTTTAAAATAATCACAAGGTTCAATAAAAAGCATATTAGAGTTTAAATATCAATTAGTTTTTTTCTCTTAAGACCTGCTTAGTAGAAAAAAAGGGCATTTATTTTGATTTCACAAAGCCTTTTCCATGTGAATTAAAACGAGAAAATATATTCTTATTGAAATTAGAGAACAGCAAAAAACTCGTAGATTTAAGAATTTTTTTATTTACGAGTTTTTTTTTTGTGATAGTGGTTTCAAGAACAGGGGTGATTGTGTTTGTAATAAAAATGAGTTTGTTTTTTGTGTTGATTTGTGAATGGGCTATAATTGATTAGCATACCTGTAGGGTCTTTTTTTAATGAAAAAATAAAATTTCCTAGAATATGCTCTCGAGTTTCGAGGGCTGGAATCTGCTAGTATAAATAATTACATGAAATCTTTTCGGGATTCTATTTTGGTGTAGAGCTTGCAAGATTCAATCTTACTAGCAATGTGACCAAGACGATTTTTTTCGATGGCGGATAAACTTGATTCACTAACTACTTTCACAAATCTTTCTGTATTTTGGGAATGGCATGGTTAATCTGAAAAAGGTTGATTAAAAGAAAATGTAAACTAGTCCTGAATTAGTTTTTACCTGGTATGTGAATAATTTCATCAGAACTAATAATGTCTACCAAGTATTGCTGAGAATAAAACTGGATACAAGGTGGTTCAATAATGCGTTCAATTTAATTCCAATTGATCATGTTGTTTAGTGTTTCACAACTAAAATTAATTTTCGGCACATTAAATTGTCGAATTTTTTGGGAATCATTAGCACGTGCTTTTAAAATTAGATCAAATCCCTCCATTCGTATCTCCTTCTGCACGTCTGTTATCATGGACAATATTATATTTTCCGGGTAGGCGAAAAATCCATTTATCTGGATTGAACGCTGTACTACTTCCTGCATCTCATCAGGCAATTGGCGTGTCCACTGGATGTATTTCAACAAGTGGCGGCTTCCATTAAAAGCTTGAGGCTGTTTTTTTTTTTACCAGAAACCAAAACGGTGCGTAAACTTTCATGACGAAAAACGTTAGCTTTTTAAGTTCGTCTGAGGCATCCGGTTTTGTAATGTAAAGACGAAGAATACTTGATGCTGCCGTCAACCAACGTGATAAATTTAGGGCACCTTGCTCCTTGCTAGCCAAGTACTCATCACCAACTCCACTATCAACTGCTCTGACCTGACCTTATCATACAAGTATTTCTGATCGGCTGGCAAAATCCAGCCGTCAATATTTTCGGGAATTTCACCCATAGAAATCGGTTCGGAATTGTGAACAACCTATGAAAAAATAACATATCAGCGAAGATAAACTTGAATACCGGCCAATTTTGTAGCCCAGTCGCCTTTCCCAAAAAATGTTTCAGCAATGCAGTTAATGGTAACTCATTAAAATGTAATAGGCGCACAAACCACTGTAGTGGTCATTGCATTTCTCTTTCCAATATGCAGATGGTTCCATTAAATTTGTCTGTATTTGTTCTGGTTCCATCGCAGTTAACAACAACGAGGTCATCCAAACAAAATTCTTGACTTCGTAAGAAGTTGAGAATACCAAACGCAACTCCAGAGTGCATTCTTTTTGATCTCCTTCAGAGTCCAAAAGGTAAATCAAAGCAAAACAGAAAATAAAAAAGCTTTACACGATTGAAACCAAATTTTAAAAACAGAGACAAAACAATTAAAAAAAAAAATACAAACAACCATTGTTGTACAATAATTATGTGTACCCTACAGCTCCGTTTAGTGACTTTAATTTTTGATAGCACTTTATTTTTGATAATTTCAAGTATATAAATATACTTTAATTAATTAATTACAATAATTCGTATTTAACCCTGTGCAAATTTTAACAAACGTGTAAATGAAAACTATTTAAAATATAATATGTAAATATATTTGCTGAATCTTTATTGAATTTCTTAAACAACATTAATAATTAAATTATTGCACATAAAAATTTTTTTTAAAACTATTTTCGATAAATGTGCGAATACCTTTATTATGATTTATAAGTAAATTAGTATGAATAAAGCTTTTAAGATGTACGAGTAAATACTCCGAGACTTTTCCTAAAGGGTTGAGAAAATGTATCGTTTTGGGTTCTTCTTAAATTTATTGCGTGTTTTGAAGAACATTGGTTGGGAGGGTTTTGAGCACGGGTCCCTAACAACATGACCCTCTTGTATAAATTTATTCTCTAATACGCATCAATTAAATTTCAAAATCAGCGGTTTTATAAATTTCCATTGGGGAATCAATAGATATTAAATTTGGTCCATATATTCCTATTTTATAGCCTCACTCTAATTCACGGACTCTTTAATAAAATGGTAATGGTGAATTTGTTTGACATGGGTCAAGAACCTCCCCACACCACTGAAGCTAGCGGCTGAGACGGGTCCCGCCGACCTTTAGTCACTCAAATATAACATCGGATAAGAGACTTAAATATTAAGCGCAGATTCTATTTGGCCACTACCTTATATCAAACAGCCTTTTTTGTCTGATCATCGATTTGCCTCTCTTGGTTGCATCTGCACTGTGCTTATAATTTTATTAGTTTCTTCTCTCAATTAAAATTTTGTACTTCATAGTTTATGAAATACAATGCCAACGTCTTCAAATCAATTTAATCCATTACACGCCTCTGCCATCTTCAAGTGTTATGTATCCAATAAAGCAAGAGTTTGGCTCTTTAACTGTGGTAATATGTTCCTCCATAACTTTAATATTGCGTAGTGAACCGGTAACCACTACTTGCTTTAAAGTCCTTTCTCTTTTTCCATCAAATGAAATGCTTCGATTTTTGTAGAGCAATGGCTTTTATACGCCCTCGTCCGACTTTATGCTGGTCGATGATGATTTCTGACATCTTTAGATCTCTTAACAATGTTGTCGCCAGTAAAGCTCCATAACGACTTGATACAAAGACTCGATACAAGGCAGCACTAAACGTTCGCAGAGAAATTTTTCTTATACGCGGAAGATCTTTTGTCACTTCTTCTTCTTCATATGCTGAATTTTGTAGCATTTCTTCCATATCACTCTTGTTAGGAATATAACGGCATTCACTAGAGATTTCAATAAGGGACGGTATCGGACTAAATTGGTCAGAGTTGCTAGATATTACGTCACTCAGCAGCCTTGGGCCAGCTTGATCCGTTTAAAATTTCCAGACATGCAACGGAATTTGTTTTTCATCAGAACGGCTACAAGGCACTTTTTCTTTTACGGGACAATTGCATAAGGATATTGAAAAAAGTTCGCTTCACTCATTCTCTTTGAAATGTGACGGATTTTTCTTTATATCATGATGCCGTTTTGTGAGATATTCTATCTTCCTCCAAATTGAAATTTTGCTTAAAACTGTGATTTGGGTCTCATACCATATTTCCAAGATATCATTTACTGTCGTTTTAAAATAATTGGATAGGCCAATATTTTTATTTTGTGCTCTCATAAAAAACAAATGCTCTATTATTGCGCACATCGTCGGTAGTTTAGTTTTATCTAATTTTTGAGCAGAAAACATTTTTTGTAGCAATCTTTTTTAATGAAATTTCTTTTTAAAATAATAAATTTATATTATTTTAATTTTTGTCAAACTCAAATGCCTTACAATAAGTGCGTGGTGCATAAATAAATTTTTAAAACTTTGGATGACATAAAGTTTATACAAGTATAAAATAAATAGATTTATGTTATTTTCAGTGTTGATTTGATTTTCCAATTAACACATTTTAATGCAAAACTCATCAAAAATTACATATAAAGGGTCCGTCATCGAACGTTTTTTTTTCAACTACTGCTTATTTCGTGAACGGTAACACTTAGCTCATGTCTGATTTGACAGATAATTAGCTTTATCCTTCCGCTGAACGAATATGGTTGTGTATATGCTTGAACAACGCTGGGAAATATTGCGACATTACTTTGAAAATCATGGTACTGTTGCAGAATGTGTGCGAAAATTGGTACGGATTTTGGAAGAAGAAAAGCACCGTCAGCTCCGTATGTTCGTTATCTTGTGAAAAAAGTGAAAGAAACTGGCATCCCCATCGATAAACCAAAGCGTGAAAAGCCAAAAACCGTACGTACACCCGAGAATATTGCTGCTGTGGCAGAAAGTGTGCGTGAAGCGCCATCAACATCAATTCACCGTCGTTCTCAAGAATTGAACATTTCGGAGGCATCATTGAGACGAATTTTGCATAAAGACCTTGGTATGACGCCATAAAAAGTCCAATTGGATCAGGAGTTGAAGCCAACTGACCATCCAATGCGTTTTCGCTTCGCTAAGTGGCCCTGCGATCGACTTACAGAAGATGCCAATTTTGCCAAAAAAAATCATCTTTTCAGATGAAGCTCATTTTGATCTTGGCGGGTATGTAAACAAGGAAAATTGTCACATTTGGGGCACAGAAAACCCGCACGCATACATTGAAAAGCCGATACACCCAAAACGAGTCACTGTTTGGTGCGGATTTTGGTCCAGAGGCATAATTGGGCCATTTATCTTCGAAAATGAGCAAGGAGTGGCCGTTACCGTCAATGGCGATCGTTATCGGGCTATGTTGAACGAATTTTTGTTCACAAAAATTGAAGAGGAGGATATTGGCAACATTTGGTTTCAACAGGACGGCGCTACGTGCCACACAGCCGAAGCTACACTCGATGTTTTGCGCCCTGTTTTTGAAGATCGCATTATCAGCCGCAGAGCTGATGTCGTTTGGCCACCTCGGAGCTGCGATTTGACACCGTTGGACTATTATTTGTGGGGTGCCCTCAAAGATAAGTGTTACGCCAACAAGCCAGAGACAATTGACGCTTTAAAGGAGAATATTCGTGAAGCCATTGGTGAAATACAGCTGCACACAATCGATAATGTGCTTAAAAATTGGACCGATCGTGTAGGCTACTGCATGGCCAGCCGAGGCAGCCATTTGAATGAAATTATTTTCCATTATTAATCGGAAGGATTGTACTTTCAAATAAAAAAAGAAATTTGAGATAATATTCAGTAGTTTTTTTTTTTATAGCATTTTCAAAAAAAAAAGTTATTTGGCGGACCCTTTATGTTGAATATCACAACAGTTAGGACATGCTTGGACATGATCTATATACCGTTAAACTTGTCTTGAAAAAACCTATCATGGGATACCCATATTGGATATGTCGACCTGGAAAAAAATTTAAATGTTTTGAAAAAAACTAAAAAATATACCTTTTTTAAAAACGGTCCAGCTCGGAATGGGTTATCGCTAGACCAGAAATATTTCGGGAATCGTTGTAAAACAAACCAAGGTAGATTTCTAGGGGGGCACTCCTTTCACTTTTTTTTCTCTCCATACAGAGTGAGTCGCTCTAATATATCTATAATTTTAATAGGCTAGGCGATTTCTTGTGACCGATGTTTTGTTCTACCGTTTTATCCTGATTTTGAACAAGCGTACATTATTTGAAAGGTATTTCTTTTTAGCCGTTTTGAAGATTTACAGATTTTTAAATTTTTTCCTTTGTTTTAAGTAAATTGCATTTAAAGTTGCTACTAACACATACATAAACTTATACAATGCTATGTGTGTGTTTATTAAATTTGTTAATATGTTTGTAATAAAAATCAGTTTGTTTTTTTGTGTTGATTTGTGAATTGGCTATAATTGATTAGCATACCTTTAGGGTCTTTATTTAATGAAAAAAATAAAATATCCTAGAATTTGCACTCGAATTTCGAGAGCTGGAATCTGCTAGTATATATAATTATTTTTATATATTTATATATACTAGAGGACCCCTGCTGCTCCGCAGCATTATATTATATTATATTAATTTTTATAATATAATACCAAAACTTGCCAAGAGAAGTTAACGTACAGTAATGCCAAAATATGCCAAGAGAAGTTAACGTACAGTAAAAGTAAAGTTGATTGTCCACGCATAACTTTCCTCTAACCCAACGAATTTGCCAAGAGAAGTTAACGTGCAGTAATGCCAAAATATGCCAAGATAAGTTAACGTACAGTAAAATTAAAGTTGATTCTCCACGCTTAACTTTCCTCAAACCCAACGAATTTAAGCAGTTAATAGCTCAAAAGAAGGAGCTTGATCCACTGAGTGTTCTTAGACCTATGTCAACAGCCTACGTTAATTAGAACTCTAGTTATAGATGTTTGAGAGAAGAAAAATATTGAAACAAATCTTGAATGCAAACTTTATTCATAAATTCTTTTAATATATAAGATTTTTATACAAAACGGTACAAAAGCACTCCTTTTTAAACTCTTTCTTTTAACTCATACTCTCTGTCTGCCAGTCTGTTTGTCTGCCATGAGGCCCCATTCCCACTCATCTAATTGATCTCAAACTTGACCCATAATCCTGCTGTGACTACAGATTAATTTTAGGGTAGTCACGCACAGTGACGAAGTGCTTTAATACCCATTTCCTCTTATCCGGTATATCTGAAACTTGGTCGATAGACTTGCCGTAAAAAAAGATTAACTTTGACATGGTCGCGCACAGTCACGGAGAGATTAGCACCTCACTTCCCCTCATCTGATCGGTCTGAAACTTTGTCCTTAGATTTGTTGTGGTCAAAGATTAATTTTAAGATAGTTACAACAGTCACGCATAGTTACGCACAGTCATGGAGTGAATTAAAGCCCATTTCCCCTCATCCAATCTATCTGAAACTTGGTCCACAGACTTCTTGTCACTAAATATTAACTTAAAGATAGTCAGGAATCGTCACGCACAGTCACGGAGTGATTTAAATCCCATTCCTCTCATCCAATCCATCTGAAACTTGGTCCACAGACTTGTTGTTAGCAAAGATTAATTTTAAAATATTCACGCAAAATCATGCACAGTCACGAAGAGATGCAAAACTCATATGCATTAGGAAAGAAAGAGTTTTAATAAAAACTTTGTTTTTATGGGTTAGATTATTTATTTTTTATTTTGGTCTCTGCTCCTAATGATATGCTCTAATATTTTCAGTGTCTATTATTAAAATTTAAATAAAAAATCACTCACAAAAGTTCTTCATAAAATGTATTACAATTTTTGTTTCTCTAAAATATCCTTTAACCAAAACAACATTCCTGACACGTATAGTGTAACTCTAAGTAAGAATCCCTGGAGTCCCATTAACTTTTAGAAAAGAAAAAATACAAAAACAGATGATGTCATTTTCTATGAATTCAGCTTTTAGATGTTGCTTAATGATATAAACAAAACCTTTACCATTGTCCCATTGTCAACAACAACATTGTTTTAGAAAATTAAGTTGGCATTCATTTTAAACATTATGATTTTTAATAAGCTTGCAAAGTGGGATTTCATTGGGTATAAAAAAGAAAATGTGAGTTTAAGATAAGTTAAAACATGTTTAACCAAACTGATTTTGGCAAAATTAAACATGAAGTTAAAAAATGTTCTTAAAGATATCTCACAGTATAATGGTTTTGTTATTTTGCCTAAAATTAACATATAAGAATTTGTGATCTTTGTACTGACGCTTACTATACCGAATAATCGATCACTTAAATTTGTCAAAAACTTATCCCTTAAAATTAAGTGCCTCGACAAAGTGGATAAATTTTAATTTGCATGTTTGTTGTTCGCAATATGTTGAACGCATGAAAGTTGAGAGTTATAATTAAAATCTGTATTATCATGTTGTTATTATTTAGCTTAAACAACTTTTGCATTTAAATGTTACAACACTCCTTTGTTAGCGAAATTAATTTGTTTTATTTATTTTAATTAAATTAAGTAGTTTTTCTAAGAACGCGTGAAATGTTAATAAAATGATAAATGAATTAAAATTTAACGCTTCAAATAGTGGTGCTAAAAAGAAATTTCATGGAGAATGTGGCCTTTAAAAATGACAAAGTTTAATGCATGTAAAGGGTGTTGGATTGAAATAAAATAAAATAAACCATATATTGTAAAATCGTGCTGATAGCCAATGCAACAAAAAAAAGAGCCTCAAAAGAAGTGAAATAGATGTGATAAAGATTTGGATCATCACTAATGGATTTACCATTTGCTTGTCATAGAACTGTAATTATCTTTTATGGATCATATTACATACATTTCTTAAAACCCTTTTTTATACAAAGTACGTCATGACACTTTTATCAATTTAAACTTTTCACAATATGTGACCCCGCTTAAGAAAAACCACCTAGTGTGTCAAATTTCAATTTTCATATGAAATTGCTCGCAAGTCCCAAAAACGTCGGAAAGTAATATACAAATGCAATTATATAAATCACACACCATGAAAATGCGTTTTACTCAAAAGCTTGTACACTAGATGGGTTTTCTTATGCAGGGTCACATATGTATAAAGTTTTATTAACTCCCTCTAAAATGCCATCTAACGAAGTGAAATAGTTGCCAATAAATTTATAAATGTTGTTCACACAGGATCCTCCGAAATACCATTAGACTAGTGCTTAGGATGTTACGATAATTCAATCATATGATTGGGTATATTTTAGAGCTATATAGTGCGCTTACATATAAGCAAAATCTAGCATATACGAGATTTCTAGCGAAATCTAGCTCATTTTTAATAGATTTCCCATACAAAACAAAATCTAGCTTGTTGCTAGATCCAAATCTCACAAAATCTTGTCAAACTTGGGCACTACCAAATGATACTACTGTGTTTTTTTAATATTGTAGTTGAAAATTACAACTCAGTGACTGAAAAATTAACATTTGAAAACAAAACCAAAAGCAAACAAGTTGAATCAAAAGGAAATAAAATATTAATTATTAATACAAATGACGATTCTATAATAAAAAATTTGGTAATTTGGTAATTGAAATGTTATAATTTTTTATACTTATATGTTCCCATTCCCATCTGCTATATAATAATTGTACAAAATATATTTGTTTTTGTTTTCAAACAATACATTAAACAAATGCTGATGTGTTTTTTCGTAAAATTTATATTTCGGCTTGTGCTTTTTTCATTCTTGATACATAATATAATAATAAAATCCCTATATCCATTTTCCTATTGTTTTGAATATTTTTGGTATTTCCAGTTCATATGATTTATTTTAATCAGCTGTTTATTATTGCGGAAACAAAATCTCACAAAATGCCAAAAAAGTTAGATGTAAACGATATAGATTTTGAAATAGATTTCAACTAAAATCTAGTAGATTTTCGTTAGATGTAAACGCACTAATAGCCTTTCTGGGGGGTGAGATTTTCCAAGTCAGGGTGAAAGTACTAGGCCAGTGTAGTAAATACTCCAAAGTGTTTGGCGTTCTCAGGCCAAACTTTTTTTATGACCTCTTATATTCTTTCCTTTTCTTATTTATTTTATTCTTAGCTAAAATTTTGCTGAAGAATGAAAAGAGAAATCAACAACACTGCTGAGAAAGAAAACCTTTGAAGATTTTACTACATTGGCCTAGTACCTTTACCCTGACATGGAATTTCTCATCCCCCAGACAATGACTCTGGAAATGATCTACAGTGTAATTGTATGTAGTTCTTGCTAGTTTTATCTTCTCCTTAGAAGTTGTTTAAAACAAGATCCAAAGAAGTTCTTTCTTTGGAAGCAATTAATTGGTCATTCTTGTACCTCATGTACAACATAATAGATGTTTGTAACTACCAAAAATACTTCTATTATACCTTTTATTGTACTGATCGACTCAGAATCACTTTCTGAGTCCGTCTGTCCGTCGATCTGTCTGTCCCTTTGGCTCCCTGCGTATCCCTGTTAACATTAAGATCAAACTACAGGTCGCAACTAGAAAATTAAATATATTTTGTTGGCCATAGCACGATCAGTATTGAAGTTCGTAAGGATCGATGCATGTTCAGACCTAGGCCCCATAGGACAGTGGAGTAGATCCTCCCAAAGGTTAGGCGTTGTTAGGCTTTTTTTCTTATCTGAATTTTTGTCTGCTTAGTTTTTCAGATATTGATGATTTCTCATTTCATTCTTCAGCAAAAGTTTCAGCAATCAATTTGGACTAATTTTATCTAATGAAATCTTAAAAAATTTGTATTTTCCCCTTTTTTTATTCAATCTATATTAATAGGTTAGGCGATTTCTTGTTACCGATGTTAGTTTGTCAGTTTTAATCCTATTTTGACCAAACATGCCTCACTTGAAAGATATTGTTAGCTGTCCACCACATTTACGATTTTTACATTTTTACCCTTTTTTTTTGGAGTAATATGCATTTAAAGTTGCTACTAACACATACATAAAATTATACAATGCTGTGTGTTTGTTTATTGAATTTGTTAATGTGTTTTCAAAAAGCCACAATATAAAGTGTTGAATTGTGAATTGACTTAATTTGATTAGCATACCTTTAGGGTCTTTATTAAATGAAAAAATAAAATTTTCTACAATTTGCACTCGAATTTTGAGGGCTGGAATCTGGTAGTTTTTTCAAAAACATAACATATTCAGGGCTTATAAATTTTAGTATTTATTATATTTATATTAGCAGATCCTGAAGAGTTATAGCTGAAAAACTAAGCAAACAACAATTTTAAAAGGAGAGAACGCCAAACCTTTTGGAAGTTCTACTAGAATGGCGTAGTATTTTTACCCTGACTTGCGCAGTGGGGTAAATTTCTATTTCACAATACAATCACAAAAACAGCGTAACTTATGATTGTATCGGTGAAAAAATTATGATATGTAATAACCTGTTTGAAAATGAAACATTAAAAAAAAATGAAAAATAAAAATGAAAAACGAAAAATGAAAAATAAAAAATGAAAAATGAAAACTGAAAAATGAAAAACGAAAAATGAAAAATAAAAACTGAAAAATAAAAAATAAAAATGTGAAATAAAAAATAAAAAATGGAAAATAAATAATAAAGAATTAAAAATGAAAAATATAAATTGAAAAATGAAAAAAAAAAATTAAAAATAAAAAATGAAAATGAAAAACGAAAAACGAAAAATTAAAAAAAAAATGCAAACAAAAAAAATAAGAAATGAAAAAATAAAATATGAAGAGTACAAAATGAAAAATCCAAAATGAAAAATAAAAAATGAAAAACGAAAAATTAAAAATAAAAAATGAAAAATGGAAAACAAAATATGAAAAATAAAAAATTAAAAATTAAAAATTAAAAATTAAAAATTAAAAATTAAAAATTAAAAATTAAAAATTAAAAATTAAAAATTAAAAATTAAAAATTAAAAATTAAAAATTAAAAATTAAAAATTAAAAATTAAAAATGGAAAATGAAAAATGAAAAATTAAAAATTAAAAATTAAAAATTAAAAATTAAAAATTAAAAATTAAAAATTAAAAATTAAAAATTAAAAATTAAAAATTAAAAATTAAAAATAAAAAATTAAAAATCAAAAATTAAAAAATAAAAATTAAAAATTAAAAATTAAAAATTAAAAATTAAAAAATTAAAAATTAAAAATTAAAAATTAAAAATTAAAAATTAAAAATTAAAAATTAAAAATTAAGAATTAAAAATTAAAAATTAAAAATTAAAAATTAAAAATTAAAAATTAAAAATTTAAAATTAAAAATTAAAAATTAAAAATTAAAAATTAAAAATTAAAAATTAAAAATTAAAAATTAAAAATTAAAAATTAAAAATTAAAAATTAAAAATTAAAAATTAAAAATTAAAAATTAAAAATTAAAAATTAAAAATTAAAAATTAAAAATTAAAAATTAAAAATTAAAAATTAAAAATTAAAAATTAAAAATTAAAAATTAAAAATTAAAAATTAAAAATTAAAAATTAAAAATTAAAAATTAAAAATTAAAAATTAAAAATTAAAAATTAAAAATTAAAAATTAAAAATTAAAAATTAAAAATTAAAAATTAAAAATTAAAAATTAAAAATTAAAAATTAAAAATTAAAAATTAAAAATTAAAAGTTAAAAATTAAAAATTAAAAATTAAAAATTAAAAATTAAAAATTAAAAATTAAAAATTAAAAATTAAAAATTAAAAATTAAAAATTAAAAATTAAAAATTAAAAATTAAAAATTAAAAATTAAAAATTAAAAATTAAAAGTTAAAAATTAAAAATTAAAAATTAAAAATTAGAAATTAAAAATTAAAAATTAAAAATTAAAAATTAAAAATTAAAAATTAAAAATTAAAAATTAAAAATTAAAAATTAAAAATTAAAAATTAAAAATTAAAAGTTAAAAATTAAAAATTAAAAATTAAAAATTAAAAATTAGAAATTAAAAATTAAAAATTTAAAATTAAAAATTAAAAATTAAAAATTAAAAATTAAAAATTAAAAATTAAAAATTAAAAATTAAAAATTAAAAATTAAAAATTAAAAATTAAAAATTAAAAATTAAAAATTAAAAATTAAAAATTAAAAATTAAAAATTAAAAATTAAAAATTAAAAATTAAAAATTAAAAATTAAAAATTAAAAATTAAAAATTAAAAATTAAAAATTAAAAATTAAAAATTAAAAATTAAAAATTAAAAGTTAAAAATTAAAAATTAAAAATTAAAAATTAAAAATTAGAAATTAAAAATTAAAAATTAAAAATTAAAAATTAAAAATTAAAAATTAAAAATTAAAAATTAAAAATTAAAAATTAAAAATTAAAAATTAAAAATTAGAAATTAAAAATTAAAAATTAAAAATTAAAAATTAAAAATTAAAAATTAAAAATTAAAAATTAAAAATTAAAAATTAAAAATTAAAAATTAAAAATTAAAAATTAAAAATTAAAAATTAAAAATTAAAAATTAAAAATTAAAAATTAAAAATTAAAAATTAAAAATAAAAATTGAAAAACGAAAAATAAAAATTTTGAAATGAAAAACGAAAAATGAAAATTTCGAAATGAAAAATGAAAAAATGAAAAATAAAAAATGAAAAATAAAAAATGAAAAATGAAAAGTTCAAAATGATAAATGAAAAATGATAAATAAAAAATGAAAAACGAAAAATTTAAAATTAACCGGTTGAAATAATAAATAATAATAAATATTTTTATATTATATGCAGGACAGTTGATTTCTATAAGTAACAGAAAGATGACGCTTTCTATTTGATTTTAAAAAAGTGCCATAAAAAAATGTTTAATTACTAGATGCTTATACATCTCCCCTGTGATAGGACTGACATGATTTTTGTAAATTCTGTAACGGTGAAAAATTTATGATATGTAATAACCTGTTTGAAAATGAAAAATGAAAAATAAAATTGAAAAATAAAAAACGAAAAATGAAAAATAAAAAATAAAAAGTGAAAAACGAAAAATGAAAATAAAAAATGAACAATGAAAACTGAAAAATAAATAATAAAAATGAGAAATAAAAAATAAAAAATGCAAAATAAAAAATAAAGAATTAAAAATGGAAAATACAAATTGAAAAATGAAAAAAAAAAAATATAAAATGAAAAACGAAAAATTAAAAATAAAAAATGAAAACAGAAAAATAAGAAATGAAAAAATAAAAATCCTAAATGAAAAATAAAAAATGAAAAATAAAAAATGAAAATAAAAAATGAAAACTGAAAAAAGAAAAATAGAAAATTATAAATAAAAAATAAAAAATAAAAAATGAAAAATGAAAAATAATAAATAAAAAATGAAAAATGAAAAACGAAAAATGATAAATGAAAAATGAAAAATAAAAAACGAAAAATTTAAAATTAACCGCTTGAAATAATAAATAATAATAAATATTTTTATATTATATGCACGACAGTTGATTTCTATAAGTGATAGATAGATGACGCTTTCTATTTGATTTTAAAAAATCTTTAATTACTAGATGCTTATACATCTCCCCTGTGATCGGACTCACATGATTTTTTTTTTTTTAAGTATGATACACTGTGTTTCACACACAGCTCGTGGTTTGACCAACCCTTGAATTTATATGATCAGTCCATGTCAAATTGCTATTTAAAATTATGCGTAGAGTTTACGCCGTGTTAACATTTTAAATTTTCTCGCCATTTAAAACTATATCTTCAGGCATGGAGGAAATTAAGCTTTTTTAAGTATTGCAGTGCAATTTAGATTTGCGCGGATTCAAACGGAATCCGTTAGCACTAGCCGAAATGTAGATTCTGTTTATGTGGTGATTTCGATAGGATATGTACGAAGCAATATTCTGAACTGAAGTGAGTTGAACTTTAGCTACGTATAAATGTATCTTAATTTTTTTTTTTTTTTTGGTAAATCATTTTCATATGTGGAAAATAAAAGTGGACCTAAAATAGTACCATGAACTACTTCCCTAATAAGGGATAAGCTTTCTGACCATATACAGTTTGCAAATACTGATATAAAAGATATGAGGATATAAGTTTTATTGATGTGTCTGTACATGTAAAAAAAGTATTACAGTTTTCCAATGAGTATATCGTGGTCTACCGTATCTAAAGTCTTAAAATGGTTAAGAAAGATTAGAAAATTAATATTTCCATTTTCCTATCCTTGTCGTATATTCTCACTAGCTTCCACAAGAGCCGTAATGCAGTTCTGACTCTGGCGAAAACCAGATTGCGTACTGCTTATACAATCATTTGTTTATATGAAAGTTTTTCTAAAACTTCCGCTAGAAAACATAAGGTGGCTATAGGTATGTACTCTTCATTTGACTTAGACACAAATTTAAACAAATTTAAATTTGATTTATGCTTATTTTTTACATCCAAACAAAGTTGGAGCGAATAGCCTTTCTCGAAGCTCTTAGTATAGGGTATCGTATAGTCGCTCTAGACCAGAAGAATTTGACTATTTTTTGGTTGGGAAGCTATTGACTTTATTGGATTAATAGTTTTTATATATGACTTCGGGAGACTAGTTCAAATATAGGCAACTTTCGCCTACTTTTTCACCTCAAAATATGAAATGTTGAAAAATTATTCCGTAAACTTTGTTTGTTGACTTGACCATTTAACCAAAAATTAAACAAAAATTTCTGTGGTCACAAATTAGGCAAAATCGAATTGGGGTAAAATTGACTTAATGGCATAACCGTGATCTCCAAACTCCAATTCACATTACGTTTCACATTAAGTTTCATGTTTTCTGGCTTGAAAAAAATAAATGATTTTGTACCCTAACATTTTTCTACAACCCCCCAAATAAATAGGGTTTAAGAGGCAATATCATTAAATTTCAATTATTGCCCATTACTAAATGAATTATTTCTAAATTAAAATTTAATGCCTGCTAAGCCAATATCATTAAATTTCAATTATTTTCTACAATTTGTTACACGTTGGTAATCACAGCAAGCAATTCAATGCTCTATTGAAAACTTGACACAAAGACTTAAGCTGTTATTCCATGTGATCATAGAATTTTTTAAAGAAATATTTAGAAATATTTTTAAATTAAAATAGAAACTATAAATCATGATCATAGCATACAATATGTATTATGAAAAGAATTTAATTCCTTAAATTCATTACATGAGTTAATAATAATCTTTTAAGGAATTTTAAAAACATTTAAAATGTTTTTTCTCCCATCAACTGTTGTTAGACATCTTGTCATATAGTTACGCTCATGACTGGCTCGCTAATTCGATGAATGTATAATGCTTTACGTTTATATGTGATTAACAATCACTCATACGTCTACGTATTTATTTTGGTGTTACAATGCGGCGTAAATAAATAAAATGCTTAAACTTATGCACCCTTTTAAAACGCCCCATACGTATTGTGGTCTAACTAACAAGGTTGCCAGATCATAAACCGTAAACATTTTTCTGGTAACAAAATCGTTTACATCTCGAAAACTAAGCGTCGTATAGCAAAATAGTTGCATTTTTGCCCGCACCACCCCTTGGAAAACGCCGTCCCAATGAGCCCTATATATATCTAGGCTTGATAAATAAAAATTCGTAAAATTTGATGAATATTCTTCTATTCAAAATTCACAATATTATCAAAAATGTATAAAGAAATTAAATTTTTATAAATATTATGTTCACTTAAATTTAATTTAATCTTTTAATTTTAAAGGTTTAATTCTTTAAACCTTTTGTTTTGGTTTAATTACCACACTTATTTCCTTTGCTGTTTTCAATGTATTCAACGTTTATTTGTTTTTATTTCCCTTTTATATTCCAATTATAACCTTCGTAAGAAACTTGGAATTAAAATCAAATTATTTCGGCATAATATTTATAAAAAAAAAATAAAACACCCACACATTCCAAAAATACACTGAAATATTAAGGAATGTAACCACAGGGAAATGCTCAGATTTTTCAAACAATATCCGAATATTAAAAAAACCAGTACGAGTGTTAAATTCGGCTATGCCGAATTTTTGATACCCTTGACTATTGATATTGATACCTATTTATAAAAAAATGTACACAAAATATTTTAAAACGTAAAAAATTTGATAAATTATTACAACAAACACACTGAATTTTTAGCATTTTTTAGAAGTGTCTCCAAATTTTAGGCCATGTCTTAGCACATTTTAAATATTAACCTGCTCGAATTACCGGCAAACAATATTATTCTAATCTGTATCCGGTAAATGTGTCATTTTGTGAAACATTTACACATCAAATTTGAGAAAAATCTGTGCAATATTTTAGCTTTTTGAAAGATTTAAGTGAAGAACGGCAATCAGCTTCATGTGGGGACTATGACTAAGAATTGTCATCTAGGGTTTATTTTTGAACTAATGATAAATGATTGTAGTAACCTTACACAAACCCAATTTGACCGAGATCTATATGATTTTGAATATTATAGCAATTTATGTCAATGTGAAAGGGGTCATTTGTATGGGGACTAGGTCTGAACATGAACCAATTTTCACCAATTTTAATAGCATTTATCCTATGGCCCATAAAAGCTTATGTACCAAATTTCATTCAAATATATTGATATTTGCGACCTGTAATTTGATTACAATGTTAACATGGACACATAGAAGGACGGACAGACGGAAGTACGGACATCGCTAAATTAACTCATAAAGTGATTCTGAGTCGATCGGTATAATAAAAGAAAAATTTTTGGTAGTTGCAAGCATCAGCACATAGTCATTATATCCTGACCACATAGTGGTATAGGTGTAAATATAAAATTGGAGATTAAAAAAGAGAATTCGTATATGGATTAACATGTATGTACCTTTATTATATGTTGTGTCTAAAATTTTATTAGAAATGAATATTGATCGTACCCCAAGGCTCTATTTTTTCCAAAACCAATTTAAATTTCGTTGTTTAATCGAAAATATTCAATACATCTGTTAAAGAATAATATTAACATTTTTTGTAGTACTGACAAGTTCAACGCCTCACTGTTTCTGAAATTTTGATTTCATTGGCCAAAATTCGAATTTTTTTGTCACCGATTTTTAAAATTTTAACGCCATTTTGTAGCTAATATATCCAGCTTAAGGTAGCCAAAATTAATTAGGCTAAACTATAGCTAATTGTGGGCGGGGCATGCTGTCAAATTCAACTGTTGTTTTAAATTCATAAAAAGGTGATTTTTTTTTTGTTTTTTATCAAAACTAAATCGATAATGATCTGCGGTCATTTTTACACGGTTGGTAGGATTGCAGTCTTTGGTTGTTACAAGTGGTGGCAGCCCTAGCGTTTAACATTAAGGCGTTATGAAATATTTATTAAACTACTATATTTTTTTTTTGTCAAATTTCAACTTTAGTAGAATAGAACTTCTAGGGAACAAAAGGGAACCAGAAACGTATACCACTCGGAGAAAGGTGAAAGTGTCCTCTTTGACCTTGTATATCGCACCCGCCACGACCCGCAGGTAGAACACTTTTTTCATTTTAATGAAATTACTCAAAGAAATTTTAAATTACGATAATTTAAACATATCCAGAAACAGAATCTGAAATAACAGGAGTAGATTTAAACCTTACTAGTATATTCCAGCACTCGAATCGAAACTCGAGTGCAAATTCTAGGAAATATTATTTTTTCATTCAATTCTTGTCTTCCAATGGTTTTTTTTTAATTTTTATATATAGAAAAAATTTGTGAATATTTAAAAGAGCCTAAAGGTATGTTAATTAATTTAAACATTAACATGGTGTAACGAATTATTATAAATATTTTATTTTATTTATTTTAATATATTTTTAAGACACAATTAAACATAAATTTTATCATTCTCAGCTTCTCCTCCATATGAACTATAACTATGCCAATTGTCACACTGCTCCGTGCCCGCATATTGCTTAAAAAGGTAACTAAAAATTTAAAATAATCCCAGAAGTACTTGCCTGCAATGAAGAAATTGACTACAGAAAATTTGGAGATTATGGTATGGAAACTGCAAATATATATACAACCAAATACCCATGGAGAAATATGTCTTCAACACTTTACAAAATCCTTTATTATGGAGAAGATGTCATTTAATATAATTTGATGCCCCATGGAGATCTCTCAGAAGAAGCTCATGGAAAAAAGGAATAATGATTACAGGTTTTATAGAGAGCACAATACTAGAAAAAATGCACAAAATACCACAAATGATCAAGCCCCGGTAGATGAGTAGGTAGCGTGCTTGCCTATCATACGGGGGTCGTGGGTTCGATTCCCACCAGAGGCTTTGGTCTGTCGCTGCAAAAACCAGCCATATAGTCCTTGTCACCCGGCTTATCCCTGGACGCAAATTAGAATACAAATTTACTTTGTATTGTAATTAATATAAATAAATAAATAAATAAATAAATAATATATTATTGATAATGTCAGATCCATTCATCTTCAGTATTCGAAATCAATGTAAAGTGGAACATCGGGATTTAGATGAAGAAGTCAAAAAACTACTAAAAACAGAAATAACACAGAACGGAATATGGAATATTTGCAATCAAAATTTGAATCAAAAGAATTATTCATTATAGTTGCCCTCCATTGTAATTTAAGTATGAAAAACATAGTATTAGTAAAAAATAATAATAAACGGAACCTCCCATGTTAAAAAAGCTATAAAAGTCTATTGGAGTTTATACTTTCAAAGTGTTTTTCACCCACATATGTATGAAATGCTTTAATAAATAGGAAAGATTCAAAAATTAAAAAATCATAATTTCATAACAAAATTAGAAAAAAAAGAACAGAATCATTGCGCTAATGTTCAGCAGATTTATTTTACTAAATTAACAAATTTGATAGCAAAAATGATAAATTTTTCTGTAGTAATAGCAAGACTTTTAGATAATATTACTAACGTTTTTTTAAGTGTAAATATTTTTTGAGTGCAACAAATTTGCTAATTTGACAGCATAAAATTTTTAGTTTTTCAATAGTAATAGCAAAATTTCCAGTTGATGTTACTTTTTTTGAGTGCAAACATTAAAAACAAATCCCATTATCATAAAAAATGCTTATCTCTAATATTAATAGGCTAGGCGATTTCTTGTGAATTATGTTTTGTTCTACCGTTTTATCCCAATTTTGACCAAACGTATATTATTTGAAAGGTATTTCTTTTTAGCTGTTTTGCAGATTTACAGATTTTTAAAATTTTTCCTCTATTTTGAGTAAATTACATTTAAAGTTGCTACTAACACATACTTAAAATTATACATATGCTATGTGTGTTTTATAAATTTGGTAATGTGTTTGTTGATGAGTTTGTTATCTTCATTCACTATAATAATAAAACATAAAAGTGTTGGTTTGTGAATTGGCTAAGTTGAAAAATAAAGCTGCCTAGAAATTGCACTCGAATTTCGAGCGCTGGAATCTGCTAGTAATTATTATTAATCATTAAAATCCAAATATGTCATTTTTTAAAAAATAAAAAAATAAAGTTAAAAAAATGTAAAGGGTCAACTTTGACCTAGAATTCCTTAAAAAGTACTCAATTAATTTTAATGAAATTAAAACTGACTCAAGTTCAACTAAATATATATCCACTTCAACCACGCTGTGCGCCTGAATTGTTGATTGTTTTCTTCTTCATTAAAACTTTCATTAGAATCCGATATAAAAAACATTTCTTCATAAACAAATTGAATTTTAAATTAAATAGCTCTCAAATACTTGTATATATGATGATATTTTTTACTTTTAAAGTATCGATAATATATCGACATCAACAGAACAATTTTAGTAAATGCCAACTTATCGTTGAGGTGATATTGATTGCGGCTCAATGTAACAATAACTTGGAAGTGACGACAACTTCGACAACTACTTCCACAATAGGGATAATTATTTGTCAAAGTTCACGTTTTAATTAAAGTCTTGATATTTTTTGAATGACAGCAAATTTTTGACTTAAAATTTTTTTATATTTCTTATTATTTATTTAGTTTTTTTTTAATGAAACGAAAAAAATTCATAAAATTTTTTGTAAAGATTTTTAAATGTTTTGGAAATATTTTTACAGAATTTGTTTGTTTTGACACCAACATATTTTTTAAACAATAGTTTTTTTTTTTAAATATCAAAGTTAAAAAAGTAAAAAAAAAATCTATAAAAATATTGTCATTTTTTTTTTTTTTCAACAACTTCGTTGTTTTCGAATATACATTCGATATAATGAAATATAAATTTAAAAAATTATGTTTTTTATAATTTTTTTTTTATTTTTTTAGAATTATAATTTTTTTATAATTATCATGAATTACTAAAACATAATTTATAAAATCTATATTTCATTATATCAAATGTATATTCGAAAATTGTTAATAGATAATTTTTTTTTGTTTTTCTTCATAAATGTATTTACATAATTTATTTAAATCATTTTCTATGCGATAATTTTCCATTTTAAATTGAATCGAATTTATCTAAATAATTTAGTTTTGTAAAAATTTTTTCTTATATGAATCCCAAAAAGTTTTGGTAAAGAGTATTTCTCAGATGTTTTGAGAACATTGTCATACAAAAAATTATTTCCTTAGTTAATTCTTTGTTTAAAAAAAAAAAAACTAAAAGAATCTTAATAAAACGAGAGGTCTATGCTCAGTTTTTGATATTGGTGTTCAGTGTGGTGCATTAAGTGCTTATTTTCTATAAATGCTCCTTTTTATAAATATTAAATAGTTTTTCCTAATGATCAAAATCAGAATCATCTTCTGCTGATTAGCATACCTTCCCCGGTAAACCATATAGCTAATACAAATATTTATTTTGAAATATATACGAGTTATAAACAAAAGACAAAAACAATTTAAAAGAAAAGCTTAACTAAACAAATACTCACCTGTTGAAGTTGTTGGTAAATTTTCCGACATTGTGTTGTTTTGTTTGACGTTTTATTTATGGCAAAATGAACAGCAATGATTTGTTGTTGTTGTTGGTGTTATTGTCGTCGTGGATAAAACAAAAATTTGGTTAATATGCCTTGGTAGTTGAATGTACGTCTGTGAGTTGAACTTGCTATTGATGATGATGACGATGCCGATGACGATGACACATACACAAAAAACAATACACCGGATGCGAAGCAGAGGAAGTAGCAGAACAATAGTAGACGACTGTAAAAGACGACGTAAAGAACTGCGACGACTTACGAGTAGTATAACGTTGTAATAATATTAGTTGTTATGGAATGTCATTGAGTCAACAACAAAAAGAAATGAAAGGAAATCATTTTGAAATTTAGTTTTTGTCATTTAGGATTGTCTATGAAACTTAATACAACACCAGCATAAATCTGATTTTGTTTCAAAGTTAGAGAAACGTTCAATTATGCTAGAATTTTGTTGGGAGCGTCATCATTATTTATGTTTTCTTCGTTTGGTGTTCTAGGACATTTTTATGACATTCTTAGTTATTTATATGTGTATCAATGTTGAGCATTTTGGATTTTTGTTTTTCTTATTTGATAATTATAAACGATATTGTGGTTTAGTACTCAGGAATAACTTTTTTGTTTATAACAATAGGTTGTTCTTATTTGTGCCCTTTTTTATTTGAATTTTTGTTATTATAGCGATTTTCAATCAAAAAACCCGTCTTTATTCATAATAGTGATGATTAATTCCGCCTTCTATTCATGTTAACCAGTTCGATTTATGTTACAGTGTATTTTAAGCATTAACCCTTGTGTCTTATAAAACTGTAAACCGAATTAGTTTTTAAAAAAAATTGTTTACGTACAAATTATAGGAAATTGTAATTTTTATTATCGTATTTTCAGGCATATTTAGCACATTTAGAAAAATTATAACTGTCTGTGGAATATTTTATTTGTTCTTAACATTAAATTGAAAATATTATTAGTCCAAAGCTTCTAACCACAGTTATAAAAAGTTAATTGAAAAAATTAAAAAAAAAAATAGGGCGTGGAAACTATTCTGGGCAAACCAATTTTAAATAAAAAATTTTAAGTCAAAAATATTTTTTTTGTTTTTTTTTTTTAATTTTTTTTTTGAATACAAAAAAAATTTTTTTTTTCAAAAATTCAACAAAAAAAAAATTTTTTTTTTTACAATAAATTTTTTTTTGAGTTTTTTGAAAAAAAAATTTTTTTTTGTTAAACAATATTTCAAATTATAAAAATTTTGGAGTAAAAAAAAAATTTTTAAAATTGAAAAAAAATTTTAAAGAAAAATAAATAAAATTTTGTCGCAAAATACAAAAAAAAAAAATTGTATAACTAATTTTTGGTTCTATAAAGTTGTAGTTGAAGAAAATAATGTTTAAGTGAAAATAATATCAATACAAGAAAGATTTTAAATTTTAATTTTTAGGCTCAAAAAATATATTCAATTAAATTTTGAGTATTAAAAAATTAGAGCGTGAAGCGATTTTTAAGTAAAATAATATCGAGACAAAAATTAATTCAAATTAAAAAGTTTTGAGTTAAGAAAAAAAATTGTCAAAAAATTCTAAATAAAATAGAATTTTTCGGACAAACAATTTGCGAGTCTTAAAAAATGAAACGTGAAAACCATCTTTGTTTGAAAATAATTTCAGCATAGAAATAATTTCAAATTAAAAAATTTTGATTCGAAAAGTCCAGAAACAAAATTAAATTTTTGAGACTTAGGAATTAAAAATAAAAAAAATAAAGCATGAAAATAATTGTTAAAATGAAAATAATATCCGAAAAAAAACAACTTAAAACAAGTAAGAAAATTATAGTCGGTCTACACCGACTATACGCTACCATACACCATGTGTTTAGAGCCCCATCTCTTAGGTCCAAATAATTGGATATAGAACATAATCATAAACCAAATTGGAGTGGCATTGTTATTAATTTTTTTGGATCCAGTTATGAAAAAGTTCATACCAGATGCTATATTTATATTGGGATTATTTCGAAAAATACACCCAGCCTGACCTTATTTGCTAAGATCACTTATATTTTGCAAAAACATATACAAAACAAATTTGAGAAAAATCTGTGCAATAGTTTTGTTTTTTGATAGATTTAAGTGAAAATCGGGCAGCAAGTTTTTATGGGGGCTATGACAAAAAATTGTCATATGGGGTTTATTATTGGACAACTGATAAATGGATGTGTTTGACCGAGAGCTATATATGTTTATTTGGATTTTATGGC
The DNA here is from genome assembly GCA_963682025.1 of Cordilura impudica. Lineage (NCBI taxonomy): Eukaryota > Metazoa > Arthropoda > Insecta > Diptera > Scathophagidae > Cordilura > Cordilura impudica. Next base: position 16,451,659 of record OY821521.1, on the reverse strand, counting down.
AATTTAAGTCGATTTCGTCGGGGTCATTTGTATGGGGACTGGTTCTGAACATGGACCGATTTTCACCAATTTTAATAGCCTTCATCCTATGGCCGTTAAAAGCTTATATAACAAATTTCATTGAAATACATTCATATTTGCCACATGTGGTTTGATTAGAATGTTTACATGGACGGACGGACATCGCTAAATCGCTTCAGAAAGTGATTTAGTTTTGTTGACAATCGAACTTCGAGTCATAAAATTTAAATTAAAAAAAATAAATAAAAAGGGAGAAACAATTTTAAAATTAAAATAATATTGAGACAAGAAATTTTTCTCTTTTGCTAAAAAAAATATCTATAATATTAATAGGCTAGGCGATTTCTTGTGACTGATGTTTTGTTCTACCGTTTTATCCCGATTTTGACCAAACGTACATTATTTGAAAGGTATTTCTTTTTAGCCGATTTGCAGATTTACAAATTTTTTAATTTTTTCCTTTATTTTGAGTAAATTGCATTAAAGTTGCTACTAACACATACATAAAATTATACAATGCTATGTGTGTGTTTATTAACTTTGTTGATGTGTGTTTGTAATAAAAATGAGTTTGTTTTTTGTGTTGATTTGTGAATTGGCTATAATTGATTAGCATACCTTTAGGGTCGTTATTTAATGAAAAAATAAAATTTCCTCGAATTTGCTCTCAAATTAAAACGAATAAAGCATAAAAAACTTTTTTTAAGGAAAATAACATCAAGACAAAAATAATTTCAAATTTAAAAATTTTGAGTTAAAAAATGACAAATTTAGAATAAATAACTTGCAGTATTCCAAAAAAAAAAAAGAATGAGCGTGGAAACAATTTTAGGTGAATTAATACCGAGACAAAAACAATTTCAAATTAAAATATTTTGAGATAAAAGTAAAAATTTTATTAAAAAATTCAATTAAAAAAAGCGTGAAAACAATTTTTATGTGAAAATAATGTACCCTCAAAAATAATTTCAAATTATAAAATTTTAAATCAAAAATTCAGGAAAAAAATTTCATTTTTCAAAGAAACAAATTTCGAGACATACGAATTTTTAAAGTAAAAAATAAAAGGTGAAAATAAATTTTTAAAGTGAAAATAATATCGAAACAAAAATTATTTCAAATTCAAAAATTTTTCTCTATTAATGAAAAAAAAAAAATATTTTTTTTTACAGAAGTGTGTAATATAACAATAAAAAATAATAAGGTGTAGAAAAATGTTGAAGTGAAATTAATATCAAGACAAAAATTATTTAAAATTTAAAAATTTTGAGTCAAAAATTTCTATTTAATTTTCGGATAAATTTCGAACGAAAAAATTTGGTGTAAAAGAAATAGAGCGTGAAAACAATTTTTAAGTGATATAATATCGAGACAAAAACAAATTTTTTTTTCCAAAAAAATCAGAAAAAAATTTTATAAATATAAAAAATTTTTGTATGAAAATAATATGGGCTGAAAAATAATTAAAAATTTTGAGTCACAAAAATAAGAAAACAAATATAATTCGGTCCACAAAAAAGTCGAGTTATAAAAATCTGTAGTTAAACATGGAAATACGAGTAACTAAAAATTTCGACTTAAACAATTTTGAGTTAAAAAAGAAAAATTTTTTTGTAAAAAATTAAAAAATTTTTTTTTTTTTTGGAGAACAATTTCGAGTCTTAAAATTTTAGTAAAAAAAATTTTGAAGAATAAAGCGTAAAAACATTTTTAATGTGAAAATAATATCGGTTCAAAAAAAAATTTAAAATTTATAATTTTTAGTCACAAAATTAAGAAAAAAAAACATTTGAATCATAAAAATGGCGAGTCTGAAAACCTGCAGTTAAAAAATTAAAAAAATAATATTGCGTCAAAAAATTTCAATTAAACAAATTTTTAGTTAAAGGAAAAATTTGTTAAAAAAGTTTAAAAAATAATTTTTGTGTCTTAAAAATATTAGTAAAACAATTCTGAAAAATAATGCGTAAAAACAATTTTAATGTGAAAATAATATCGGCTCAATAAAAATTTCAAACTAAAAAATTGTGGGTCAAAATATTACAAAAAGAATTTTTAGACAAACAAATTTCGAATACAAAGAAAAAAGAAAAAAAAAATAAATAAAATTTAAAAATTTACTCAAAAATTTTGTAAAATAAATCCAAAAAAAATTTAATTTTTTACCTAAACAAAATTATTTCGAGTACTAAAAACTCGAAGAAAATTAAATCCATAAAAAATAATTTCAAATTAAAAGTTACAAAAAAATGCTTCAGACAAAAAAAAAATCATGTGAGTCCGATCACAGGGAAGATGTGTAAACATCTAGTAATTAAAGATTTTTGATGTCATTTTTTAAAAATCAAACAGAAAGCGTCATCTATGTATCACTTATAGCAAAAACTGTTTCAGCTAATTCAACAACCCTTTGCTGTAAAGTTAAAAATATCCCAATATAAACAAAGACATATAATATAAAGATATTGCAAGATGCATAACGGTTTTAGTTCAAGAATACGACAATAGATAGGGGTAAAACGAGCTGCAATTAATGGAATATTTTTTAATATTGGAAATATTCTCTGGAATATTTATAAATATTCGAAATTGCTCTCTTAAAAAATCATGGCCATTAATCAAACAAATTCGAAAAAAATTTGACATTTAACAATATTTTTGAAAACATAATTTATATACAGTGCCTCCAACTAACAATCGGACAAATATTTTTTCTTCAAAATAAATTATATAATCAATTTGATTTATTTTCCAATTATCATTTTTGGTTATTATTATCTATATCGATGTATATGTTTAGAGAAAAGGTGAAAAATAAAAGCACAGATGGACAAAGAAAAAATATTAAATGATCACATGTAATGTGAAAAACGACATACAACCCACATACATCCACTGACAATAAGAAAAAAGATTTTTAAGTCCAATAAATGAAAAAATACGCATATCTTTACATATCAAATACGTTGTTCATGTATGTAATCGATTTAGACCCACACCATCAGTTAAGTTGGCGGTTTATTTCTTTTGGTAGGTAAAAAATATTCATCTTACTCGGTTCAGACGGCGTAAACCAAACAAAGAATTTAATAAAAAATAATTACAAAAATTAAATCAAGATGCAATACCGTGTCGCCCAAAACAAATATTTTTTTTTTTGTTTCTATTATTCTATAGAAACTATTTCTTGTATTATTTAATAAAGAATAGCTTTTTTATCAGAAATATATTAAAAAAATCGAAACTTTAAGTGAGATTTGTATTGTACTGTTAAAAAACTGTATAAGGGTGTCCGATTATTTGTTTGAGGCACTGTAATTGTCTCTATATTTATTTTTGTCTATTTTTATTAAAAATTTATTTATAATGAATGACAATGTGATAATTTTAAATAGGAAAATGGGTTGCAGGTTTTGGGGTTGTTCATTTTGTAGTTTTTTAGCTTCGTGGGACTATGTATTTTTTCTGATCCATCCCTTCAACAACATTCCTCTTACAAAAGAAGTTACGGCCTTTGCACGGCCTTTGAGAAATTTTCTTCGTTTAATGTCGCAAATATTTCGTAGTTATATTCAATAAAAACATCACTTAATTTATCTAATGTTTTGGTTTATTTTTTAGTTTATTAAAAAAAAAAACAAACAACTTTTTTCAAAATTTAAATTTCAATGCTTACAATTTATTTTATTCTGACATTTTCACGTCAACACAAAATTGTTTACATTTCTTTTCGAATATTGCTCAGAAAATGACTGGAATAATAAACTATTCCAATTGCATTTTTGTAAATTTCATCCGCAAGTGCCATCTATGTATCACTTATAGCAATCAACTGCAGGGGCTCTGATATAAACGTATATAAGTGATACATAAGATGACGCTTTTAAAAAAGTGGCATAAAAAAACAATGTTATATCATAATTTTTTCACCAATACAATCATAAGTCACACAGCGTTATGTGTCAGCTCTCACCTATAACGTTTAAGCTGTTTTTGTGATTGTATTGTGAAATAGAAATTTACACCCCTGCGCGTATAGATGTTTACACATAAAAAAAAAAAAATTGCGAGTCACTAAAACTGTAGATGAAAAAATTTAAATAAAATAAGGCGCGAAAATAATTTTTAAGTAAAAATAGTATCGACTCAACAAGTATTTCAAATCAAAAAAATAAACAATTATACGGGATGGGTGTAGTTGTTTAAGTAGACACAGGGATCAGAAACTAGTGTGCAATAAGGAATAATATTTAGTTGCAGTTAACAATTTTATCAGTTAATTATTTTCATGTCTAACCATCACGCAATTTCTTACTCATTTTTTACATGTATTTCCGAAACCATTGCTAATATTCAACATGTTGTTTGGTGTTCCAAACGAACATCGTTTTAAGACATGAATTGCAACGTGACCGTTAAAAGCAAAACATGAATTTTAATTTTTTTTTTATTCGTAATCATGCAAGTTGATATTTTTTTTTTATTTAAACTTTGTTTTATTGAGTAGAATTGTGCTTTCATCATCAGCCATTATTTTATTGATGTTTATTTACCAAATTTAGTTGGTTGTTCCCGGAATTGTTGTTATTTTCATTTTGTTTGTTTTTTTTTTATTGATGTCATAATAAAAAGCTGCAATAAAAATAAGGAAATTATGTTTTTAATAAGAATTTTTTGATATCCCTTTATGTCAGACGTAAAACTCCAACAATAAAGGGGCATATAATAAATTTTAATATACTTCTGAAATTAATGTAAAGTGAAAATAATGAAACAGATTTGTTTGCCAAGAGAAATATGAAATGTTATCAAGTTTCAGCATATCACTATATATTCTATATACATAAGTGCTAGTTCCATATTTACTTGATTTTTTTTGGATGCTCTTTTTTGTTGCTGGGTAACTTTTATTTTTAATTTTAAATTTTATTATCGAAAATTTCCATTCTATTCTATAAAAACACAAAGCATAAAATTTAACCTATAAAAATATTTTCAGTTTGCATATATCCATAAGAGTTTTATTACAGTTGTATTTAGGATAACGATAGCGTAACTCTATAAATTTCAAACAATAGCAACATCTGTGTTGGCAAACAAGCAATACAGCAATTTGGACTATGGGACTCCAATGACATTATAAAAAAAAAAATCAATAAAGACATTTAAATTTGTTTTAGGTTTAATGGGTAGTTTAAGTATCCTTTATATTTAATTCAAATAGAAAACTTCGACTGTTTAAAAGATCGTAGTATAAAAGGATAAATATAGAAATATAATCTTGCTAAAATTAAATAAAATTGGATTTGCTGCAATCCGGAGCAACTATTTGACAAATCTTGTATCTATAATATTAAAAGGCTAGGCGATTTCTTGTGACCGATGTTTTGTTCTATCGTTTTAGCCCGATTTTGACCAAACGTATATTATTTGAAAGGCATTTCTTTTTAGCTGTTCGCCAGATTTACAGATTTTAAAATTTTTTCTTTTATTTTGAGTAAATTGCATATAAAGTTGCTACTAACACATACATAAAATTATACATATGCTATGTGTGTGTTTATTAAATTTGTTAATGTGTTTGTTAATGAGTTTGTTATCTTTATTCACAATAATAATAAACCATAAAAGTGTAGGTTTGTGAATTGGCTAAGTTAAAAAATAAAGTTGCCTAGAAATTGCACTCGAATTTCGTGCGCTGGAATTCGCTAGTTTTAAAAAAGATACATTAAATTTTTCAGATATGTACACCTGCAGTTCATTTTAAAATCATGTTTTATATGATATTTATTAACACTATTTAATTAATCTATACTATTAATAGGCTAGGCGATTTCTTGTGACCGATGTTTTGTTCTACCATTTTATCCCGATTTTGACCAAGCATATATTATTTGAAAGGTATTTCTTTTTAGCCGATTTGCAGATTTACAGATTTTTAATTTTTTTCCTCTTTTTGGAGTAAATTGCATTTAAAGTTGCTACTAACACTTACATAAAATTATACAATGCTATGTGTATGCTTATTAAATTTGTTAATGTGTTTGTAATAAAAATGAGTTTGTTTTTTTGTGTTGATTTGTGAATTGGCTATATTTGATTAGCCCACCTAGGGTCTTTATTTAATGAAAAAATAAACTTTCCTAGAACTTGCACTCGAATTTCGAGGGCTGGAAACTGCTAGTAATAATAAAAATTGTAAACGAATTTTTTGCGATTATTTCAATTTAATATTAAATTGTTTCTAAATGTGTATTGTATATTAATTTAACAGTTATTTTTACAAATAAATCTTATTTTTGATCTTTATAACGTGAATAATTTTCGAACCTGATATGAATAAAAAATTGGTACTTAAATAGAGTATATATTGGTGGCAATATATTGGAAACTTTTACATAATTCTAAATTTGCCAATTTCGTTGTTTAATAATTTCACGTTTAGGCCTAAAATTATGTGTTTTTTTTTTCGAAATCAGACTTTAGTGTGTACTCTATTGAAAGATAACAAATTTGTTAAAAAAAATTAAAAAAAAAAAATAGATAAACGAAAAAAGAAATACTTTTTTGGTGATGCCAAAATAGTGGAAACTTTTAATCTTCTTTACCAGAGTTTATTAAAATAATAAAAATAAGTGTGAAGGAAAATGTAAAATATCTTAACCGTTATTTAAATATATATAGATTCTGACGTTTTCTGTCAATAATTATAAAATATAAGCGCCCCGGTAGGTGAGTAGGCAGCATGCTCGCCTATCATGCGGGGGTCGTAAGTTCGATTCCCACCAGAGGCTTTGGTCTGTCGCTGCAAAAACCAGCCAAATGGTCTTTGTCACCTCGCTTATCCCTGGACCCAAATTAGAATAGAAATTTACTTTGCATTCTAATTAATATAAATAAATAAATAAAAATAAAATAATGACAAGAATAAGGTTTTATAAAGAGTAAAAAGCAAAAATAATAGATGATTTTAGTGCTGGTCTTAAGCAAAATAACTATTGTATGAATAAATCTATAATTTCATTTTATGGCGCAGGTCCCATAAAACGAGTCAAGGACAGGATAATATAATATCGAGTGAGTTCAAAAAGTAAAGAAAGTAAAACTATGTGTTCGATATTTCCCAACGGGCAATTTTGTTTAATCTTGGTTGTTATCATCCTGAGAGGAAACCACTGATATTATTAATCTTGCTATAGAACACATGAACTGGAATTAGAATAATGTTGCCGAATAGTGTATAAGTTTTTGCAAAAAATAAGTCACCTTATCAAATATGGTCAGGATCGGTCCATTTGTGGACCTAGTCCCCATATAAATATAGCATCCGATATAAACTTTTTCATATCTCAAGGCCAACAAATTAATAATAACTAGCAGATTCTAGCCCTCGAATTTCGAGTGCAAATTCTAGGAAATTTGATTTTTTCATTAAATAAAGACCCTAAAGGTATGCTAATCAAATACAGCCAATTCACAAAGCAACACAAAAAACAAATTCATTTTTATTACAAACACATTAACAAATTTAATAAACACACACATAGCATTGTTTAATTTTATGTATGTGTAGCAACTTTAAATGCAATTGACTCAAAATAAAGGAAAAAATTAAAAAATCTGTAAATCTGCAAAACCGCTAAAGGAAATACCTTTCAAATAATATACGTTTGGTCAAAATCGGGATAAAACGATAGAACAAAGCATCGGTCACAAGAAATCGCCTAGCTTATTAATATTATAGACATCGCTCGAATTTGGTATATGCTTATTTTGTATACCCATTTAGTTGGACTCTTTAAGGTATAGAATACCGCATTGTCTGTCTAGACTGACTATAACTTTCTTACTTGTTTTTTTTTTTTTTAAGTGCCAAAATTATTATCTTTTTAAAGTAAACTAAAGTTAAGTCTGTCCTCTAGTAATAACATTAGTTGCTTATAATTTCCTTTAGTTTCTGAGATAAACAGGAAGTTTTAAATAAAATTATTCACTTTCAAACTTTCTTTAAATTACAACACGAGGTTTTCGAAATAAATTCGATATTCTTGAAGTTGACACATAACTTAGCCAAGTTAAAGTAAAAATAACCCTCCGTTTATTATACCGATCGATTCAAATTACTTTCTATTAAGCGTAATCTGTTCATCCATCTGGAAGATTTCAAGATGATGATTTAAAGATGATCGTTATTAAAATCGAGAAAATCAATGATTATGACCTGAGACCCTTTCCAAAAGCTCGTGCTGTATTTATGAGTTATTGAAATGTATTTGTTAAGGCTCCCCTATTATGTTTGGGATATGACATTTTTTGACCTTAGACCCTTACCAAAAATTAGGCTGTAGGGTATCGTTAAGTCAATTTAAACCACCAATAAGGTTTTTTTCTATTTGTAGTACTAATTATAACGCTATTTTGGATGACGTGCACACATTTAATATTATGTTTAAAAACCTCATAAAAGTGACGCCAAGAGGTCAACTACTGTAACAGAGCAGCAAAAATTAACACAGTGGTTAAATCGTTGACTAAGCAAAATCCAGCCTACAATACTATGCAACAATTATTTTCACTTTAAGTGTGACTATTTTATTTTTTATCTGTAATTGACCGCTAAACGCGAAAATCGCAACCAAATATATTTTTTTTATAATTCTTTTATAATTTTTTTGGTGTTTTTTTTTTCGAAATCACTTCGAATCACTGATCACATCACTAAGGACTTCATTTTGAAAATTTTAAAAGAAAATGAAAACATAATTTTTAAATAAATCAGTACTGTAAATTAACGAGTAAATTTATAAAAAAAAAATGTTTTTTAGCCCAAAATACAAATTTGAAGAATCAGGAACAAATCAAAAACAGCAAAATAGAGCAAAATCAAATATTTTTTTTGCTCATACTCGTAGCTTGTTCTTTTTCAAAGGTTGATTGCTTTAATACGAGATATATATATATATAACAATGAGTCAAAAAAAAAAAAAAAAAAAAAAATATATATATATATATATATATATATATATGTAAAAAATAATATAAAAAATTTTATATAAAAAAAATTAGTTTACCATACAGAAAAGTAATTATTTTTTTCCAAATCTAACTTTCACTAATCAAAGAATCTTCTATTTTGTTTATGAAACTAAGAAATTAAAAAATTGCGTGATTATAAAATAATTTATCGATTTAGTCATTTTCGTCCCAGCCAAAGAAGCCAAAGATCGATATAAACTTACTTGGTTACTTTCAGGCAATAACGAAGGATCAGAAGATCCCACAGCTCTTTAAACCAAAAATAACTATAAAATTTCTAACGTGACCGTGGGAGAGTATCTTAATTGACATAATTAATATTCGATATTTTTTTTTTATGTGTAGACATCTATACGCGCAGGGGTAACTTATGATTGGGTGTGACTTATGATTGTATTGGTGAAGAAATTTTGATATGTAATAACCTGTTTGAAAATGAAAAATGAAAAATAAAAAATAAAAAAGGAAAAATAAAAAATAAAAAATTAAAAATAAAAAACGAAAAAAAGAAAATAAAATGAAAAATTAAAATAAAATAAAAAAAAATGAAAAAAGAAAAATGAAAAATGAAGAGCGAAAAATAAAAAATAAAAAATGAAAATAAAATAAAGAATAAAAAATGAAAAATGAATAACAAAAATGAAAAATGAAAAATAAAAAAAAAAAAATGAAAAATGAGAAATGAAAAATGAAAAATTAAAAATTTAAAAAAAAAAATAAAAAATGAGAAATAAAAAATGAATAAAAAAAATTAAAAAAAAAATTAAAATGAAAAATTAAAAATAAAAAAAGAAAAAGAAAAACGAAGAACGAAAAATACAAAATAAAAAATGAAAAAAATGAAAAATGAGAAATAAAAAAAAATGAAAAATAAAAAATTAAAAATTTTAAAAGAAAAATAAAAATAAAAAATGGAAAATAAAAAATTAAAAAAAAATTTTAAATGAAAAATTAAAAATAAAAAAGAAAAATGAAAATAGAAAATCGAAGAACGAAAAATGAAAAATAAAAAATGAAAAATAAAAAATGAACAATAAAAAATGAAAATAAAATAAAGAATAAAAAATGCAAAACAAATGAAAAATTAAAAATCAAAAATAAAAAATTTAAAATGAAAAATGCAAAATAAAAATGAATCATGAAAAATAAAATATAAAAAATAAAAAGTAAAAAATAAAGAATTAAAAATAAAAAATTAAAAATTAACCAGTTTAAATAATAAACAAGTAAGAAAATTATAGTCGGTCTAGACCGACTATACGATACCCTATACCATGCGTTTAGAAACCCTATCTCTTAGGCCCAACTAACTGGACATTGAAAATAAGCAAAAACCAAATTTGAGTGGGATTTTTATTAATTTTTTTGGCTGCAGATATGAAAAAGTTCATATCGGATGCTATATCTATAAAGGGACTAGGTCCAAAAATGGACCGATCCTGATCATGTTTGGTAAAGTCTCTTGTATTTTGCAAAAATATGTAGAAACAAAATTTGAGAAGAATCAGTGCAATATTTTTGTTTTTTAATAGATTTAAGTGAAGATCGGGAAGCAGCTCCATATGGGGTCAAAGGGATCATTTTTGGACTACTCATTAGTGGATGTAATGAATGCATACAAACCCAATTTGAGTAAGATCTATATGACAATTTGGATCTTATGGCAATTTATGTCGATTTCATATGGGTAATTTGTATGGGGGCTAGGTCTGAACATGGACCGATTCTCACCAATTTCAATAGCGTTCATCCCATGGCCGATAAAAGCTTATATACCAAATTTCATCAAAATATATTCATATTTGCGACCTGCAGTTTGATTACAAGCTTTACATGGACACACAGACGGACAGACGGACGGACATTGTTAAATCAACTCAGAAAGTGATTCTGATTCGATCGGTATAATTAAAGATGGGTCTAGGTCAAATATTTTTGGTTGTTACAAACAGCAGCACAAAGTCATTATACCCAAACCACATAGTGGTATAGGGTATAATAATAATAAATATTTTTATACTAGCAGAGACCCTGCAGTTGAATGCTATAAGTGATACATAGTTACTAGATGTTTACACATCTCCCCTGTGATCGGACTCACATGATTTTTTTTTTAAGAAAATCGATAATTTGCATCATTTATCAAAAATGTATGGGTGTTTTATATACTGTTAGAACTTAAAGCACAGATAATTAAGCAAAATCACTCTTCTGTCAAGGTTTTTTTTAGTACTTAAAATTATGAAAATACTTTTTTTAAGAAAAGATAATTTTTTTAATAGGAGATGCTGTTTTAAAAGAAACTAATTTTTTTTTTTTAGATATAACACTTTTTAAGAAAAAGTTATTTTTTTAGAAAAGGTAATTTTTTTTTTTGTCAAAAATGCTGTTTTATTAAATGGTACTTTTCGAAAATATACCTACTTAACAAAAAATACTGTTTAAAAAAATTTACTTTTTTCACAATATTAAATTTTTTAAGAAGAGGTACTTTTTTAGAAAAGGCTCTTTCTTTAAGAAAATGTGTTTTTTAGGATAAAGTACTCTTTTAGGAAAAGATACTTTTCAAGAAAGAGTAACTGTTTTAAGAAATTGTACTTTTTTAAGACCAAATACTTTTTAAAGAAGAGATTCTTTATTAAGAAAATATACTTTGTTAAGAAAATTTAATTTATTTAAGAAAAGGTAGTTTAAAAAAAAAAAAAGACTTTTTAAAAAAATGGTAATTTTTGAGGAAAAGTTGCTTTTTTAAAAAATATACTTTGTTAAGAAAATGTGCATTATTAGCAAAAAGGTATGTTTTTTTGAAAAGATGCTTTGTAAAAAAACATACTTTTTAACAAAAGGCACTTTCTTAACGAGGAGGTGTTTTTTAAGAAATTTAAAATATAAAAAAAAATTAAGTAAGAGTGTTAAATGGGCTGTGCCGAATTTTTTGATACCATCCACCTGCGGCTACCATTTTAAAACTGTTACCGATACTGAAACATTAATTCCGAATACGAATTAAATATAAAGTTAATTGATTTGCTTTTTGTTTTTATAAAAAATAATGATCTTGTCTTCTATCCAAAGAATTAATTACTATTTGATTACTAAAGCAGAAATCCTGTAAGTCCTCTAAGTACTTCATGGAACACTAACGAAATTCATTATTTAATGAAATTCATTGTAATACCCAAAGTTTGATCCCCATTAGAATGTTTTGAAACCTTAGAAGTTATACGATAATAAAAAAAAATTCTAATGATTCTTGGCCAAAAATTATTAATATTAAAAATAAGTAAATTTTAAAATATTTGTATCTGAATTGGCTATTAATAGGTTAATTTAAAGATATACATTTAATACAAAAAAAAAATAAAAATAATAATTAATAAAAACAGTAAGAAACTAAAGATAGAAATAAAAACTTTTATTTTTTAATTTTAATTTTTTAAATTTTCACTTTTCATTTTTAATTTTTCATTTTTCATGTTTCATGTTTCATTTTTCATGTTTCATTCTTCATTTTTTATTTTTCATTTTTAATTTTTCATTCTTCATATCTCATTTTTCACTATTCACTTTTCATTTTTAATTTTTCGTTCTTCATTAGGAATTATATTTTTTCTTCCGTATTGGCGATTTTTTTTATTGTATCGTGATAACGATAAAAAAATATGTGGCAATACTACTAATATAGCTCTTAGTAGTTGTGTTTGTTGGTATGATTGCATCATTTTTTGTGTGGCATTTTTGAACTGTGAATGTGTACAACTAATATGTTCAACCACTAAAATATTACAACAAAAACACTAAGTTTTTGGTTTTTTTTTTAGAGGTGTCTCACTATTTTTGCTCGTATCTAGGCACAGTGACGCCAGATTAACCCCATTTTAAATACCCTCCTGGTGGGGATAATGGCAAATGATATTGTCGTAACTTTACCCAGGTAAATAGTTTATTTTGTGAATGAGCGTGATTTCAACAGACAGAAGGACAGACGGACATCGCTATGTCAACTCGAGCTGTGATAAGGATCAAGAATATATACACTTTATGGGGTCGGAAATTAGTTTTTCGATGCGCTACAAACCGGAATAAATACTCTCTGCCACTGAGGTGTGGAGGGTATAAAAATGTAATATTTTAAGAAAAATTTAAGTTTTTAAGAATAAGTATATTTTTTAAAAGGTAATTTTTATAACAATTAGGCCTTTTTTAAGATTAAGTATCTTTTTTATCCAAAAGTATTGTTTTAAGAAAAGGTAAAATTTTAAGAAAATGTACTTTCTTTAAAGGAAGGTACTTTCGTTAAGAAAAGGTACTTTCTTTAAGAAAAGGTACTTTCTTTAAGAAAACGTACTTTCGTTAAGAAAAGGAACTTTCGTTAAGAATATGTACTTTCTTACGATAAGTGCTGTTTGAAGAACAATAAAGTGCTATTGTTTAAAAAGGTAATTTTTTTTAAAGAAAATGTACTTTTTTAGAAAAGTTAGTTATTTAAGAAAAGGTATTTTTTATGAAAAGGTACTTGTTGAGAAAATGTACTTTTTTTAAGAAATAACACGTTTTTAAGAAAATTTACTTTTATATGAAAATGTAATTTTTTAAGAAAATGTATTTTTTGTGAAAAGGTAGTTTGATAAGAAAATGTACTTTTTTTTTAAGATATAACACTTTTTTAAGAAAATTTACTTTTGTAGAAAAAATACTTCTTTACGAACAGGTACTTGTTTTTTGGAATAGTAACTGTTTTAAGAAACATATTTTTAATAAAAAATAATTTTGAAATAAGAGATCTTTGTTAAGAAAATGTACTTTTTTAAAAAGAGATATTTGAAAGCTACTTTTTTAAGAATAATTACTTTTTTATAATTGGATAAGAATAAGTACTTTTTGAGTAGAAGTACTATTTTTGGAAAAGCTATTTTTTAAGACAAAATACTTTTTTAAGAAATATGTGCCTTTTTAATTTTTTTTTTTTTAAAGGATAAGTCCTTTTTTGAGAAATGGTACTTTTTATAAAAGTTATTATTTTAGGGAAAGGTACTTTTTATTTAAAAGAAGTGGGTAAATTTTTAAAGAAAACGTAACGAAGAAGATACGTATCAGAAGATCTCGCAGCTCTTTAAACCAAAAATAACTTTAAAATTTTTAAGTGACACGATATTCGATATTTTTTTTTCAGCAAATCGATCATTTGCATTATTTATCAGAAATTTATAGGCATTCGAAGTACTGTTATGAACTTAGAGCAAAGATAATTAAGCAAAATCAATCTCCTGCCAAGGTTTCTTCTTAGTACTTAAAATTATGAAAATGCTTTTTTTGAGAAAAGATAATTATTTTTTAAGAAGAGATACTGGAAAGGTATTTTTTAACACAAAATACGTATTTAAGAAATGTTAGTCTTTTTAATTGTTTTTTTTTTTTTTTTTTTTTTTAACGATAGACAAAAGACTTTTTCGAGAAAAGATACTTTTTATAAAGATTGTTATCTTAAAGAAAGGTACTTTTTTTTAAAAAGAATGTACTTTTTTTAAAGAAATAACACTTTTTTAAGAAAAGGTACTTTTCTAGAAAAGGTACTTTAAGAACAGCTTATTTTTTTAGAAAAGTACTCGTAACAACTATTTTAAGAAACTGTACTTTTTTAATAAAAATAATTTCGAAATAAAAGACCTTTGTTTAAACAATGTGCTTTTTTAATAAAATATATTTAAAAGCTACTTTTTTAAGAATAATTACTTTTTAATAATTGGATAAGAATAAGTATTTTTTGAATACTTTTTTTGGAAAAGGTATTTTTGAAAACAAGATACTTTTTTAAGAAATATTCGTCTTTTTAATTTTTTAAGGATTAGTTCTTTTTGAGAAAAGGTACTTTTATAAAGGTACTTTTTATAAAAGTACTTTTTATAGAAGTAATTTTTTTTAAGGAAGGAGGTATTTATTAAGAAAATGTGCTCTTTTTTTTTTAAAAAAAAGAAGGTTTTCTTTAAGAAAAAGTACTTTTTTTAAGTGGCACTTATTTAAGAATGAGTACTTTATTTGAAAAAAATCTAGCTTTGTTAAGAATAGGTGCTTTTTTAAAAAAAGTTACTTTTTGAAGAAAATGTAGACATTATTAGAAATATTACTTTTTTGAAAAAAAATTAAATATTAATCACACATCGTGTTTGTCAGTAAGTCAGTGATGAGCTCGTCAGTATATTAAGTATAAAAGGCTCCTCCAGCCACTGTGCAAAGTTTTTGTGCAAGCTATTTAGTTTAAAACTTAACACACACAGTAAATAGGTGGACGTACATATGTATGAACTTGTATGTATGGATGTGAACACAACATACATGTGCGAATAGAGGAGTAGATTACCTTCTTTTTATATTCCTGTATATGGATTCGTATCAAAACGTTTGTACAAATAACGACAACTTAACACGCTTCATTTGGCTTAAGGGACAAAACAGGAAGCTTATAATTTTAAGTTTCTTTTTCCGAGATTGTTTTCATGTGGAAAATAGAAAATAAAAACATTTTCAGTTTATGAATGTGACCTATAAAAATATAAAGAAAAAACACATGCATACGAAAAAATTAAATAAAATGTTTGTTTGTATTTATGCTAGGAGTTTTTGAAAATTTTATAAAAGTTTTTAGACAAAAGACTTTATTTAAAAAAAAAATTACGCATTTTATTTTAGTTTCTATTAGAAAATGATGTCAAGTAAAAATGTTATCCTTAAACAAAATGCGAATACGCATAATGGAGATTTTCATTCTAATGCAAATAAGCTTTGAAAATTTTTTCAGTTAAGGGATTTAGGGTTTTTTCTTTTTTTTTTTGGGAAAAGGTGTTTTTTTGTTTTGTTCTGGCCTTGGTTGCCGAAGGCTGAAAAATGTATTAAAATAATTGAAGATGAAAGAATTTTGTAGTTAAAGGTAGACAAATAGACATAAAATTTATGTTAATAAGTTTCTGATGAAAATATAAAGATTTGGTGTTGTGATTTGAGGCCGGCCTTTGCACATAATTAAAAAAAAAAAGTATTGAGTATGTCAGGAGGAGATTCTTAAATTTATTATTAATACAATTTTGAAATGAGAAAAATTTGAGGCAACCAAATTAATTTAAATGTGACCATATATTCCATAAGGAATTTATATACCCCACATTACTCTGTGGTCAAGGTAAAATGAGTATTTTTTAACAAAAAATTTCAGGTTTGCAGACAATTTTTTTATTATTTGTGGATGAAAATTTGGCAAAGCAAAAGAGATTTAAACTAGTATTTATTTTATTAAAGTATAAATGATTTGGGCCAACTATACGATTGCATCTATTCTATATTGAGGGAGAGTTTCTTCGGACCAAATGGCCAGAAGTCATCAATACAGAGTCAGATCATTGATCCCATTGTACTGGCCTTGGTGAAAGAAAACAGAGCTCTTCGTAATGTGTTAATCTTTCCCATCTAATAGTTTATTTTCGAATTTTTTTTTACTTCGCATATTAGGAAGGTCTATTATTCATGGTAGCTCAAAAGTATAAACACATTTGTGTTTCTCGTTTGTTCAACATGTTTTAATATTTTCAAATTTCTATCACTTTTATTTTTAACTCATTGAAGTAGTTTTTGTAAAACAAATAAAATTATACATAACTAGCTAGCAGAATATAGCCCTCGAAATTCGAATGCAAATTCTAGGAAATTTTATTTTTTCATTAAATAAAGACCCTAAAGGTATGCTAATCAATTATAGCCCATTCACAAATCAACACAAAAAACAAATTCATTTTTATTACAAACACATTCACAAATTTGATAAACACACACATAGCATTGTATAATTTTTTGTATGTGTTAGTAGCAACTTTAAATGCAATCTACTCAAAATAAAGGAAAAAATTTAAAAATCTGTAAATCTTCAAAACGGCTGAAAAGAAATACCTTTCGAATAATATACGTTTGATCAAAATGGGGATAAAACGGTAGAACAAAACATCGGTCACAAGAAATCGCCTAGCCTATTAATATTAAAGATATATTGAAAAATCATCCAATAAAAAATTTTAACAATTATAAAAATTCAAAATGATTACATAGATGGAAAACTATAAACCCTTCAGAAGGCAACGGGAAACCACTGAAGTAATATCACAACAATGATACAATACAAGGCCTTCATTCTCCGAAAATACAAGGGCGCTAAGAATCTCCGGAGGTAAAGCGAAAAAACAAACTCAACATTGCAAAGTGGAACGTACGAAGTCTATATGAAGCTGGAAAATTTGCTAATACCAGATCTGAAATGAATAGGCTCAAAATTGATATACCTGGTGTATCTGAGACATGGTGGCCAGGTAGTGGAGAAACCAAAATGCAAAAATGTTTTACTCAAGCAATCAAAACAGAAATCACTGGAATGGCGTTGGAATTATAGTCAACAGCAATAGAGCGAAATATGTAAAAGGATTCATTCCAAAATCTGACAGGATCATGCTAGTAAAGCTGGAAGCTAAACCACACAACATAAATATTATTCAAAAAAAATAAGGAAAAAGTATAAATTTTCTAAAACCAAATTTAGGGTCTGATAAAAACTACGAAACCTCATGAAATAACTGTCACCCAAGGACGCAAAAATTGGTAATGATATAGTTCCGGGCATAACAGGACCATATGGATTGGGCGAACGAAACGAAAGAGGTGACAGATGGATCCAATTCTGCCTGCAAGAAGACTGTATACCTGGAAACCCCCCCCCCCCGGGATAGAGTGGGAAACATAGTACGAAATCAATTCGGTTATATTTTGATAAACCCGCGCTATTGCTCATCCATAAAGAAAACATCAACTTACCCAGGAGCAGACGTACCGTCGGATCATAATCTGCTAATGGCAGACATGAGAACAAAACTCTCCGTTGTTATTCAGAGAAAGTTGCATAAGAGGTTAAATATGGAAATGCTCGATAAACCAGCTATCAGAGCAAATATGAAGGAACGCATACATTTAGAACTAACCAACGTTGATAGAAAAATTGTAGGGAATGTATGGGATAAAGTTAAGCATTGGGATAAGGTTAAGTGCGGAAAATACTCTAGGAATCAACAAAAAGTCCCAAAAAAAAAACAACGAAAGGATGACGAATGAAATACTGAAACTAATGGAAGAACGCCGAAAATATAAAAATTTAAATTATAAGCTATATCATGAAATTAACAGGGAGATTAAAATGGCAATACTTGTAGGCAAGAATGAACACATTAACGGACAATGCCAAGAGATCGAAAAACTACAAAATTTACATGACGAGTATAATTTACACAAAAAATTAAAAGAAGCGACCGGAATATAGAAAAAGAAAACGCCTAGAACAACAATAAAAATTAAGCTCTATTTGATATTGCGGAAAAAAGAATGTTTGGAAAGGGTATATGGAACAAGTTGTTTCGGACAGAGGTCGCACAGTTTTCGATACACATACAGATTTGCCACTTACAGGAACTTCAATAACGAAACACGAAATAGAATCCGCCATAATATCACTAAAAGATAAAAAAATCCACTGGCGCTGATGAGATTCCTTCCGAAGTACTAAAACTCATAGATACGGATAATATTGACACACTAACAAAAGTTGTTTAACCATATTTATGATACAGGACAATATCCGCAAGACTGGAAAAATCCACATTTATAACCATACCCAAGAAAACTGCGTAAAGTCATGTAATAACTACAGACTTATATAATGAGCCACGCCCTGAAAATATTTCTAAGAGTAATTCACTCGAAAATATACTCAAAATGCGAAACGGAAATGGGGAAGTGCCAGTTTTAGTTTGAAGAAGAATGGGTACCCATGAAACGCCCTTTTCTCTAAAAATATTGGTCCAAAAATGTAGAGATGTACAAAAGGATGTTTTCTTATGCTTTGGAGATTACGAAAAAGCATATGACACAGTGCAACACGACAAACTAATGAACATCCTTATGTCAATCGGTATGGATGACAAGGAAATCCGATGAATAAAAAGCCTGTATTGGTACCAATCTGCACACATTGAGCTGTCTGAAAGCATTTCAATATCGAGAGGCATTTGGCAAGGTTGTATACTGTCCCCACTATTGGTTAATATATGTTCCGAGAGGATCTTCCAGGAGTCCATAAATAACATATAATAGGGGTATTTTTTATAGGCGGCATGTATAAAAATAATATTAGATATGCCGATGATACCACAGTACTGCCTGATTTACTGATCTCCAAGATTTAATGAGTAGTAAATAACTACGACACAGCTAATTAAAAAATACAAAAGTTTTCCATCGAAAGAGTTCATAACTTTAAATATCTTGGAGCAATGACATGGATCAAAAGAAATACGACGACGGTTAGAAATGGCAAGAGATTCATTTTTAAATATAAAAAAGTTCTAACGAGTCATGATATTAAACCTAGAAACGAAAAGACGATTTAACAAAGCATATATTTGGTCAGTACTACTGTACGCAATGGATGAATATGAATTTATCTAAAAATACCATGGACCGACTTTATATCAAATAACGAGGTGCTGAGAAAAATGAATCGAAATAGAGAACTCAGAAAAACTATAAAAAAAAAAACGGAAAACAGCATACCATCACGAAGTCGAGAATAGACGGAAAGCCTTCTAAAGGAAGAAAAGAAATGGCTTGGACTTCAAATATTCAGGAGTTGACTGGATTTCGAGATGTAGGATATCTTCTGAGTGCGGGCAGAGATAAAGGAGTGTTTGCCGAAATATCCTACCTTTTGAAATATTATCTCATTTTTAGTTATATGTAATTGTATTGGTCGCCAACATTCGTATGACGAATTGGCAAATAAAGAAGAAGAAGTTCTCTCTGGATACAGCTCAGACAGGACACTTTCTGAAAAAATGTTCTTTTTCTTATTCAATTTTATTCCTGAACTTCTGTTAAACAAATTTATAACGATGCAAATATTTTACGATTTAACAAGGCTTGGAACTGAATGGGATTTTTAAATAGCCTAGCGTAGGTTGTAACTCAGGTTAAGTTAATCACTTTTCAATTTTCAGTATTTTGTATACACCCTCAAAAACGAAAGTTATAAGCAAAAACCTTATTTCAACACTTCACTTATTAAGAAAAAAGATTTAACTTTATCCATTCGAATAAAAATAAGAAAAAAATTTGTTTTTTAAATGAAGTATTAGGAAAAAGTAAGAAAATTATACTCGGTCTAGACCGACTATACGATACCCTATACCATGGTTTAGAGAGACCCTATCTCTTCGGTCCAAGTAAGTGGATATAAACAAGTAAGAAAATTATAGTCGGTCTAGACCGACTATACGATACCCTATACCATGCGTTTAGAAACCCTATCTCTTAGGCCCAACTAACTGGACATAGAAAATAAGCAAAAACCAAACTTGAATGGGATTTTTATTAATTTTTTTGGCTGCAGATATGAAAAAGTTCATATCGGAAGCTAAATCTATATATGGACTAGGTCCAAAAATGGACCGATCCTGATCATGTTTGGTAAAGTCTCTTGTATTTTGCAAAAATATATACAAACAAAATTTGAGAAGAATCAGTGCAATATTTTTGTTTTTTAATAGATTTAAGTGAAGATCGGGAAGCAGCTCTATATGGGGTCAAAGGGATGATTTTGGCACTACTCATTAATGGATGTAATGAATGCATACAAACCCAATTTGAGTAAGATCTATATGACAATTTGGATCTTATGGCAATTTATGTCGATTTCATATGAGTAATTTGTATGGGGGCTAGGTCTGAACATGGACCGATTCTCACCAATTTCATATATTCATATTTGCGACCTGCAGTTTGATTACAAGGTTTACATGGACACACAGACGGACGGACGGACGGACGGACGGACGGACGGACATTGTTAAATCAACTCAGAAAGTGATTCTGATTCGATCGGTATAATTAAAGATGGGTCTAGGTCAAATATTTTTGGTTGTTACAAACAGCAGCACAAAGTCATTATACCCAAACCACATAGTGGTATAGGGTATAAAAATAAGCATAAAACAAATTTGACAAAACAATTTTTTGGCTGCAGATATGAAAAAGTTCATATCGGATATGAAGAAGTTCATTTATAAGGGGACTAAATTAAAAAAATGGACTGATCCTGACCATATTAGGAAAAGTCACTTATATTTTAGAAAAATATATACAAACCAAATTTGAGAAAAATCTGTGCAATACTTTTGTTTTTTTGATATATTTAAGTGAAAATCGGAAGGCAGCTTTATATGGGGCTATGACAAAGAATTGCCATATGGGGTTTATTTTTGGACAACTGATGAATGGATGTAATAAACACACACAAACCCAATTTGACCGAAATCTATATGATAATTAGGGTCTTATGTCAATTTAAGCCGGTTTCATACGGGTCCTTTGTATGGGGACTAGGTCTGAACATGGACCGAATTTCACTAACTTCAATAGCGTTCATCCTATGGCCGATAAGAGCCTATGTACTAAATTTCATTAAAATATATTCATATTTGCGACCTGTAGTTTGACTACAAGGTTTACATGGACATACAGACGGACGGACGGACGGACGGACGGACATCGCTAAATCGACTCAGAAAGTGATTTTGAACGATCGGTATAATAAAAGATGGGTCTAGGTCAATTATTTTTGGTAGTTACAAACAGCAGCACAAAGTCATTATACCCAAACCACATAGTGGTATAGGGTATAATAAAATAAAATAAAATAAAATAAAATAAAATAAAATAAAATAAAATAAAATAAAATAAAATAAAATAAAATAAAATAAAATAAAATAAAATAAAATAAAATAAAATAAAATAAAATAAAATAAAATAAAATAAAATAAAATAAAATAAAATAAAATAAAATAAAATAAAATAAAATAAAATAAAATAAAATAAAATAAAATAAAATAAAATAAAATAAAATAAAATAAAATAAAATAAAATAAAATAAAATAAAATAAAATAAAATAAAATAAAATAAAAAAAAAATAAAATAAAATTAAATACAATAAAATACAATAAAATACAATAAAATAAAACAAAATAAAACAAAATAAAAAAAAAATAAAAAAAATAAAATAAAATAAAATACAATAAAATACAATAAAATAAAATAAAATAAAATAAAATAAAATAAAATAAAGTAATATAAAATAAAATAAAATAAAATAAAATAAAAAAAAATATAAAATAAAATACAATAAAATAAAATAAAATAAAATAAAATAAAATAAAATTAAATAAAATAAAATAAAATAAAATAAAATAAAAAAAATAAAATAAAATGAAATAAAATATAATAAAATAAAATAAAATAAAATAAAATAAAATAAAATAAAATAAAATAAAATAAAATAAAATAAAATAAAATAAAAAAAAATAAAATAAAATAAAATAAAATAAAATACAATAAAATACAATAAAATAAAATAAAACAAAACAAAATAAAATAAAATAAAATAAAATAAAATAAAATAAAATAAAATAAAACAAGTAAGAAAATTATAGTCGGTCTAAACCGACTCTACGATACCCTATACCATGCGTTTAGAGACCCTGTCTCATAGGCCCAACTAACTGGACATAGAAAATAAGAATAAACCAAATTTGAGTGGGATTTTTATGAATTTTTTGGCTGCAGATATGCAAAAGTTCATATCGGATGATATATCTATATGGGGACTAGGCCCAAAAACGGACCGATCCTTACTGTGTTTGGTAAAGTCTCTTGTATTTTGCAAAAATATATACAAACAAAATTTGAGAAGAATCAGTGCAATATTTTTGTTATTTGATAGATTTAAGTGAAAATCGGGAAGCAGCTCGATATGGGGCCTATGACTAAGAGTTGTCCCATAGGGATCATTTTTGGACTACTGATTAATGGATGTAATAAACACGTATGTGGATCTTATGGCAGTTTATGCTGATTTCGTAGGGGGTCATTTGTATGGGGGCTATGTCTGAACATGGACCGATTCTCACCAATTTCAATAGCATTCATTCTATGGCGGATAAAAGCCTACATACTAAATTTTATCAAAATCTATTCATATTTGCGACATGTAGTTTGATTACAAGATTTAAATGGACACACAGATGGACAGACGGACGGACATCGCTAAATCGATTCGGAAAGTGATTCTGAATCGATCGGTATAATAAAAGATGGGTCTAGGTCAGATATTGTTGGTAGTAACAAACAGCAGCACAGAGTCATGTACCACATAGTGATATAGGATATAATGAAAGCGCCAAATTTTAAATTTTGTCTATTTTGTATATCTATATATAATAGCAAATTCCAGCCCTCGAAATTCGAGTGCAAATTCTAGAAAATTTTCTTCTTTCATTAGATAAAGACCCTAAAGGTATGCTAATCAATTATAGCCAATTTGCAAATCAACACAAAAAACAAACTCATTTCTATTACAACCACATTAAAAAAAATTAATAAACACACACATAGCATTGTATAATTTTATGTATGTGTTAGTAGCAACTTTAAATGCAATTTACTCAAAGTAAAGGAAAAAGTTTAGAAATCTGCAAATCTTGAAAACGGCAAAAAAGAAATACCATTCAAATAATATACGTTTGGTCAAAATCGGGATAAAACGGTAGAACAATACATCGGTCACAAGAAATCGCCTAACCTATTAATATTATAGATAAGAGTTGCTTGAACGATCATCATCGGTCAGCCCAAACCATTCAACCCAAAAACTTGAAATGTGGAGTGTGGGTTCCCCTCTTGGCGTAAAGATCTACTAAGAACGGGTTTTTGGAAATTCCTACATTAGCTGGTAAAAGCGGACAAAAACAGGAAAAATGGTAACAAATGAGTCTAGGAATATAAAATTGCGTGTGTAGACTCCATCCGAGAAACAAACATGGGCTCAGGATTAATTTTTTCGAAATCCGACCATTTAAGGGGGGAAAACGGCCAAAAACTGAAAAAATGGTAACTTTCTGCACCTTCTTAACAAATTAATCTATACTAGCAGATCCCAGCGCTCGAAATTCGAGTGCAAATTCTAGGGAGTTTTATTTTTTTATTTAATAAATTATTTTATGCTAATCAATTTTAGCCAATTAACAATTCGTTATTGTCGTTATTGGTTTATGTCTATATCCAAAATTATTTTCAATTCAATTGAAAAAAAAAATGTAAAAATTTTAAAATCTGAAAATCTGGTGGACAACTAAAAAGAAATATCTTTCAAATTAGGGATGTTTGGTCATAATAGGACTGACAAGCATACATCGGTCGCGAGAAATTGCCTTGCCTATTGATATTATAGATATATGAATTTTTATATACAAACACCACCGAATACGTGGGCATCAGTCAAGGATGCATTTATTGCTAATTTTGATATCTAGGGGAGGAAAACCGGCCAAACGGGGAAATTTTAAGCATATGGTATCTTCTAAACAAACAAAATTTGGATGTGAAGGGTGGTGAAAATGGCCAAAAAGGGGGAAATGGTACCTTTTTGCATCTTCTTAACATATTAATCTATATACATGAATTTTGGTATACAGACTTCACCGAATACGTGGGCATCAGTCAAGGAAGAATTTAATGGCAACTCTAACATCTAGGGGAGGAAAACGGCTAAAGGGGGGGGTAGTGTACATTTGGTATCTTCTAAACAAACGAATATAAAATATAGTTTGGTGGATTCCATTAAAGATAGAAACATCAAATGAGACGAAATCTTTTGATTTCTTTATAAAGTAATTTAGGAATATGAAATTTGATATGAAGATTCCACCAGAGACGCAAACGGAGGAGAAGAATAAAATTTGTTTTAATTCGAGCCTTTAGGGAGTAAAAACGGCCAAAAAATGGGAAAACTGATACGTTTCAACTGGTAAATTTTCATTTGAAAGTACATTTTCTTAAGAAAATAAGCAAGAAAATTAAAAGTCGGTAGCAAAAATCAAAATTTTCATGTGCGCCGACGAAGTTTTGAATAAACCCATGTTATAGGAAACTTTTCAACGATTTCAAATATGCTACTCTTAATAATATCACATGTTTAGTTTAGAAGATATAACCGTTCAAAGTTGGTTTTCAAAAAAACACACAATTTTTAGTCAATTTGTTGCGATTTCAGGTGTAATATCACGAAAAATAGGTAACGAATCGCCTTATTTTTTATTTGTATTGATTGACGTATTTATTAAATGTATAATGATAAAAAAAAAATTAACTGTTTGCTTTGTGTTTCTCCTGGTAAATCACTATTTAAAAACTATCAGTTTTTTTCACTATTTTTCAAC
Source organism: Cordilura impudica (assembly GCA_963682025.1). NCBI lineage: Eukaryota > Metazoa > Arthropoda > Insecta > Diptera > Scathophagidae > Cordilura > Cordilura impudica. The sequence goes on along the minus strand of OY821521.1, from coordinate 16,426,252 downwards.
TTTGACGGAAAATAAAAAAATCTATATTTTTCTATATTTGAATTATTTGCAAAACATGTTCTTTGATTATTTCTTTACATAATTCAAAAGGTTTTATCTGCCCGTACGTGCCCGTTTGGCTTCTAGAGGTAAAAAGGTTAAAAAGACATGGTTGCAGAAATTGTATGGCGTGCATCCCTTACATGTTTTGACTGACAGTAGTTTGATCTAATAGTTTGAAAATTGCATTTTAAGTCGGTTGTCTACCTGTGAGCCTCTGCCAAAGTCTACTCCCAATATTCTGTTACAAACACAGGATGCACAAAAAAATACTCATTGAAATTCGGAGGTACGCACCTCACTTAAAAATTACTTTGGAGTACAAATGGTCAAGAACAATATTGACTTATGGTCCCTCCAGGTAGGCACAAATCTTATTTAGACACGAGCATAATATCAGAATTGCATAATTCAGCCTAAATCCATATGTATGCAGGGAACAGGTAAATTTTTAGGCATGGTAGCATAAGCTGTGACGGTGATCTGTTTTGCTCTGCACTGTAGCAAAAGAATTTCTGTTACAAGCAGAATAAGAAAGAAGAAAAAAAAAAATAATAACCTTGATCTTGAAATTATTTTCAAGTTCAAGTATGTACATATAAACAACACCTTATATGGTAATATGTTGATGGCGTTTTTTTCTCTTCATTGTGTTGTATTAAATCATGAACACATTCATATGCAATCATGCTGGTCAAACCACGTATTTTCTTGTATTGATCTCACTTGCTCTCATAGTCATATATGAGTGGGAGTGTTATAAATACTAGAGAATATTATGAATGTTCTCAATGAATTGGTGGTGATTTTGTTTTTTTAATAAACAGGTTTTTATCTGGACATGAATGAATGAAGATGAGAAGGTTTAATGTAGTAAAGTTAAATCTAAATCGAGGAGTTGAAATTTGATAGCAGAATGTAAAGGTTGAGGAAAAACCTCCGAAAAATTAAAATTAATGTAGTGTTTAAGAATTAAAGAAATAAAGTAAAGTTAAGAAAATTAGATAGTAAAAATTAAAAGTGAAGTTAAAAATTAAAGTTTAAAGTTTAAAGTTTATTAAAATTTAAGAAAATTAAATATTTAAGAATTAAAGAAGGAAAGAAAGTTTAAAGAAATTTAAAATTAAAATTAGTGACAGTGACATTACATTAAATAATAATTTTAAGAAATTTTTAAGAAAAAATTAGTGTAGTAAAATAAAGTTATGTAAAGTTAAAATTAAAGATAAGACATAGTGGAATCAAATAAAGTTAATTCTGAGAAAAGTATTAATGTTCTAAGACTTAAGAAATTTAAAATTTAAAACTTAAAAGATTAAACAAATTGATTATAGTTTGAATTGTGAGATCAAGCGGCGGTGATCGTTTATTGGAAATTTTGACCAAAGCTAACTGTTTTTTTATAGAACTAAAAAGAAAGTTTAATTAAATACTAAAGTTATTGTGCAATATTAAAACAAATAGTATTTAAAACAAAAAAAAACTAAAATATTTTTACTGTGAAAAAGATTACAAAATAGTCGGTGGCGTCTTAAATTACAAAAGATATTGTGGAAGAACCTTTTTTAAAGAAACTAAAAATCAAATTATATTTAAGAACTTAAATACTGTCAAGAAAAGAAAAGAAGGTTTAAAAAAATAAATAGTTGAAAAATAATATAAAATTATAAAACAACACAAGTTGATTAAACAAATTTTGTATGGAAATCAGCAACAATATCGTTATTAATGCAGCTATGGCCGATTTGTTTAATGGCATATTGAGAGACACAACCACGGCGTCTGGCGGCAGCAGCTTCATCGGTACAACCACAAGGCGGTAAATTTTTTTAAAATACAATAAATTTTCCAAATTAAAATTTTTTTTCACATATATAAAAATTTTCTTTGTTTAAAATTTTCCTTATTAAATTTAAGAATGTTACTAGATTAATAAAATTTTGCTATATATAAAATTTGGTTAAAATATAAAATTTTTACTAACTATAAAATTTTCGATTATAAAAATTTTCTTTTATTGTAAAATTAAACTATTTAAAATAAAATATTTCGAAATGTGAATTTTTCTAAATGTAAAATTGTCTAATTATAAAGTTTAAACAAAAATTTTTCTAATGCTAAAATTAACCTAAAATTAAATAGTGCTAAAAGTCAACTTTTGTTAAAACTAAAAATTTCATAAATTAAAATAATTTTCCTAAATATGGATAAAATTAAGCTAAATTTAAAATTCTCCTAAAATTAAAATTATGATATACTTTAAAATTTTTCTAAAATTAACCTTTTCTTAAAATTAAAATTTCCCTAAAATTAAATTTTGATAAACTTAAAAATTTGCTAGAAATAAAAAGTTAAAATTAACCTAAATTTAAAATTATAGAAATTTAAGAGAATTTACAAAATGGTACCATATTTAAAAAAAAACAAAAAAAAAATTTTTTTTTGTTAAAGCTAAAATTAAAACTAAATTTAATTAAAAAAAAATACATTGAGTTGAAATCGCATTCAAACTTAATTTTTTTTTTACAAAATTATATTAAACAAAATTTTATAACATTAAAATTTTTCTAAAATTACATAAACAGTCTTCTAATTATAAAATTTAAACTAAAATTTTCCTAATTCTAAACTTAAGCTAAAATTAAAATTTTCCTAAATTAAAATTTGGCTGAAAATAAAATGTTGCCAAACTTAAAATTTTTTCTAAAAAGTGAAATTTTGCGATAATATAAAAAAAAAAAATAATAAAATAAATTTTGATAATTATGATTTAAATTTTTAACCCTTAAAATGAAGGTTCAATAAAACTTGTTATAACCAATGTAGAAAACCAAAACCAAACCAAATCTTATCATTGCAGTGGGTTACCTCCAATTAAGATGGAGTGGAGGTAACATGGTAGGGAGGGCAAAAGGGGCAGAACACCTCGTCCCCAATCCCAAGGTAAGTATGGCCATCCGTCCCATTTAGTGTCCGTTTTTTGACAGTTGTTTTTTTAATCGCACGTGAAAATCTGTAGTGCGGTTTCCCTGGGCCTGAGCAAGACCCCACCCATCCGGCGAGCTAGGCCCCTACGCCAGCACGTGCGAACAGCAAAGGCTCAGGGAAACGGAAGCCGATCTTCCACCAACGCCGCACCATTACAAAGCCTATATATTGCAAAATAAGCATAATGCCTGGATTAGTCTACGACTGAAAGTTGGCGCAACAAGTACTGAAACCATGACGTTAAACAATTTAAAATTATTTGAACTGTTTAGAAGGTCAACCACACCAAAGTTTTTCACGGAAGCTGCTTTAGAAAAACTTGATAGCTTATACGGAAATATTGAGAGAAGCGAAATTATAAAAAATAATTTTTATCTGATATATGCAAATATTAAGGCAAAATGGGTGAAATCTAATCGAACCATTCAGAACTTCAACTCCAAATACGAGGACTGGCTTAATGAAGACACCATCCTGGATATATTGGCAGTAGATAAACCCACCACATCAACCAGAGAAGCAAAAGGAAGGCCAAAAAAAAAGTATTGAGGAGTGTTCAATTTTCACAAGAAAGTGGAAACTTGCCGATGCCACCAATGACTTGACCACGAAGCATTTATCGGACGCGCTGTCTATTAAATATACAAAGGATAGTGAAAGAGTTAGGTCGCAGATTACAAAATCTGTTGCTGATGCAAGCCCACTGCGACTAAAAAGGATTAAGGAAAGCATTCCCACGCCCACAAACGCACACATTAAAAAGTATGGTTCCGAAGAAGCCTTGGCCTTGTTTATGGACTTACAACTTTCCAAAGAAAAATATGAGATACTACGGGCATTCTTGATGTGACACGAGGCTGACGTTTTACCAGGATACAAGCATATTACGCAAGCCAAAATAAATTCACGACCACTGCATACGGAGTTTACGGAAGTCTGTGTGAAAGCCAATCTGCAGGATCTCATGGGGCATACAGCAAAACGGTTGTTGGAGAGTCTTCCTGAAAATGAGGTGAAAATTCTTCCTGAGAAACTGACATTGATCAGCAAATGGGGCTGCGATGGATCATCAGGACAAAGCGTTTATAAGCAAAGGATATCTTCCGATGACGCTACAATATCGGACGGAAATATGTTTATGGAATCTGTTGTTCCTTTGCGGCTAAAATCTGATGTTTCCCTACACTGGAAAAATCCACGTCCGTCATCAGTGCATTATTGCCGACCAATAATGTTTCAGTTTGCAAGGGAATCGGCAGAAGTCATAAGGACCACGGTGAAGGACTTTGAAGAACAAATAAGCAAGATTAAGCCTACAAAGCTGCAAATTGGAGAAGGAAAATATATTGAATGCAATTACGAGTTCCACCTGACCATGGTTGACGGAAAAGTCGTAAACGAACTGACAGGAACAACCTCAACATTGTCATGCCCGATTTGCAAAAAGAGTCAGAAGAACTTTGGTAATTTAAACGATTCTACAAACGAGGAGAATTACGAATATGGAATGTCACCATTGCACGCAAGGATAAGGTGTATGGAGTTCTTGCTAAAACTGGCGTATACCCTACCACAAGAGGAGGAAAACTTCGATGAAAATACATCAATAAAGGATAAGGAAAAGATCAGAAAGAAGCAAATACAGGATGCTTTTTTTTAAACAAGTTGGACTAAAAGTAGACTGTCCCAAGCACGGATACGGTAACTCAAACGATGGAAACACTTCTAGGAGATTTTTTTGAAAATGATGAGGCAGTAACTAGAATCACTGGAATTGGCAATCAAACCGTGAAAAGATTGGGAACGATCTTGAATGTTTTAAACTGCAAAGAAAATGTCAATTCTACAAAATATGGAGAATATGCATCGAAAACTGCATCTCTTTTAGCAGAAATGTATCCACAGAAGAATATTGGCGCATGGCAAAGATATAATTGAGTACCAGTCTTTGCCAATTGGAGAGCTTTCTGAAGAAGCACAGGAGTCTCTTAACAAATTTTATAAAAAATATAGATTGCAGAACACATTCAAAGCATCAAGGGTAAGGCAAAATGAGGACCTCTTCAAAATGTTGGCAGCATCTTCTGATCCACTTATTTCTTCCCTGCGGCATGTGAAGTCACGAATAGAGTTAGAAAATAATTATAGTTTAGAAATGATTAGTCTTTTAGATATACCTTCTCTTACAAATTGTGATGAATATTTTACAGAAAATTGAAAAAATAAATTTAAAAAAGAAGTAAAATAAAAACAATCTAAAAATGTAAAAATAATTTTTTTTAGTTACCATAAAATTGATTTTTCTACAAATTTTAACTTTGGTAACCCATAAGTAGGCCCCTACAAAGCGTAGCACCCTTTCCAAACGCTCATTTCATAGGCCGAACAGTTATCTATCATATGCTGTTTAAACTGTTCAATTATGTTATTCGGTTCAAAAGATATGATTTTTGCAACGAAAAAACTCAAATGGCGCCACTGTGCGACTATACGATATCCCATACAATGAGTTTAGAGACCCCTATCTCTTAGGTCCAACTAATTTGATATAGAAAATAAGCATAAACCAAATCTGATTGGCATTGTCATTAATTTTTTTGCCTTCGTATATGAAAAAGTTTATATTGGATGCTATATTTATATGGGAACTAGGTCGAAAAATGGACCGATATTGGCGATATTCGGAAAGGTTACTTATTTTTTTTTGCAAAAACATAAACAAACCAAATTTGAGAAAAATCTGTGCAATATTTTTGTTGTTTGATACAGTTAAGTGAAAATCGGGCATCAGCTTCATATGGGGGCTATGACGAAGAATTATCCTATAGGGTTTATATTTGGACTACTGATAAATGGCTGTAATAAACATATACAAATCTAATTTGACCGAGACTATATGATAATTTGGACTAGGTCTGTATTGCGACTAGGTCTGAACATGAACCGATTTTCTTCCATTTCAATAGCGTTCATCCTATGGCCGAAGCATATAACTAACTTTCATCAAAAAATATTCATATTTGCGACCTGTAGTTTGATAACAATGTTTAGATGGACACACAGACGGACGGACGGACGGACATCGCTAGATCGACTCGGAAAGTGATACTGAGTTGATCGGTATAATAAAATATGGGTCCATGTCAAATATTTTTGGCAGTTACCTACAACTGCACAAAGTCATTATATCCTGACCACATAGTGGAATATGGTATAAATATCAGATGACTCTTACACTGTTTGATGGCTTCGAATTATTCACTCATAAAAATGTAGGAACGCAAATATTTATTTAAATATTTTGAAGGGTTTATTAAAATATATAATCCCTTCTTCCTCCAACTCCATTAATTTAACAGCAACATAATTCATGCAAGACAATCTTAATGGAAACTTAACACAAAAGTTAAGCTACTGAAAAGGTTTTACTTCTGTTGTTCTTTTTGTTAAGCTCTTTTTAATTGTAGAAGAGCTTATTATTGTGGTGTTGTTGTATTCTTTGTTTTTCTCACCTGTAAATTTCAATATTTTTGTTTATGTTTTATGTCGTGTGTGCGTTTATCTACTTTTTTATTTAGTTGTTGATTGTGTGCTTCCTTAACAACTTGTTAATATTATTGTTGTTGTTTGATAAAAACAGAATTACAACAATGGCATACAATATTATTAACACTTCATTACACACATATACTGCATTGTGATTAGGTGTGTGTTAACAACAAACAAAAAACAGGACGAATTTCGAAGGCAGCTTTGGGTGAATAGCCAAGTGATGGCTGATTCCCATTTAACACTCATATTATTTTCTTATTTTGATAAACACTTCTAGCATATTATTATGTTATTATGTACATCTACACACACACACACACACACTTAAACACACTGTTATAAGTTACACACACACTTAGATTTTTATTTTGTTTACTCTTTTATATTCGAATCCTGTGACTCACAGGATACAACAACTTTTATCATTTATATTTCTTGTTTTTTTTTTTTATTTATAATTGTAATTGAATGGAAAATATTCTCTTCACAAGATTTTTCTTAAAATTTAGGCCAAATGCAGCCTAAATATTTTGTTCCATTTCTTTTAAATTTAACTAAATATATTATTTTCTTTATGGATTTTTCTTTATTCAGTGCTTTAGTTTGTGTGTTTTTTGTTGGCTATATCCCTTGCACGTTCTTGTTGTTGTTGTGTATGTAAAATCAACTTTTTTTGTTTATATTATAACAAAAGCCAACAACAAGAATAAATTCATAAGATTCTTCCGCGTTATATTAACATTCGTTTTGAGAGTATGCACGCAACTGATTTTTCTTAATTGGATGTGTATAAAGCTTTTCCCTATTGGCCAAGGAGAATATTCTTTTTTACCGATAAAGCTTTCGTTTACTAGGTTTGTGTTGAAAAGGATTTGATTCTGTTTTCGTGTTCAATTATTCGGTTATTTTTAACATAAAAGCTTTTTTATTTGTGTGCTTATGCCAGAAATTTCTTTAACGGTTTTCTTCTGTTGGTTTGTTTCTTCTAGAATGATGTTACAACAAGAATAAAAAATCATGCATAAAATATTTTTAAAAGTTTCTTAATCTTAAATTAAGCGATGCCACCTTGGTACTATTAGCGCTAGTTTTAGCAGCTTTTGACGACTCAAAAAGCGCTTTCTTCATTTAGCGACTTTTATAAATTGGCGCTTTCCGTTTTTCTTTTTAAAGTTTTTTTTTTACTAAAACATTTTATATTTAACAAACATTTTACAGCAGTTATTAATTTTTAATTTTTTTTTTAACAAATTGAAGTGTACGAAAATTGAGACAGAACTGATCTATTTTTGATTGAAATACTTAACGTCAAAAAAAGTTGGTCAACGGTTTTGGTTTTTTGAATTATTTGGTTTCGTTGTATAAAGTGGGTGACAATACATTTACAAAGTTTTACATTTGCCAATCTTTTATTTGAATAATTTTGTGTTAAGTCCAAAATTATATATTTTTTTCCGAAATCACTCTTTGGTTTATTCTGTACAAATTTGCTGCAAAAAATACAATTTAAAAATAAGTAAGAAAATCACAGTCGGTATAGGACGACTATACGATACCCTATACCATGCGTTTAGAGACCCTATCTCTTCGGTCCAACTAATTCGATATAGAAAATAAGCACAAACCAAATTTGAGTGGCATTGTTATTAATTTTTTTGGCTGCAGATATGAAAAAGTTATATCGGATGCTATATTTATATGGGGACTAGGTCAAAAGGTGGACCCATCCTGACATTTTTGGTAAAGTCACTTATATTTTGAAAAAATATATACTAACCAAATTTGAGAGAAATCTGTGCAACATTTTTGTTTTTTGATAGATTTAAGTGAAGATCGGGAAGCAGCTCTATATGTGGCCTATGATTAAGAATTGTCCTATAGGGATTATTTCTGGACTATACTGATTAACGGATAATAAAGATATACAAACCCAATTTGATTGAGATATATATGATAACTTGGATCTTATGGCAATTTATATCGATTTCATAGGCGCCATTTGTATGGGGACTAGGTCTGAATATGGACCGATTTTCACAAATTTCAATAGCGTACGTCCCATGGCCGATAAAAGCTTATATACCAAATTTCATCAAAATATATTCATATTTGCGACCTGTAGTTTGATTACAAAATTTACATGGACACACAGACGGACGGACGGACGGACATCGCTCAATCGACTCAGAAATGATAAATATGATAAATAATTTTGGACGAAATATGAAATATTCAGGAAGAAAACATCATTTCTATAGTGAAAATTACAGAGTGCAAAAATTTTACATTTTAACTATTAATAATATAATTAGTCCAATCTACATTATATTTTAAGGAGAAACTAATTAATAAATTGCGTTTAAAAAAATTTGGATTTTCTTTTACAATTAAAACAAGTAAGAAAATTTTAGTCGGTCTACACCGACTATACGATACCCTATACCATGCGTCTAGAGACCCTATCTCTCAGGCCCAACTAACTGGATATAGAAAATAAGCATAAACCAAATTTGAGTGGGATTTTTATTAATTTTTTTGGCTGCAGATATGAAAAAGTTCATATCGGATGCTATATCTATATGGGGACTAGGCCCAAAAATGGACCGATCCTGACCATGTTTGACAAAGTCTCTTGTATTTTGCAAAAATATATACAAACAAAATTTGAGAAGAATCAGTGCAATATTTTTGTTTCTTTGATAGATTTAAGTGAAGATCGGGAAGCAGCTCTATATGGGGAATATGACTAAGAGTTGTCCAATAGGGATCATTTTTGGACTACTGATTAATGGATGTAATATATACATACAAACCCAATTTGACTAAGATCTGTATGATAATTTGGATCTTATGGCAATATATGTTGATTTCATAGGGGTCATTTGTATGGGGGCTAGGTCTGAACATGGACCGATTCTCACCAATTTCAATAGCGTTCATCCCATGGCCGATAAAAGATCAAATACCATATTTCGTCAAAATATATTCATATTTGCGACCTGCAGTTTGATTACAAGCTTTACATGGACACACAGACGGACGGACGGACGGATGGACGGACGGACATCGTTAAATCGAATCAGATAGTGATTCTGATTCGATCGGTATAATTAAAGATGGGTGTAGGTCAAATATTTTTGGTTGTTACAAACAGCAGCACAAAGTCATTATACCCAAACCACATAGTGGTATAGGGTATAAATATAATGTGATATGCAATGTAACAATTTTGCTCGTCACTGTATATTTGAGATCACTTAGCTTTTAATGAAACGTTTTTAAACAAATTTGCATCTTTATCTTATTCAGTTATAATAAAAAAAATAGATTTTTTATATGGTTGAAGATAATTAATTTTAATAGAAACATTTTTATAATTAATACAAAAAGCATTTTTAAACGTTAATCTATAATATTAATAGGCTAGGTGATTTCTTGTTACCGATATTCTGTTCTACCGTTTTATCCCGACTTGGACCAAACATATATTATTTGAAAGGTATTTCTTTTTAGCTGTTCATCAGATTTTCAGATTTTTCAATCTTTTCGTTCATTTTGAGTAAATTGCATTTAAAGTTGCTACTAACACATACATAAAATTATATATATGCTATGTGTGTGTTTATTAAATTTGTAAATGTGTTTGTTAATGAGTTTGTTATCTTCATTCACAATAATAATAAACCAAAAAAGTGTTGGTTTGTGAATTGGCTAAGTTGAGAAATAAAATTGCCTAGAAATTGCACTCGAATTTCGAGCGCTGGAATCTGCTAGTATATATTAATCTATGATATTAATAGGCTAGGCGATTTCTTGTGACCGATATTTTGTTCTACCGTTTTATCCCGATTTTGACCAAGCGTATATTATTTGAAAGGTATTTCTTTTTAGCCGTTTTGCAGATTTACAGATTTTTAAATTTTATTTGGAGTAAATTGCATTTAAAGTTGCTACTAACACAAACATAAAATTATACAATGCTATGTGTATGTTTATTAAATTTTTGTTAATGTTTTTGTAACAAAATGAGTTTGTTTTTTATGTTGATTTCTGAATTGGCTATAATTGATTAGCATACCTTTAGGGTCTTTATTTAATGGAAAAAAAAATTTTATTTTTTATAAAAATAAAAAATCTTATTTTCGATCTTATCAATTTAATGATTGAGTTTGAAATTGTTCAGACTCAAAATCAAATATTTTTACTTTAAATAAAGCAAAAGCAAACAAATATATTTGTATATGAGTACACGTTGCGTATTACAATATGCATGTTTGTTTTTGTCTTGAAAAAATAAGAAACACAATTTGTTTTTGCTAAACTTACATTTAGCGTTAACGGCGGCGTGCCCTTCGTATTTTTAATTTTATTATTTTCTATAAAAATAAAAAATCTTTTTTTCGATCTTTATCAATTTAATGATTGTTTGAGTTTATGTGTACTCATATACAAATATATTTGTTTCAAAGTTGTTTTATATTTTAGTTTGTTATATCGGAGGAGGCTTAAATAGTATAACTCTTTGCTTGAATTCTCATTTAGTTGTTTTCAGCAAATGTATATGAATTTAACTTTTTACCAAACAAACTATCTGCTGCTTTTGGTTACTGATGAGATTTGGTGACTCTTCCCGAAAAAGCTGTATAACCTGTCATGCAAAATATAGATTAATTTTTGAAACAAATCTGCTAATGTTTTTGCTTAATTTAAAGTAGAAACATTTGATCTTAAGCCTGAACAATTTCAAACTCAATCAGGAAAAATAAAATTTCCTAGAATTTGCACTCGAATTTCAAGGGCTGGAATCTGCTGGTATACACTAAAGTACTTACTGTGGTTTAACACATTCAATTCCTTATTTTGTTTTTAAAACAATTATTTGCACTGAACAATCTTTCGACTTCAGCGTTTGAAAATGGAAAAGCCAATATATTTAGAACAAAACTTTAAGAAAGGAGAATTCATGACTGATTTTTTAAGCTCTGTACTTTAATCCAAAATATATCAATTCAATCTCTAATTTTCCAGTTACGAAGTTTTATATTATTATATTATAATAATTATATTATAGTAATAAAACTGTAACTTTTTGAATAAATTTTTTTTTTTGTAATTAGAAAAAAATCTCCAAGGTCCATACTCGTTTTTTAATTTCTTTTGCACTTCCATATAGTAGGATTTCTCAAGGCACAATCAATGATTTCATCATTGTAGTTCTTTCTGCAGAGCTATTTTTTAGTTTTGGAAATAGCAAATAGTCAATGGGGCCCAAGATCGGACTTATATAAATGTTCCTACATTTCAATTCAGCTGGGAGCTCTCATTGTGATTTAAGATTAGGTTTAACAAATTTGCTTATTATCTGCATCGATTTTCACCAATTTCTACACCGTTTGATCCATTGCCTGTAGGACATTCGGATGGACTGGCGGACAGACGGAAGGCGATCAGTATAATAAAAGCACAAATTCATTATATAAAAAAAAAAATCTATTCAATATTTTTGTTCTTTGATAGATTTATGTGAAAACCGAGAATCAGCTTTATATGGGGACTATCACTTAAAATCGTCCTACAGGGTTTAGTTTTGGATTTCCGATTAGTGGATATAACGCACACCCATGCACCAAATTTTATCGTTATATCTGTACTAATGTAATAAAGAGGTAATTGTGTTTGTTTGTTTATTTGTTTGTAGAAGGTAATCTCCGGAACTAATAATCTGATCTTCCTGAAATTTTCACAGAGTCTTACTGTAGAAATGGGAAGTGCTATAGGCTATAATTTTTTTATATTTTTAGTGGGCATGACACCTCCCATACAAAGTAAATTTTTAATATTGTATATATTGAGTACTATGACAGAGACAGCTTTGCAAATTTGTCTTAGGTCACTATATTAACGAGAGTATTCAGACAAAAACTGGGTGGGATCGGACAAAGGGGCGTGGCACCCCCTTAAAAAGCAAATAATAAATGTCATATGTCTGGAGTACAGTAATAGTGGGACTTTGCATGAGCCCTTTCATTACGATGCGGGGTGGAGCATGTGGAGGCGGATAGCGAAACATACATTTAGTGTATGATAATCTGGAACTTACAACGATTTTAGTTTGTCTGATAAGAGTTATTTGTATAGGTGCTAGATTTAAGCATACACCGATTTTCATCTATTTCAGTAACTAATGCTTATTATGGTCGGCGAAAGCTCACATTTATAATCTCTAGTTTGATTACAAGAACGGACAGACAGACATACGGATACCACATAGTAAAAGTTAAAAAATTTTAACAATTTTCTTTTAAAATATTTGGAATTATCCTCGAATAATTTTTAATTTATTCGAATAATTAAAACTGTTAAAATTATTCGAATCATTTTTCGCTTAGTTGAGCAACATTAAATCTCTTTTTTAAATTATTCGTGTTTATGAAATGAAATAAAACCCAAATAATTTAAAAAAAATTCTTACCACCTTCACAGGCTAAACAACTCTTTATTCAGGGTTCTCTGACCTTATTTTATAACACATAATCACTTGAATATCGAATTTTGAAAAAAAAAAATTTAATTTTTGACATTAATTTAAAGTACAGTTTTTGTCAACCAGTGTTCACTAAATAAAGTAATTTTAAGGCCTACGAAAAGTGGACAGAGAAGCAGAGCAAGAAAAGAGAGTGTAAAAGAAAGTAAACAATATATGTATTAAAGACAGTGAGAACAGATTGAAACATAGATTATATGAATTATGAATTATACTCTTAAATTGTTAAAGCCAACAAAGTCTTTGAAAATGAGATCAGAAAACCATTTCGGTTTTAGTCGTTTCTTAATTGTTCTGCGGTGCAGTTATTAATGTAGAAAAGTGCGCATATTTTATTAGAAAATATCAAGAGTAGTGATTTTGAAAATAAATGCATCATTATATTTGGTAAAAAAAAAATAAGTTTATCAAAGTTTTTTGTAGCGTTTTTTTTTTAAGTCAAGGTTTTTAATCTGTCATTTTGTTTGTGTTTTGGATTAATTTTTAATTTTTTTTTTTTTTTGCAAACCGGTAAGTAGTTAAATTTTTTTTTGTGTATACATACATATATTATAGTTATATGGCTTTTTCGAGATTTACCGTTATCAACTAAGTTCGCAATCGAAATTATTTACAAGGCACGCTTTAACAGTGAACGTTGGGATGATTCTTGAAAAGCAATAGAAATCGATTGAAAATTTTTTCTAAGTTAAATGCCAATGTCAAAGTCTCACTTAATCATTTTAGTTTTAAAAATAGTTTTTGATTTAAAAGCTAATATTTGTTTGGGCATTTTATTTATAATTATAAATAAAAATTATATGATTGATGCCGCATCTATTTTTAGAAGTTTTGTTTTTATTCAGCAGAGCTGTCACATTGTTTATTATAATACAAAGAATTGTGGCAGCTGAAAAATTTTTGAAGTTAAGTTCTCACTTATCGATATATATTACAGAATTCAGTTAATAACATATTAAACCTAGGGACAGAGTCAAGAGAAAAGTGCCTTTTAAAATTTTTTTAAAGTTTTTTTTTTTCAATATGGCAAATTTTTAGAAATATTTATTTTTTGAAAGAAGTACTTTTTTTTTAAAATAACTTATTATAAATTCAAAATTTATTAAATTTTGTATGGTTAAGTTACTGTTTGTAAATTTCATTAAAAAGAACATTTTAGTTTTCTTATTTACTTTTATTATTTTTATTTTTTTTTTATTTTTTTTTAAATTGCACTTTTTTTGATTAAAGTTCTTTTAATCAAAAGCATTTTTTTATGAAAAATATTTATTAAGACTAGCAGATTCCAGCGCTCGAAATTCGAGTGCAGTTTCTAGGCAGCTTTATCTTAGCCAATTCACAAACCAACACTTTTATGGTTTATTATTATTGTGAATGAAGATAACAAACACATTAACAAACACATTAACAAATTTAATAAAACACACATACGTATAATTTTATGTATGTGTTAGTAGCAACTTTAAATGCAATTTTCTCACACTAAAGGAAAAAATTTAAAAATCTGTACATCTGCAAAGCGGCTAAAAAGAAATACCTTTCAAATAATAAAAGTTTGGTCAAAATTGGGACAAACCGGTAGAACGAAACATCGGTCACAAGAAATCGCTTAGCCTGTTAATATTATAGATACTGTAGGTTGTTCCTTTACACAAATAGTACTTCTTTTAAAGTGTATTTTATAAAACAAAAATTAATTCTAAAGAAGGCACTTGTGTTAAAAAGAATGCATTCTTCAAAATTTAATTAATGACTTAATGACTTTTCGCTGATGTTTGTACCTACCAAAAATATTTGACCTAGATCCATCTTTTATTATAGCGATCGACTCATAATCATTTTCTGAGTCGATTTAGCGATTTCCGTCCGATATAACTACAAAAAATATGTAACCTAGACCCATATATTATTATACCGATCGACTCATCATTTTCTGAGCCGATTTAGCGATATCCGTCCATCCGTCTGTAGGCCAATGTAAATCTTATAATCAAACTACAGCTCGCAAATATGAATATATTTTGATAAAATTGATAACATTATTGAATTTGATCACATTATTGAAATTGGTGAAAGTCGGTTCATGTTTAGACCTGGTCCCCATACAAATAACCCCTATGAGATCGACTTAAATTTCCATAATATACAAATTATATAGATCTCGGTCAAATTGGGTTTTTGGTTGTTTGTTATATCAATTTATCAGTAGTCCAAAAATGAACGCTATAGAACAATTCTTATGCCGTTTTCTTTTCTGACAAAAAATGTCGCCCTTTTTTTGCCCTTTTTTTGAAAAGTGTATTTTTTTATATATTCTGAATTAAAAGTAACCTTATCTTATACATCAATCGAAAGGTCTCAAAGTCGAGCCCTCGTAAACCACAAAAACTTCCAGCCATTGACTTCTTTCAGGTTATAGTGTAAGAATATTTCCCCATTGTTCCCCTTTTTTGAATATTTTCACCCTTTGACTTCCAAGAGGATAATAATCAAAATTTTTTTGCATTTATGAACAGAGCACTTTGAGATCTTTCGATTGATATATAATATAAAGTTGCTCTTAATTCAGAAAATAAAAAAAATACACTTTTCAAAACAGGACAAAAAAAGGGCGACATTTTTTGTCAGAAAAGAAAATGGCATTAGTAATAGCCCCCATATAAAGCTGCTATCCGATCTTTACTTGAACAGAAATATTAAGGGTGACATTACACTCGCGGCAGAGAAAACAGACCTTTTTTCAAAAATTCATAACTCAGTCAAAAACAAACATTTTTCCAAAATTATTGTAGAGAATTGAACAAATTACAAGAAAAAAAATTCCAAAAATATATTTTTCACTCCAACATGGTTTTATAGAGCTCCAAACTGGCGGCAGAGAAAAAAACGGGGCCTCGTGGTTGTAGCGCTGGGAGTCGCAAAAATTTTCCGATCTGGAAAAAAAATACTTTTTTAAATCTAAACAAAATTGGTTATCGTATGACACGAGCTTTTTTTTCAAATTTTTTTTTTTAATTTTGGTGATGTTCCAAATTTAAAAGTGTGTTTTTCGAAAAAATATATTGACTTTAAAAATTCATAAAAACTCGAAAAAAAAATTTAAAAAAAAGCTCGTGTCATACGATAACGAATTAAGTTGAAAAAAAATACAAAAAAAAAAAAATTTCGTTAGAAAATGCACCCGCTAGTGCCGCAACCAGTACGAAAAACATGGTTTCGAGATAAACGCGTTCAAAGTTTGTGAACAAAGAAAAAAACATCATTGTACGGTTTGGCATTTCAAATTGTAGAAAATGTTTTTGAGTTTCCATCTCCGATGTAATACTGATATTTGACACCATATAGTAGTTCAGATCTTTGAAACATTGTCAAAATTGCATCCGGTTCAATTTTACCTGCGCTGTCGCTATGATTCATGGAGC
Organism: Cordilura impudica; assembly: GCA_963682025.1. Classification (NCBI taxonomy): domain Eukaryota; kingdom Metazoa; phylum Arthropoda; class Insecta; order Diptera; family Scathophagidae; genus Cordilura; species Cordilura impudica. The sequence continues at coordinate 16,409,707 of OY821521.1, read as the reverse complement.
ACGATGCTTCATGCTCTGATAACCATATTTCAAAGCATTGTTCAAATTAAAACTAAAAATGCGCTCTCACTAATCCGGCTGTAACTTTTGAACCCGTAGGAATTTTTCCATGAATATTTACTAAAATACAAAATTATAAAAAAAGTCGATTTGAAAAAACGGCCAATGTCATGTCCCCCCTTAAACAGATTTTTCTGAAATTTGGTTTGTATATGGTTTTACACATAGAAATGACTGTACCAAAGATGGTCAAGATCGGTCCATTTTTCTACCTTGTCTCATATAAACATAGCATCCGATATGAAATTTTTCATATCCGAAGGCAGAAAAATTAATAACTCCAATTTGGCTACGGCTTATTTTCTATATCTAATTAGTTAAACCTAAGAGATAGGGCATTTAAACGCAAGGTGTTGGTTATAGTTATAGGGCAGTCTTCTTACTTGTTTTAAGTTACTTTTGGTTGTTTCTTTCAAGAAAATAAGGTACATTTTTATTTTTTTAATTTTATGACTTTCTATATAAGTAATTTTTGATTTTATTTTTAAATATTATAAAGTTTATATATTGTTTTTGTAATATAGCCTTAATCTGAATTATTGGTAACTATCCGAATTAAAAAGTCCTTTTTGTATAGAGTCCTTATTGTATTGAAAATTTGGTATGGAATTTTTTTTTCGTCTGGAATTTTTTTTTAAGACCCTACTGAAATTGTTCGCTCTACATGTTTCTTGAATATATTATGTCAGAAATATACGTAGTTATGGTATCATTTTGGACATTTTGGATATAAGGGTCTAAAAGACCCACTTCCGTAGGAGCTCGAGTGTTAAAATGTTTAAAAAAAATATTTACCGATCAATTTCATGGAACAAATGTTAATGTCGAATTTAGATCAGAGAACTCGTTAGTCATTTATTTTAGTTTTTATGAACCAAACTTTTCTCGAAAAAAAATTTTCAAACCGCGATTTCGCGAAAGATTGCGTGCCCAAGACATCGTGTTGCACTGTATACGAGTATTTGAAAACTTTTTTGTAATTCGTTTTAATAGTTCATGATTAAAAAAATAGTTTTTTGTAACTTATTTAATATTTTTAATTTTAAATTAATAAAAAAAAATCACATATCAGTTTTTGAAATATTTTAAACCGAATTTTTATTTTCCAATATTTATAAAAATTTTTAAACTAGTTTTTTTGTTGGATTTGCTAATAAATAATATTAAAAAAATTATAAAAAATTAATTTTCAAATACCTTTTTTTTATATTTACAAATATGATTTTAAAAGTCAGTTTTTCTTTTTTTCTCTTTTAAAAATTATGTGAAGAATTATTAAATAATTTTATAAAACTTTAAAAATTTCAATATTTTGTATAATTCTTTTTAATAATTTATCACAAGTAAAAAAATTTTTCTTTAAATTCATTTCATAGTTTTTAAATTAGGAAAAAATTTACCAAATAGTTTCTGAAATATTTTTAACAGATATTTTTTTTAATTTTGGTTAATTTTGTTAGCTTTTTTTCTTGGTAGATTTTCAAAAAGAATAATATTACAAATATTCATAAAATATTATATTATTTTAAAACTTCGAACATTTCAAAACTTTTTAGTAATTCTTTTAACAAGTTATCACTAGCAAAAAAAAATTTTTTTTAAATATATTTAATATTTTTAAGAAAAAATTACAATTCAGTTTTTGAAATATCTCTAACCGAATTTTTATATTTTGTTTTTTTTTTTTATAGATTTACTAAAAAATAGCATAAAAATTTTTATTAAAAATAATTTTCAAATAGTTTTTTTTATATCTAGAAATTTGATTTTAAAAGTTAGTTTTTCTTTTTTTTTGTCTTTTATTTATATGATTTTTTTTAACATAATTTCTAATTCGATAATTTTATTAAACTACTTGCAATACAAAAAACATTTTTTTGTTATTTAATTATTTATTAAAAAAAGATTGCCAAACATATTTTCTTAAATACTTTATATTTTTTAATATGTTATTATTGTTTTGTAAATTATTTAACAACTTTATATTTCCACCTTTTGCAATTGTAATTCCTTTTAATAATTTATAACAAGAAAAAATCTTTTTAGAATTTTTTGTATTTACATTTAATTTATACTATAGTTTTATTATTTTTATTTAAAAAATATTTAAAAAAAAATATTTTTTTGATATCTAATATTTCCACATGTTTATTGCTTTCTTCAATTTATAATAAGAAAAAATATTTTGTAATTGTTTTATGTACATATTTTTTTTTCTTTTTTATATTTGCATTTAATTTATTTTACATTTTAGTTTTTCAAATTTATCTAAAAATAACATTTTGATATTTTTATTAATTTCTTCTTATATGTAATAAGAATAAATATTTTGTAATGGTTTTTCTTTTTATTTAGTTGTTTTAATTATTTCGAAAATCTTTAAAAATTTAATAGTTAAATTTTTCAATTTTTTTTTTTTATTGTTCACATTCCTTTCTATTTGATTTTAAGTGCCTTTTTTTCTTAGTAATACTCTTTGTTGCTTGCACTTTTTTGTTGTTAAATGTTTTCTCTTTTCTTCATTTCTACTTCGATACACTTTGATCTCATTTAAGAAAATTGATAATTTTATTATTTATGCCATATGAAACAATGAAATAAATAATGTACTACAAATACATAAATTGATCAAAACAAAAATATTTATGAGTGGTTACAAGTTAAACTGAACACTTTTTAAACAACATTTTTATTTTTATTTTCTTTAAAATTTGGATATAATAAACACGTGTTTCAGAAAAAAAAAATGAAGTGATTTTCGCCTTCAAATATTGTTGAAATCATGAAAATCTCACCGATATACTTGGTTATATGATTTTGCTATAAAAAGTGCTGAACGGAATTTATTAAATAATAATTTCAATACTTTTTTCTTTTAATAATGATGATGATAATGATTAAATTATTTGTTTACTTCACAATCAGCCAACCCATAAAACATTTTGTTTTTTAATTCAATTATAATCGCACATATTTTTAAATAAACATACCATAAACAAATCAATTTATCTTAGACAGAAACAATATTTATAATATACATTGTCTATAAACAATGTTTATAAAAAAATGCAATGTTTATATATATTGTAGACATAAACATATGGTGGGCGTCTATATAAAAAATCGTACAAAATAGAATACATCTGTATTTATCTTTGAAATTTACAAGAAATAATAAAAAAACATAGGAGGAATTTAATTGTTTAAGAAATTATGGGTGGGCTAATTTTTAAGTACACAAATGAAAGTTATAAGCAAAACAGGTAGTACAAAATTATTATATGAATAAATTATATTAATTAAACAATAATTACACTGAACCTTCTCCAACTGTATTTCAAAAAATATCAGTTGATTTTCAGAAATAGTCAATTGTTTTTCAGAAAACATCAATTGATTTTCAGAAATTGTCAATAGTGTTTCAGAAAACATCAATTCATTTTCAAAAATAGTCAATTGTATTTCAGAAAAAATTAATTGGTTTTCAGAAATTGCCAATTGTATTTCAGAAAACAACAATTGGTTTTCAGAAATAGTCGTCAATTGTATTTCAGAAAACATCAATTGATTTTCAGAAATAGTCAATTGTATTTCAGAAAAGATCAAATTATTTTCGGAAATAGTCTATTGAATTTCAGAAAACATTAATTGGTATTCAGAAATTGTCAATAATATTTCAGAATACATCAATTGATCAAATGTATTTCAAAAAGTATCAATTGATATTTTCTGAAGTTCAATCGATGTTTTCTGAAATATATTTTATACTCTCTGAAGTACTTTTGATGTTATCTGAAATATATTTTATAATTTCTGAAAATAAATTTATGTTTTCTGAAATAAATTTTATAATTTCTGAAAATAAATTTAGGTTTTCTGAAATAAATTTTATAGATTCTGAAAATAAATTTATGTTTTCTAAAATATATTTTATACTCTCAGAAATTTTTTTGATGTTCTCTGAAATAAATTTTATAATTTCTGAAAATAAATTAATGTTTTCTGAAATAAATTTTATAATTTCTGAAAATAAATTTTATGTTTTCTGAAATATATTTTATACTCTCTGAAATACTTTTGATGTTTTCTGAAATAAATTTTATAATTTCTGAAAATAAATTTATGTTTTCTGAAATAAATTTTATAATTTCTGAAAATAAATTAATGTTTTCTGAAACAAATTTTATAATTTCTGAAAATAAATTAATGTTCTCTGAAATAAATTTTATAATATCTGAAAATAAATTTATGTTTGCTGAAATAAGTTTTATAATTTCTGAAAATAAATTTATGTTTTCTGATATAAATTTTATAGTTTCTGAAAATAAATTTATGCTTTCTGAAATAAGTTTTATAATTTCTGAAAATAAATTTATGTTTTCTGAAATAAATTTTGTAGTTTCTGAAAATAAATTTATGTTTTCGAATATATATTTTATGCTCTCAGAAATTTTTCTGATGTTTTCTGAAATAATTTTTTTAATTTCTGAAAATAAGTTTATGTTTTCAAAAAATAAATTTTATAATTTCTGAAGATAAATTTATGTTTTCTGAAATACATTTGATTATTTCTGGAAATCAATTGATGTTTGTTGAAATACAGTTAATACTTTCTGGAAATTGGAATACAATTGGAATCGGGCCATTAATTAATAAATTCTCTTCTATACTTTTTCTAAGGCATCAATTTGAATGGTTAGTTTTATTAAACTCTTTCCTTTAATTCATACTCTCTGTCTGTCTGTCTGCCTGTCAAGTTTGACAAGATTTTGTGAGATTATGCACAAATCTAGTAACGAGCTAGATTTGGTTTGTATGGGAAATCTAGGAAAAACAAGTAAGAAAATTATAGTCGGTCTAGACCGACTATATGATACCCTATACCATGCGTTTAGAGACCCTATCTCATAGGCCCAACTAACTGGACATAGAAAATAAGCAAAAAACCAAATTTGAGAGGGATTTTTATTAATTTTTTTGGCTGCAGATATGAAAAAGTTCATATCGAATGATATATCTATATGGGGACTAGGCCCAAAAGTAGACCAATCCTGACTCTGTTTGGTAAAGTCTCTTACATTTTGCAAAAATATATACAAACCAAATTTGAGAAGAATCAGTGCAATATTTTTCTTTTTTGATAGATTGAAGTAAAGATCGGGAAGCAGCTCTACATGGGGCCTTTGACTAAGAGTTGTCCCAAAGGGATCATTTTTGGAATACTCACTAACGGATGTAATAAACGCATACAAACCCAATTTGAGTAAGATCTATATGACAATTTGGATCTTATGGCAATTTATGTCGATTTCATAGGGGTCATTTGTATGCGGGCTAGGTCTGAACATGGACCGATTCTAACCAATTTTAATAGCGTTCATCTTATGGCCGATAAAAACTTATATACCAAATTTCATCAAAATATATTCATATTTGCGACCTGCAGTTTGATTACAAGGTTTACATGGACACACAGACGGACGGACGGACGGACGGACATCGTTAGATCGAATCAGTTAGTGATTCTGATTTGATCGGTACAATAAAAGATGGGTCTAGGTCAAATATTTTTGGTAGTTATAAACTAGATTTTGCTTAGATGTAAACGTACTATTAGGCTTAAAATGTTCGTCATAATCAGCAGCAGTTTAGTATTCCACATGAAGAAATGACGTACGAAAATGTAAAGATGCTCCGATATTTGTTATTTTTTTGCGCCTCATCAGATGTTAGAGGTTAATAATAATCGCATTTTCTAATGACTTAAATTTAATAAATCAAAATTTTATCATTTGGATGAGAAGAAAAAAAATTCTAAATAACTTAAATATGAAATATGTGGCTAAAAAGATTTAAAAATTTAACAACTTTCTAGGAAGTTTAGAATACAAGTTAAAAATATAAAATAATATTAAATTTTTTAAAATTGCATCAGTCAAATATTTTTTAGAATTGAATGGAAAAAGCCGGGAAAAATAAACGTTTAAAAGAGACCCCTAAAATACTCGTATAATGAAATCAAGCGAAATTCTCGTAAAATTTCTAGTTTTAATGAAATATTCAATTATCCGGAATTTTCGATAATCAGGCATGCTGCCATTCCCTGGCATTCCGGATAACAGGGCATTTACTGTACAGCGCTTTTATCTTTCATCATAAATAAGATTTTTCTGCTTTCTTTTAAGTATTTCTAATCATTTTAAATGAGTAAAAAAAGAAAAATCTGAAATGATTTATAAAAATACAGAGTGTTTTGGTGCCCGGGTATAATGAGTTTATGCTGATGTTTGTAACTGCCAAAAATATTTTACTTAGTCCCACCTTTCTTATACCGATCGACTCAGAATCACTTTAGTGATGCCATCCCTCCATCCTTTCGTCCATCCTTCCGTGTGTCTATGTAAACCTTATAATGGACCTAAAGGTCGAAAATATGAATATTTTATCTAATTTGGTAGGTAAGCCATGAGAAGAACGCTAGTGAAATTGCTGAATATCGGTTCACGTTCATATCTCCTAGACCCACCTAAATTTTCGTAAGGTCCAAATAACGATAAAATCGCTAATCATTAGTCCAAAAATAAACCCCATAAGACAATTTTTAGTCATTGTCCCGATATAAAGCTAGTTCCCGATCTTTACTAACACCTGTCAAAAAACAAAAATATTGCATTAATTTTACTACAATTTGGTTTATAGGTGTGCTAAATAAAAACGGTCATGATCAGTCCATTTTCTGACCTAGTTCTTATAATAAAATAACTTCCCATAACAACTTTTTCATATATGTATATATATATAAAATTGGGTTTATGATTATATTATTTGTCCTATGTAATGTTGGATCCAAAACCCTCCGACTATAATTTTCTTTCCTGTTTTATTATTGAGTTTCCACCATTAATATGTTCTAGTTTGTGCATTATAATCCATGATCGTACAGCTTCTAAATTCTTTCCTGATCATTAAGTTTTATTCCTCAAATAAATCCAAAATATATAAAATTAGTTCTTTTCTATAACATATGTTGCTCATACAACCGAATGCAATGGATACAAATTATGAAAAACCTTTGTGTGGACCGTGATATTTCAAAATGGTGTAAAAAAGAGTTGGGTGTAGTAGTTATAAAGCGCCTAAGAGTCAGTTAGTGATGACTGTAGATATATTAAATATTGCTTTTATGAAATCGGTCAGGTGAATGGAAAATGTTTGTAAAAGTTTTTAAAAATTATCCATTAGTATTTTCTGTAATTTTTTTTTACCATAAAATTTTTTCACCATAAAATTGATTCCGGTTTATAACAAGTCGTAAGTTTTCCTTTTCAACTCAAAATATTAGTACAATTTACAAAATTCTTCCTGAGGAAACATTATTTACATAAAATTTGAAAAAATAACGTATCTATAATATTAATAGGCTAGGCGATTTCTTGTGACCGATGTTTTGTTCTACAGTTTTATCCCGATTTTGACCAAACGTCTATTATTTGAAAGGTATTTCTTTTTAGTTGTTTTGCAGATTTACAGATTTTTAATTTTTTTCCTTTATTTTGAGTAAATTGCATTTAAAGTTGCTACTAACACATATGTACCTAAAATTATACAATGCTATGTATGTGTTTATTAAATTTGTTAATGTGTTTGCTAATGAGTCTGTTATCTTCATACACAATAATAATAAACCATAAAAGTGTTGGTTTGTGAATTGGCTAAGTTGAGAAATTGCATTCGAATTTCGAGCGCTGGAATCTGCTAGTAATTATAATTATAGACAAATCGATTCAAATCTCAAATCATTTTTGACAAATTCCGTTGTTTTATAATATCCTCTGGAACTGTTACACTGTAGGAATTGGTTCTATATCACTGTAATTTTTATCAAAACACGAAAAAAATTAATAATTACTTTAATACCCAACAACTACGCAATGGAAAAACATTTCGCACCGGTCCGTCTGAGCTTATACTCTAAATAAAATATTTTTGAAATTTATGAATTTGTTAAATTAAATTCTATGACAATAATAAACAAAATAATTTTGTATAAAGTACTACCCTTTGAGTACATAGTTTTATAAGCACCAATATGAGCTCTAATGCTAAATGATTTTTTGGTAAATTTTGTTTTTTTTTTTTATAATTTCCGCTCACACTCTAACACTACAGTATTTCATTTAGTTCTTATCTTTATATTTTTATTTTTTTTTTTTTAACACGAAAATCATAATTACTTTAATACTGAACAAAGTACATTTTTTCAATAGCAAATTCCATGCAATTAATTAGTCATAACATAACTACAATAACAACTATTAAGTGAAACTAAAAATAATGAAAAAAAAAATAAATAAAAATCTCCTACAGACAAGAAGATCCAAGGAAAAAAAATTGATAAGAATATTTAAAACATTAATACATTGTACTCTTAGTTTCAGTTGAACGATTAGTAAAAAAATATGGATCAAGACACGAAACCTGTAGACAGCAGTGAGAAACATTGTGGACATCATCGACATGATGAGATCACGCCGGCAGATGATGAGATTGAAGAAATTGAAATACCGCAAAACAAATCATTCTCCGATAAAGTTACACAAGTGATGGAGAAATTTGCCACTACACGGTTGGGTCAGTTGTTAATCGAAAAAACAGATCGTGTATTGAAAGTTATAGAAGATACAGCTAAATGGAGTTTAATACAAGGTATTTATATATACATATACAGTGACTGCCAAAACTGTTCATAAAAACATAGAATTTAGAATTTCTTTCATTGAAAGTTATTTATAACAACAATTTATTATTTTTTTTTATAGTAAATTCAGTATATATTGTCTTAAAAGTGTTAAAAAATTAAATTAAAAAAATTGTTTTCTTAAAATATAAATAAAAAAGAAAAAAACAAATATTTTTGTGAACACTTTTGTGAGTTTGTTAACTTAAATTAAATTAATTATTAAAAACGTCATTTTAGTATCTAATATGACCACCTATAGTTTTGCTGACAAGCTGGAGCCTGTTTGGCATACAATTTATTAAATTTTGTAAAATTAATCTATCTATATCTATGTACTGGCCAAAGCTATTCTAGATTTTTCGAAGGTGAACTTTTTGTTATAATTTTCTTTTTTATGATATTCCATAAATTTTTTTATTGGTTTGAGGTCCGGGAATTGTGGGGGCCAAACCATATTATTCTCCCGAAACCACTTAATGGTCACCTGGGCTTTATGCTTGGGATCATTATCCTGCATAAATAGAGTGTCACCTGGTTCACAACCAAAAAGTTCAAGATTAGGTAGATAGGAATCTCTTAAAATTTCAACATTATGTTCTGCCTTCATTATACCATAAACTTTGCGATGGATTCCTTACTTTTCTCCTTGGAAGCATCCCCAGATCATTAAGGAACCTCCTCCAAACTTTATTGTTTCCTGAATATTACGCGATGTGATACCTACTTTGTATCATACTTTGACCATACCCTGCCATCGGAAAAAATTATTAAACTTAAAAACTTTGGTTATACCAACTATTCATTATAGCATGACCACTTAGTGGTATAGGGTATAATGACTTTGAGCTGATATTTGGAGCTACGCATAATATTTGAGAATCAACTCATGAGTCGATTTAGCGATGTTCGTCCGTCTGTCCGACTGTCCATCTGTGTAAATTTGGTAATCAAACAACAGATCGCAAATCTGAATATATTTTGATAAAATTTGCTGTATGAGCTTCTATCAGCCGCGGGACGAACGTTATTGAAATTGGTGAAAATGGGTACATGTTCAGACCTAGTCCCCATATAAATGACCCCTATAAGATCGGCTTAAATTGCCATAATAGACAAATTATCATATAGATCTCGTTCAAGTTAGGTTTGTATGCGCTTATTACATTCACTAGCCTCGATATAAAGCTGCTTCCCGATCTTCACTTAAATATATCAAAAAACAAAATTATTGCACATATTTTTCTCAAATTTTGGTTTGTATGCTTTTGCAAAAAAAAAAAAAAAAAAAAAATCATGTGGGTCCGATCACAGAGGAGATGTGTAAACATCTAGCAATTAAAAGATTTTTTTATGACACTTTTTTAAAATCAAACAGAAAGCGTCATATGTGTATCACTTATAGCAATCAACTGCACGGGCTCTGCTAATATAAAGATATTTATTATTACTTGCATATTACAGCCCTCGAAATTCGAGCGCAAATTCTAGGAAAGTTTATTTTTTCAAT